>OY804259.1:64868518-65468518 GCA_963680825.1 Meiosimyza decipiens | reverse complement strand
GTCTGCGTGGGCTGCTACCCGGCTCTGTAATCTCGGTGCGACTCTGTCCAAGAACTTAATTACTTTCATCACGATACCCAATCGAATTTGACTACAAGTTTGTATCAATGATTTTTTAGGAAGTTGCGGAGAATGTCAAAAATATTTGGTCGCTTCCTTTCGTTTAAATATTTTTAACTCCAGTTTAAAAAAAAAATCACTTCAAGGATAAACACGTGTTTCATATGATATATGGCTTTAACTTAGAAATCATTTCATCATATCATTAGCCGTTGCTAATGCCTTTTCAAAAATACGGATTTGTTTTTGAAAAATAAAAAAAAATGATGAAAATTTCAGAAAAATCATATCTCCAAAATTATGTTAAATTTAAAAACTTTGCCTACCATTATTGTAGGCCATTAAATTTTATTTCTTATGGCACCCATATTTTAATATTCATTCAACAGTTCCGCAACTTTCGATGGCTATATCTCCTGGAACCCTTTAGCTCTCCTAAATAGTATTAACCTTAAATAAAAATTGGAGAATGTCAGCTAAAGCAAACCTGTTCTCAAAATAGTGTTTGGCACTGTGTTAGCAGCGACCAAACAGTCGGGAAATATTGTGTTGCGAAAAATTAATAGAAACCTAAAAATTTGTTTCTAAATAAATGTAACTTCCTCTGCTAGCCAATCTGTCCCCATGCCTACCGAGATAATAAAAAAGAAGGGATGTAAAAAACTAGTCTTTCTGAAATCATTTATCAAAAACGTTGCCAGCTCTTATACTAATTGTTGTTGTTGATTTTTTATTGTTTTTGTTCATAAATACATACTTTTCATAAGAATATATTGTATGAATTTTTTTAAAAAAAGGTAAATATGCAAAAACTTAAAACAAACTATATACCATTTTAAAGGAAATAAATTAAGTTTTCTTAACATGCTAAAAAAATCATAGGTTATTAACACATTTTTTGGAAAAAAATATTGATTTCTTTAAAAAAAAAATTGGTCAAAATTTCAGAAAAATCGTGATATCTCCAAAATTATAGGTTTAATTTCAAAACATTCGTAACCATAAGTAAGCCCTTAAATTATCTTTATTATGAGACCCAAATTTTATATCCATTCAGGGGTTCCCGATTTAAAATAATTTTTACAAAAGCTATATCCGCGACTTTCGATCATGCGCACAATTAAACGCAACATCTCCTGCTAGCCAGACTTTCCTATGCCTATTGAGATAATGAAATAGAGGGAATATAAAAAAACTGTCCTTGCTGAAATCTCGTACTATTAACATTTTATTCCTTTTTTTAGCTCATAAAAAAAGAAAACATGAAAGCGGTTATCTCTATGAATGAAGATTATGAGCTGACAGTTTTCTCCAACAATGCACCCAAATGGAAATTGCTCGGTATTGATTTTTTGCAATTAGCTACTACAGATATCTTCGAATCACCCTGTCAAGAAAAACTATCTTGTGGAGTAGAATTTATGAATAAATATCTACCCAAGCAAATCCGTATTCAGGGATTAAGCACATCTTCTAGTCCAGAAAATATTGGCACTGTGTATGTACATTGTAAAGCTGGAAGAACGCGCAGTGCCACGTTAGTAGGATGCTACTTAATGATGGTGAGTCTAATGCCTGAATTTAGAGTTTTTTGTTCTAGTTTCCAAGCAATGAATATTATTTTATTTTTTTTTTTTTCAGAAAAATGGCTGGACACCAGAGCGAGCTGTCGAACATATGCGAAACTGTCGTTCTCATGTGCTTTTGCACACAAAACAATGGGAAGCACTTAGATTGTTCTACAAAAATAATGTTGAAAAGTCATGACCCTTAGTTGTCAGTGCAGCTTAGATAAGTATTTATAAAACGTCAATTGTAATGAAAATCATTGTTATGAAAATTTTTTCTCCCTTGTTATGTTCGCAATTTACAATAAGAATAAAATAGAACCTTTGTTAATAACTTTTTTATTGTAAACAAAAATTAAATAATTTAAAACATTTAACGTAATTAATGCATAGATCTCTTATATTCAGTTCCTTCAGGTGGTGGGAAAGAATTTTTTGCCTTGGGACCTTCGACAGCCCATAGTTTTTTGATGGCATTAACGATACCAATATCGTTGTAAATGAAATAGAATAACCCACCCAAGGTAGCGATCGAAAGTAAATATACTCCACCATGCGCAACTTTTGGTACAACATTACCAAATATAGTGGGACGCACGTAGTCCATTACCGCAGCTTCAATACCCCTAAAAACAAAACAAAATATATTGTCTTTAAATTTAATAATTTCTTATTAAAAAAAATTTTACCAATGTTGATGAAGTACAACTGACACGGCCAAAATCGAATCCATTGCTTGCGAGGGTGCCAGAAATGCAGCTGGAATAACGGCCAATAGTCCCAAGCTAACTACACGCTCAATAGTCCAGAGAGGTGCATGATTACCACCAGCTGCAGCCATTTTTGGTGCACTTAGTGTGATACTCTTCGACAATGGCTGAACGATTTGAAAAGAAAATATTATATACTAAGTTGGAAAATTAATTATCCCTCAAGTACTCTTGGAGCAATCGTATAAAAGTAAAAGCGTACTCCCTCAAATCCATAAAATCGCTAATACTCGTATAGCAGCGAATACGTCGAAACTGTGGATATGTTCCTCACTTACTGAATTATTAAACAACACCCCCACAAGTGCAGAAATTCGAATGGCTTTAATATTCGCCGGGTACGAATCAAGTTAAAAAACCATAAACAATACACAAGTGGCATTCTTTGCAGAGAAACCTGTAAATGTGCACTCGCAACGATTATAAAGCTGGAACAGTTGTAGAAGCGCTGCCAACACCCGTTTAGAGCTTTATCTGCAAACAATGTTACTTGGGCATGCTACGAAACTTTCCTATAAAATGTTCATGCGACCGCAAAGATGTGTATATTTCTAAATAGTTGCATTAATCCTAGCGGAAACTATTTTATAAACTACACAAGATGTGGTTAAAATGAACTCGACAAATTGATAAAATAAAAATAAATCGAACATATAAAGCGTACAATGCAAGCTACTTTTCGTCGATTATTTTTCGGAGTACTCTGCTGTATTTCTGCAGGTCTGACAGTTTCGTTTTGACAACCTTCGAAATTAAACAATTTAAACAATTTTGCAATATAAAAAAAAATTAATTTCGTGCTTGTAGTAAATATTACTTTCCGCACGGAATATAAACGAGGGACGTTTTAGTTTAGGACGCTCCGTAGAAGTTATTTACTGAGGAAATAATTAAAAAAATCAATAACGTGTTGTGCAATCTTAGAGTAAAATTTAGATAGATTGCTGTCTCATACGCAACATCCTATCCGAAAATTGAGGCATGAGAAAGCCACGTTCGTTTATTGTGAGAGAAAGACGAAATCGAATAACTTCAAAAGCGTTTCGGTATGTGTAAGCGCAATCCAAAACAGTTTATGCGGCGATTCGGGACTAGCGATGAAACTTGAATTTACCACTACATGTCAGCAATGAAAGAAAAGTAAAACAGTGAATTTCACCAAGCGGACGTGCTGCGAAGAAGGCAAATACGATGCCGTCGGCCAGTGGTCATAGTGACCATAACTGAGGCTAGTAAGGTAAAATGTATTAAAGGAAAAACGATCAGTGTTAGGTGAATTATTGACCATATTTCACAAAGAATCAATGAAATATCGCCGAAGAGAAGTGTTTCATCACAACAATGCTTCTTCTGTTCATCCGCCGTACGACAGTGAAATTTGTCAATTTGCCTCACGATTTGGGGCCAAATCCGCCTTATCCGAAATTGACACTCTATGCCTTTTTCCTCTTCCCATATAAGTTATTTATTTTTTTATTTACATATAATTTATCAAAAAAATGTAATCAGTATATTTCTCAGTCGTTAAGCTAATTTTTAAATATTTTTACTCTACATGGAGCAAATTGCTTTTTCAAAACGAGAAATTGTTTGAATAGTTAAACTTCGAATACAGCAGCTGGTTGATATAATTCTCAGTCAAAGTAATGTTTCCTTGAAAATGTTTTGTCTTAAACACCATCAACTTAAGTTTACCGACGGTAACAATACGTTCCAGATTATTGGCAGATGGTTCCAAATCGCAGAATATTTGCAGCGGAACATAAAGCACATATTTTATCACTGACCACTCCAAAATTTCTTACCAAATCATTTTTCTGAAGTACCAATTGCCTGGATGTAGCACGAGATGTAACTAGTGTGGTGTAGGTCTTTAAAGGGGCCCAACCGGCAGATTTTGGAAACGCAGCACCTTAAAAATAGGAAAACAAAAATATGAAGTTGCACTCTGCAGTTATATAATGAAGATATTTTACTTCAATTTAATTTTCTTAAATCAACTGCTGGTTTGAATTTACCATTTATTCTGCTTGAATTACGTAGTACAAGCGCCAGTGCCATGATCTAAAATTTATATTAAAATATGTTTTTCTTTTCGAGTTATGAAAAATAAACTCGGAAATATTCTGGGATTCAATGGAAAAGGCAATGAAACGACAGTGCAATAGAGCACTGACATTTAAGTTGGCAATTCTGAAATTTAGCAAAAGAACTTCGATAAGTCAAAAGACTAGGAAGCCTGCACACGGTATAAATTTCATTTTCAAACTAAGCAATATAAATAATAGTCAATGTAAAATAACTCAAACTTTTGTGTGACATTCGATAGCAGTGGCAGTGAATTTAGGTATAGAGGTAACTAGATCAGTTCAGCTAACTAACATATTGGTCCGTAGCTATAAACAAATTAGTCTGTTATAGTCGTCTTATAATTTACTTTTACTCTTATGCAAGGTACAGACGCTCCAATCTGTTGTTGTACAACACATTGTATCGTTTTTGCATCGCTGTGCAACGAAATTATGTGTTGGTACAACGGTTGTGTGAAAATCAAAATGGTTTGATTTTTTATGGGCGGAGTTAGCGGCTGTACAACGCGTTGTAATGTTTGCAGCGCGGTTGATGCCATAGCATATGGTTAGTCGTTATTAATCGTTCGTGCACGAAAAGTCAATGAGTGACAAGAGAACTAAACATCACTTAATCCATAATATGTTCTTGATATTGATTTGTTTTTCTCTTCTTCCTCTTCCCATAATTTTGTCTGAATTCATATTAAACAATGACAATGTACATCACTTTGTGCAATAGATTGAAGTGCAGATAGAAAAAGCAATTAAAATTTGAGTACAACGCGTTGTACAATAGGTTGGAGCGTCTGTACCTTGCATTATAGCGCATTTAAAAACAGGAAATATTTAACTGTCATTTCGTATGAAAATATTGTGGTACATCTTTTTTTATAAAGAAAACTTCACAGATCAAGTCTTAAAAGTCCAACAATTTATTTGCACTGATATCAATACAAAAAAAAATTTGACTTTCCGAGTAAAAATATAGATATAAATAAAAAAGAAACATTTGGCCTACCGAGTATTGGACCCACACACTGCGAATTATGAGCTCACAGCTCCAACCAAATAACTACGCTTTTCCTCGTGTTCCTACATTATATTCTTCTAATCACTTCACTGTGTCTACAATGTTTGATTTTTTTTTTTTGAAGATATTCTCATAATTTACTTGAAGCTATTCATGTTTTTAATGGCTTCACTATGTATAACTCTATTTTAGCTAAAGCCTGAAATGTGCTTATGATTTTAACTATGGGCTACTGCCAGGCCGTTGCATTAAGCTTAAGTTCCATTACAACGAATTAAGGTTAAGGCCATGGTAAAATTATACATAGTAGAACTATCTTGTCAAACTCAAATTATGCATCCGTGAAAGTGCATATATACTTATGTCAAAAATAAACAAAACAAAACATCAATAAAAAGAACAAAACAAGTTGTTTTAACAGCAAAGCAAGACATAAAAATAAAGAAAAAGTGCTGTCGCTTGGAATTGCTGCTACCATGATAATTGTACCATGGTCACAGGGGCGTTATTTCAAGATTAGGGTAGGCATTAATTAAACCAGTGCGCGTTATAGCGAACTATTTGAAAACGCGCGTTGATCGTGACGTCCATTGCATGTAATATTGTAAACTTTGCACAGTTGACGCGTTTGCCCGCATTGGTTTCTGTCTGTAATAGTTATTATAAATACCCAGGCTCGGTTCACACGAGCGTCTTTTCAACGCGTGTTAGAGTTTATTGTGCGAAGCTGCCGCCTGCTTTTATAAGGGAAGATGAATAATCGCGTTCAAGATTGAAACGACGCCATCAGAGTGGTACAATTCCCGATCTTATATACGAAACAAAGTTGGATCCCTGGCTCTGTAGCCTAATCGAATTTCGAAAGTTTATGAAATTTTGACAATTTACATGTTCGTAAATCGGCATGAAAAAAAGAAAAAATAAATATTTATTTTCAGCTTTGTTCTAATTATGTTTGATTTTTTAACATTTAAACAACAAAGATTTATTATCAAAGTTAATGCTGAATAAATTCGTAAAACTCGATTAGAAATTTGCGAAAATCTATCAGAAAAATGCTACCGTCAACTGGACTTTTTAAGAGCATTAGTTGCCCGTACTATCACAGCGGAGGCTCTTCCAGTGTGGTTGAAGTCGTCTCTTGCTATCGTCCTTACTGTCATTTTAAGCATGTAAAAAAGGGTAAGGACAATTCAATTATTTAGGTAATCGTAAAAATTAAAATATAAATAAATTGTAGATGAGCCGGAACCGAAACCAAAACTAGCACCACCAGTGCCAGAATACAAACCAGCACCAAAACTAATAAAGTTAAGTCCAATGGTTTCGCCGTCAACAAAGAAAAAGGTAAAACTTGAATATCGTCCAGAAAATCCAGAGTTACAAAAAACATCGAGTAGTAAGCACAATGCCTCGTTCGCACCTGATACTGAAGCACCGATATATGTGCCCAGCAGCGCAAGTAACATAGGGGTGTTAAATTTAGATGATTGTAATGAAGAATTGGATGAGTTAACTGAGATTTTTGATGAAGAACTAAATGATATTAAGGAAGAGGTGGAGTCTGAAGTGAAGAAAGAGGATGAGGATCATATAGAGGAAAATGAAAAAACACAGACGGACTTAAACTTAAATGGTGAAGTAAGATCAGAAAAAGATGCTCTGAATTTAAAACTAAAAGTCGAAGTTCAAATCGATAGAAATGTGAGGAATGAAACAAATGAAAAAAGAAAACGTAGTATTTCAGGCAGTAACAACAAAGAACAAAATCGCAAAGAACGTAGGGACTCTGTAACATCAAACGTGTCCAGCTCTAAGCATAGGCACAAATCATCACACTCTTCTAAGGAACACAGTTCAAAAAATCACAAAACTGGCACAGATATTGAAATTAAAATTAAAAAGCTTAAAGTCAAAGAATTAGAGAAAGCTAAAGCGGTGCCCAAAGATAAATATAAAGAAAAAAATATAGATAAAGAGAAAGCAAAAGATAAGGAAAAAGATAAAAATTCATCTTCATGTTTAAATAATAGTCGGTCTAAAATTAACTCATCAAGTTCCACGACAATAGAAACGAAACATAAACGTCATAGTTCAATTTCATCAGCTTCTACAAAGAATAAAAGTCCAACATCAACATCAAGAAGTAAGCATCATTTGACGTCAAAAGATAAAGACTATTCCTTGCTCTCATCTATATCTACAACAAATAAAGATTTAAAAATAAAAAAGGAAGAAAAGCCTTCATCCTCTAAATATGTTGAATCAGATAGCGATGCTGCTGAGTTATTTGCTACTTCGGAGGAAGATATAATGAAAGAGTGTGAAATGATCTATGATCAATTGGAACTAGAATTTGCGTCAATGCATAAGAATGAATCACAGGAACTGCAAGAAGATAAGAAAGAATTAAAATTAAAACGTAAAGTATCGTCTGATGATGAACAAAATGCGGTGGCGCTGCAGAGAAAACGTGTTGCGTATGAAAACGCCGAAAAGTATAAAGGAAGCACACCGATGGCGCTTCACAAGCCTAATCATATACGAAATGCAATGCAGGTAAATTAGTGAAAAGATTTTTTTTTTGTAATATTCTCACACAATTTCTTTTTACTACAGGCTATTTACTATCGACAAACTCAGTTACGCAAAAAGCAAGAAGAAGAAACTGTTTCAGCTGAAAATGCTTTACGTGATGCTGAAGAAAAAGTTCGTGAAGCAAATGAGACATTGCGCAAAGCAAAGGAGAAAACTATGACACCGCTTATACCAAAGAGTTTTCTTACGCCGCCAGTAAAAATTATGTGTAACTATTAATAATTATGATATGTTAAGCAAAGTTCCATTCATATTTTCTTCTCTCAAAATCAGCTCGTTCTATTGCACCGGTTGCAAACATGCTCGCATTAGAGCGTGCCAAAAAAAAAGTCGAAGAGCTAAGAGCCGAAAAGAAACCTATATTTACTCCTGCTCAGACAGTGAGAAGTGTTGGACGAGTGGCGCATAAGCCGACTATAGCAACATTAGCTGTTGAACCGGTAATTTAAATTACATTTTGAAAAATATTCTTACCTTAAGTTGTTTTTTCTCCCTCTTAATCACATTTTAGGAAAAGAAACCGAAACCACCTGTTTTAGAGGCAACATCAACCAAAATTTCATTTAACTTAAGAATGCAATATTATGAGATGATGGTGAGGCATTGTATGTCAATTTATCCAAATGCTCCAGATGCTTGGGAGCGTGTGAGTATTAATTTTAAATTGTAAAGCGATTTATGAAAACGTTTTGAGCTGCATATTCTTATAACCTTATAAATGAGTCAACCAAAGTAAAATGAAAATTTACTAACATGGATTTTCAGTTATAAAAAAATAGTTATTTATATTGATCCTTAAACATTTTGAATTCTCAATTGCAGGCTCAAACAGAAGAACTAGCTGTTTTTAAAAAATGCAATACTCCTATGATTTATAAAAGTAGCGCATTATTAGCTATTAATAAACTAAGAAAAGAAGCTACAGGTAATCAATTGATATTAAATAAAACACGTCCTTTTTTGACTCATTCAAGATTTTACGTTAGATTCAGGCAACAAACCCTCATACAGCAACAAAATAGTATCTCATGAAGTAATATTGGCTGGCAAATTAGCGCATAGCACATCATGGAGTATGCAGAAAAAAATGTTTGTATCTTTCATCTATGTTAACTTCTTCAAATGTAGCCTACATGTCTGCCGAACTAAGTTTAAATAAGAAGTTGATTTATTGAATTTGATAGTAACAAGTTTAAGCGGTATATATTGTCAAAGACCAAGATTAGGTTGATTAAAAAATGAGAACAAGTTACCAGGTCACTGCGGCCTCATAAGAAAGGCCTATTGAAAAAAATCGCTGTAAATTAAATCCTTCTTCCATGAGCCTTATGTTCGAAAGGTTCAATCCAATATCTTTGGCTGAATTATCCACAATATCTCGGGTGTCAGTTTGGGTAATAAAGCCACCACAGCGACATAATATTTATTCTGCTATTTTTTTGCTTCGTCATATACTCTACAAATATCATCATATAACGATTCCATTGCTAATAAGTGTTATTTAACCCCACAGTGCTCAATTTTCAATTTTCTGCCTAATGATTGATTTTCCATTCATGAAAGCTTGCTACGGTGAGGTGCCATTCAGTGATATTAAGCTTCAAATTAATACACTGCTTGGAAGAATTTCATGGTAGTCCACTGAGTGACATGCTTAAATTAGCTCATTGCCTGATCCTTTTATTGCGACCTCATCACATGTTTCGTTCCCCATATACCCACTGTACCATGGCGCCCAAACAAGATTTGTGTTGCTGGAGTACCTTAAAAGCAGCTAAAGGCAGTCTAAAACTAATTTAGAAGTTCTTTTATATGCATTCAAACATTGCTCTTGTGCTGTACCTATTTTCTTAGGCATATCTCTATTCCATGTCTTTCTGCTTGGAAAAGTGAGTTATATATGGGATTAAGCTCTGTTAAACTTACGAAATTTCAAATAATTTCTTTTAATATTCAATTATTTTTTTAATAATATATGTATATAAATAAATAAGTTCGGACAAAATATGTCTTAGAAAAATTAGGAAAATACGTTTGACTTTTAATTTCTTTTCTAATAGTTCCTAATGCAAAACTTGATATAAATGATTTTGATAAGGTATGTTAGTAAGAGTTCCTTTTGTAGAAGTGCTGAAAAACATCGTCTATTCCTGAGTTCTTATAAAAATGAAATGAAATGATTGCCAGTGCAATCTTTTCATAGCTAGTTATATAAAAATATACTTATGCTAATCAGTTGTGTTGGGCTTTTTATATTTGCAATAGTTTGACTTATTCTTAAAAGTATCAGCAAGAAGTCTTAAAGTCTCTGTGTTATTTCGTATATGTACCATTTGGACGCTAAAAAAAGTCAATGTGTATTAGTAACATGCGTTTTTGAAAAAGTTCTGTGTGTTCCAGAATAACTGTGCTTGCCACAAAGCTTGGCAAAACCGCCGCCATGATTCGCTCTTTGCCCCTCTGATTTCAAAACTGTCCTTAGTGAGGGATTCTCTATATTTAACCCATTCAAATTTTTATTCTGCTGTGTCAAAGAGTTTTCTGTTCCACCACTACGTACTTGACCCCTACCGTAGGTTCTAATGTTCATTGCAAAACTTTCTAATTTTTTCCCCTGCTGATATAGAACCAACTCCAATCTACTTAATTTTTTTTTTTTACAACTTCAAGCAAACTTTTAGTTTTTGATAAAAAAATAAGTTAAAAAATTTCTTCCCTGAAATTTTGAAAATTTTTATTGTCGCCTTCAACTTAGAATATAAAACATTATTCTTTCTAATATTTTTCGTTTGCAATAATTACCAAAAAGAAACCATTCAAAATTCTTAACAAAACAATTGTGAAATCAAAATTTATAGCAAAAATGACTAAAAATGAACATTTAATGCGACACATTTTATTCTGTTTAATCAATCGTTATAGAAAAACTGACACAACAATCGGTGGTGAACCCTTCGATAAGTTACCAGGTGATAAGGCCTACGAAATGATCTACGAATTACGTTTAACGGAGGAACAATTGATCTCTAATGGTTATCCGCGTGCTGGCAAACGAGCTGGAAGTGCTGTTATTACAAATTGGAAGCCAATGAGACGTCCAAATAATACGGAGCGTTATTGTAGCCGCTGTAGCAAAGTTTTCAATATGGCAATGTATGATGAAGTATGTGTTGATGAATGTAACTATCATCCAAAAAGTACCGGATATAGAAGAGGTAAGAATGGTGACAGGGCATATAAAATTTGCATTTAATTAAAATTCAAAAGACAAAAACTATCTCAGCCTGGGCCTCGGTAATTGAGAAATATTTTTTTTTCACGAACACTGAAAGGCTGTGGTGTCGCTAGAATACCACTTTTTCTGAGATCTTTTGCTATTGAGTGATGAAGGCTACTACACGTAAATTCCAAATTTTGTTTTTTCCTCAATATTGTGCATTTCTCTGAATGCTCTAGAGTAGTTCTTCCTAAATTAATTTATTAGCATGTGAACAGGATTTTCATGAGAGAAAATATGGAATTTTTTCTATCTAATTTTAATTTTCGACGGAGATTATCTCACACAAATAGTCTACGTATCCCACAATGGTTATATTTTAAGATCGTGTGTATTGTCATGGGCATTGCAAATGTTTCTTCCAATGTTTGTTTAGTTAGCTGTTTAATCATAAAAACTAAAATTAATTTCACCTTCATTAAAATAAACTTACTAAAACTTCTAAGCAACCACTTTTAAATGCAGTTTCAATGTTTTTTAGTTCCTCAATAAAATATGGACAATATTGACACAAATTGGAATCTATAGCTCTTATTCGGTTCATGTACATTTTATCGAAAGTGTCTAGCAATAAAACTGGAATGCTTTTGTTTTGTGTATGAGTTATGAAGGGACCGAAACTTTCACCAGTTTAACAAATTGTTTTCCTGCGCAAAACAACTAATCATAGAACTATCAATACATCTGTCAGCAATCTATATCTCCCTCAACAAACTAAAAAATCATGCAGTAGATAACTAATTTTCGAAATAAATTTGAGAAAAAATTTTTCATACATACGTTTTTTAAATTTTGACCGTCCAAACTAACGTGAGGCTTAAAAAATTGTATGTGCTGTAGTCAAGCGTGCAATGCACAAGAATGGAAAATGATGATTTCCATTTCCCACCACTGTCTGCCAGCGGCTTCTTAGACATGGGAAATCTTTAAAAACGTCCTGTAATGAATCTTGTTTTCTTCGCGAAAACAGGTTCAATCTTGTTTCAACGCTAATTTTTCGACAAGACACTGGACTATAAATGGCTTTTCGTAAACGATAATCATTTTTTCTGTTTCGGAATGTCAGAGGTCGAAGCTGGTCAAATTTAATTTCTTAGACAGACATTGCTTAACCTCTCCTACATCAACAAAAGTATGAAAAGGTTGAATCTACTCTGACCGGCATAGAAGCAGCGACTTTAGTCTTTAAAAGCTTAAATTGATAATTTTTGAACTTGAAGAAATTATCCCCTAATTTACCGGGTGTATATCTAATATTTAATTTTGTTCCATCTTATACAAATTTATATGTATGTTTCTGAATTGGAATCGTTTCGTAGGCTTTGCTGACAATCTACATCGCTGTTGTCAACAACCAGCTGGTACTGTTGGCTGCACATATGGCAATTATCATGTTAGCGATTATTTTGACGCTGATAATCTTACTGGTTATATAACAACAATTGATAAAGACGACGATTATGTACCAACAAAAAAGGATATTTATGCACTCGATTGCGAAATGTGTTATACAACTGACGGAATCGAGTTGACCCGTGTCACTGTTGTCGATATCAATGCAAGAACAGTCTATGATGCCCTTGTAAAACCGGATAATAAAATAGTTGATTACAACACAACGTACGTAATTGTATTCTATATACTAGAAAAAAGGTTATTTATCAATCTTCCTACTGTTTGTCTCTCTTTAGTTACTCTGGCATAACAGAGCAAATGTTGGCAAATGAAACTCGGACCTTGCGTGATGTACAAGCAATATTAATGTCAATGTTTCATTCGAAAACTATACTCGTTGGGCATAGTTTAGAAAGTGATTTAAAAGCGTTAAAAATAATACATAATGTTGTTGTGGATACATCAGTCCTGTTTCCACATAAAATGGGTCCACCTAAAAAACGTGCATTAAAAACGCTCTGTATTGAAAATCTTAAGCGAATTATACAGGAAAATGGTAAGCATTATATTTGTTTTCAGTAATGGTCCTTTAAGATAATTTTATTATTTTTCATTTTAACGTAGAAGCCGGCCACGATAGTGCTGAGGACGCAGAAGTTTGTATACAATTAGTAAAATTCTATTTACGCAATAAAATAAGTTGAGACTTTTTTACATACGCTATATATATTCGATGCAATGCATTGAAATTGTATATAACACTACAAGTAATAAAACTAAAAACACTTTTCATAAATCGTATAAAAATCCACAAAACATTAAAAAACGAACAAAGCAAGCTCAATAATTTTTTTATTGTAGTATTAATTTATAATTTATTATTATAAATAATGATAAATAATACTTTTTATTTTATGTAATAAAATCTGTATTATTATTTGGGAAATTTACTTATATCTTCACGCAGAAGGGATTTTTTTTCCATAGCTAATAAAATAGATACATACTTCGTTAATTTTAAGCTAACAAAAAAGTTTATCATACTGGTAGTTTGAAGTCTTGCATTAGGATTAAAGAATGAAAATATGTCATATGTTTTTATGTTATTACTTTCATAAATATATGTTTAGTTTCAAACTAAGTTTTTTGTTACTTAGTAGCCCAGTGGTTAAAATGTCCGCTATTACGCTGGTGGCTAGCAGCTCTAACTCCTTGGCTGCCAAGTGAATAACTTTTTTTCCTCCCGCAATTCATTGGCTTGCTTCGGGCCTAAATCTCTGCTTCAGTAAAGGCAGTAATAAATGACAAGCAACATCGAGAAAACTGAATCTATAAAGTTGAAATCACATAATCAAGTTGGTGCCCAGTTGACTTGGCTTTAATTCTATGTACATTAGGACGATTGAAATTTTATAATTTTTGTTCAGACAGGTTATACGCTGTGTCCAAAAAATAAGGTGACATTGTATTTATTTTGAAAATTCTTCATTTATTCTTCCAAATCAATTTCATCCCCTTCAAAGTAATCCCCGCCCGATGCAATACACTTATGCCAACGGATTTTCCAACCTTCGAAACATTGGTTGTAGTCACTTTCCGGGATGGCCTTCAGTTCCATCTTCGCTGCGGCTTGAATCTCCTCTATCGTATCAAAACGGTGTCCCCGGAGCGGTCTTTTGAGCCTACTAAACAGCCAGAAGTCGTACGGCGCCAGATCAGGTGAATACGGTGGTTGCGGAACGATATGGGTTGGGTTTTTGACGAAATGATCACGAATTACGTGTGCAGTATGGGATGGTGCATTATCGTGGTGTAAAAACCATGAATTGTCTTTCCACAATTCCGGCCTTTTTAGACGGATAGCGTTACGCAAACGACGCATAACGTTCAAATAATATTCCTTGTTGACTGTTTGGCCGGTTGGAAGGAATTCATAATGCACAACACCACGATAATCGAAGAAAACAGTCATCATGACCTTGATTTTTGAGCGACTTTGGCGCGATTTTTTTGGTCTCGGCTCTCCTTTGGCACGATATTCGCTCGATTGATCGGTTGTTTCGGGGTCGTAAGCATAGATCCAAGTCTCATCGCCAGTTATAATGCGTTTCATGACATCCTGGTAGTCGGAAAGCATCGTTTCACACACTTCAACGCGACGCCTTTTTTCCAAAAGATTCAATGTTTTCGGTACCAGTCGAGATTTGACGCGCTTGAGGCCCAAAACATCCTTCAAAATGGTATTGATTGAGCCTTTCGATATGCCAACTTCATCAGCAAGGTCCCTAATCGTTAATCGACGGTTTTCCAACACCAAATCGTTGATTTGTTGGACGTGAGCTTCGTCGGTTGAGGTTGATGGTCGCCCAGGACGCTCTTCGTCTTCGACACGTTCACGGCCGGCTTGGAACTCACTATACCACTTGTAAACATTTTTTTAGACATAGCCTCATCACTAAAGGCTTTCTGCACCATTCTCAACGAATCCGCTGCAGAGAATTGATTCCGCAAACAAAATTTAATGCAAATTCTTTGCTCAACAAATTTTGACATAGATGTCACTGACTGTACTACCAACCTAAAAAAAAAAATTATTCTCCAAATCCTTCAACGCGCGCAGTTTAAATTCAAATGTCAACTTATTTTTTGGACACAGTAGTATAGTTGCAGGTACATGAAATAAAAATTCTAGTGCAAGGAGCGCTCGTAATATTAATATTTACTAGTGGCTCATCGAGCTTTACGATTTATAATGGAAGGAATGCTTTATTAGACAGTTTCATTTATATCTTGTGAAAAAAAATCTAACACGAACGGAACCAAGCCCATCGGAAAGACCATAATATTTTTTACAAATTACTTGCTAGGAGAGCTCATATTAATATTTACTTTAGTGTAGTGTAGATTCGTATTATGCTTGGAATTTACGTTCGTTCTTGCACAAAGAAATTCTAGTTTGCGTGTGTAAGCGCAAAACAAATTCACAAAAGAGAATAGACAAGAATTTGTCTGACCGAATTTCCTCGTGTAAACGTTGACTAATCGAAGTTAACTGCTGGAAATCTTATTTCAAATAAAAAATTTGTAATAAGCTTGACAGTCTGTGTTCACACAATTGTAAGTTTGGGCAAGGATGCTGGAAATCCAAAAAACTTAAAGTTAGAGAACATGAGCGTCGGCGGCTATTGCTAGAGTTCACATGACCAGCAAAAAAGCATATGGAATTTGATCAAATAGTTCGACGGAAAACAAAAAATTATGAGTTTCTGCTTGTTAAACAAATAATTTGCCTAAAAATTTGAAGGTTTGTTTGTTTGCTTGGCAATTAGTGTAGCTGGTTTAAGTCTAAGAGGGTTGCGTTTTTGTAAGTATGTATAGATAAATAAAAGGTTTCTTTCTGTAATAGAGATGGCAGCCCTTGCAGTTTAAGGAATGTCAAAATCATTTGACACTGATTAAATTGACAGCTAAAGGTTTTGCAAAAATAACAGGTAAAAGTGACGTAGATTAACATTTTTCTTTGTATTTAATGAATTAATGAAAAAGGGGTTAAAATACTGTAAAAAAGTGGAAATCTATTTGAAATAGTTTTTAAAATAATGGAAACTGGTGTAGATAATGAGGATGAACTGTTTAATTCATGCATTAAAACACAACAACAACAGAATATGAGGAAACGTCGCTTCTCTGAGACGGCAGGAAACAGCGATGCTGCTGCTGCGACGGTTCAAAAATCAGGAGTTGACTACTCTCAAGACGTTGCAGTGGTCGATGTGGAATGTGGTGCACCTGCAACTAAATATCGTGAGCTGGATAGTGCTTCATTTCAGTTGGATGAACTTTGCGACGAAATGCTTTTCGAAATATTCAAGCATTTAGATTCCTGGACGTTGCTTGCCTTAATGAAGTAAGTAGCTGTATAGCCTCTTCTTTTTCCTTTTAGATCGTTGACATGTGTTGACGTGTCGCGTTATAGTTGTCCACTTGGGCTTAATCGCATTCTCGTAGTTTGTATTAAAACCAAGAAGTAAATTTCTCGAGTATCTCGCTCAAACAGAACGAGACAGAAATGGATTAGTTTTATTTTAGCGATTATTTTTTTTTTTTTAGTTTACCTAAAGAGGTCTTATCAAGCTTCAAATGCTGCGTATTCGTGGATGTTTGCCAAGTTGTTGCTAAAAGATTCAGTTTTTTTGCTGTGTCACACATGTCTGGAGTTATTTCTAATTTAAGACTCGACTTTAAAAATTAATATAAGTGTTAATTTTTTAACAAAAATAGCCGCTGTGTTCGGAAACATATCCACAGAAAGTTTCATAAATTTTCTAATAAATCAATATAAGTTGTGAATCAATATTAATTGACAACGTACCATTTTACCATTTTAATCTCTATTATCCAAAGAGCGAGATATCCGCTAAGCGAGTTAAGAAAGATAAAAAATAAAGTTGATTCAAGGATTGTAAACATAATTTTTAATGAAAAAAAAACAAACATAGAAAAACCACAATTTATTCATAAATTTATAAAAAAATCCAACTCGACCCACAGCTTTAATTTCTTTTTACTCAGAGATGTCCGCTTTTCTACACACTTACATATATGTAACAAACGAAAGATATACTTCATACCACATTGCATAAAAAGTAAAGCAGCCAGTAGGTGGATTGTCTATATCCCCAAATCAAAAGTCCGCTAAATAGTAGGCAAATTGTTGTCTCACTGCAAACAAATTCTATTTAAAATAAATGCCTCAGAATTTTGTCAATGAATAAAAAACAGCATTAATGCAAAAAATATGATTAAAAATCGAATTTAAATTTATTTCATGTGCTCAAATTCATTCAACCAATCAATATACTTAAAACATTTTTGTTTATTGAAAAAACCTAAAAATCACATATGATTATATGACATTATTGGCAACAATATTAATTTTAACATAAAGAGTGAGCCATCGGCAGTTTTTAAAATTTCTATAAAATAACCACTGATCAAATATCTTTCAAAATTGTTAATTTATTGATGAAATTAAACTTCTGATTAAATGCGCAAAATAATTTTATTCTAACAAAGCTTTTGGTAAGAACTTTCTCTTAATGAATGCTTATCCTTGAAAAGGATGAAACATCGGCTGGTATTTTTTTAACTGTTATAAAATAAACACCCTTCAATATGTTGTTGCTTTATTGAGTAAACCTTTCATTTTGCTTGTCAGTACCACATCCTGTCAACCTAATGTTCGATGAATTGAAACTTTATTTCGCGGAAAGCTCGATCATTGTTGTACTCAAGTTCCTAAATCAATTCTGGATTGTCAGCAAAACGTAAACTAAAAATTTTGATTTTCCGAATTTTTACCTAACCTTAAAGATAAACTGCTCAAAATATTACATTTAAAATAGAACGAAAACTCGCGAAGTAGACATCAATAAAGGGACATAAAAACGGTTAACCATGCAATAATTTCTAAGGACAGGTTACATTATCTTGTAGCGTTTATTTAAAACTTGAAAGTGGAAGAAAAAAATGTCAATTTAGGTTTAGTTTTAATGAAAAACAAAAAAAGTTAGTTAAAAATTACATGGATATAACATTACTATAAAAACGTTAAGAATTTTATCATATTCGATGTGGAGAAATTAATAGAATAGGTATTACATTCTCAATGATACCTAATTATAGGAGAGTTGAAAGTGTAATTTGTCCTATATAGACTCATGAAATATCTATATATTTCGAAACGTTCTGGGTGTAATGGATTTTCTACCTGTAAATAGGGTAATACATGCTGCTATGGGTCGCCAGCCAAACCTAACCCCACTAAGTTTGATCTATAAACTAAAATTAAAAACTATTAAAGACTAGAATGGAATTTAAAAAGGATTATGTAATGGCAAAGGACTCTCTTTGCCTTAATGAAAGGCAAATTTGTTTTCGAATTTTTTCTGATGAATCAATAGAATGGACGAAATTTGAGCTAAATTAATTGATTTTTGGATTCTCGATTATTTAACTTTATTTGGTGATAACTAAGTCAAGTACCGATGGGCTTTCTCTACTCCTGTGAGGGATATATGTTGCAATAGGAGGAAAAGTTTTTAATGACGAGGTACGCCTTTCGGTTTTTCCAAAATTATTGCTATTGTTATTTATTTCCATTTTGCATCTTTTGCCGTTGATGGGTTCAATAATGATTTTTATAAAAAAATTGGTCCAAAAAAATGTTTACCAAAATATAGAGTAATTTTTTTGCTATTCATTTTTTCAGTGTAAATTTTTTGACACCTCACGCGCGATTCGTAAAATGTGTCAACGCCAAAAATGCTCAGTAAGGTTTGCCATTTCACCATAAATAGACTAACAAACGAACTGCACTTACAAATTATTGATGAGATACCGGCCGATAAGCTGGAAAAAGTATGCCAAATTGGACCACCTCAGGCTTAGCCGCGGGCAACATTTACGTAAAATATTCTTAAATAAAAACTACTACGAAATATGTATATTATTCTTAAATACTAAAGAATTCTTATTGCTTTTCGAGGTTTACTTTGATTTCTTATAGGTAAATAAATAATTGGGTATAGTTTCTAAGAAACTAAAGATTTTCATATTTTTTGTGTATATCTGAAAAAATCGAAATACTATCCAAATATTACAAAACGGTAGCACTGGCCCCCATTAGAGACTGAAGTTAATAGGGCTTTCTTGAAAGCAATATAACCTAATGAATGAATGCGAATAATTAATATCGACTTCCACAACACTTTATTGGATAGCCAACACATAGCCATTCAGAGCAGATAATTCAGCAATAATAGTTGCAGTTTGCATTTCAGCATCTTCTAAGATGACTCATTTCATCAGGATGTAATTAATTTTTTCCGTAAACTGATCAAATTAGATTCAAAAATCCTTACACCATGATTTCAGAACACTCTGGTGTCTTAAATTTTTAAAAAATTTAAATGATTTGTTTCAAACGTGCTGGTGATAAAACCGTGTCCAAAGATTGCGTTTCCTGGGTCTTTATAAAACTATCATACTTTTATTTGTAAGGTCTCTAATATAGATCTTGCAAAATGTTGTACTATAAAAACATTTTAAGTGAGTTACATATTCCATTAGAAACAATTTTTGTATAGGGAGTTTTATTCTAGTTCAATTCAATATATTTACTGTTTTGAAAAACCGCCATTTGAATTCGGCTCAAACTTTTCGTAATTTCATGTAAAATTTAATAAAAAAAAAAAATAAAAAAATTATATAAAAACAATGGAGAATAGAACAAAAAATCTTAAATTTGTATTTGTAAGCATACGTACCGAAAAAGCATCAATACAAAATGATCATATTATCTGAAGCTGATAATCTTAGTGGTTTATGTTATTCAACCAAGTCTGCTCATCGGTACGTGTTTCGCCACATAATATTATTTATTACAATTGAACATTATTTAATCAAAGTTAGCGTCATAAGCATAGACAAATATTCATATACAATTTATTAAGCACACGTGGAAAAATAACAACATATGGATCAATTTGATCAATTTTTTTATACCATTTACATTGCAGCTGTTGTGAACGCTTCAATGCTTTTGTACTGGATAATCGATTCTGGAATGATGTTGATCTGAGTCAAGAGCCTTTACCACTTGGTATTTTAGAAAGTGTACTGGAACGCACCCACAGTAATTCTCGCACTGTCAAACTACGTGGCCCTCCACCTGCGCAACATGTTGATGGAGAAATACAACAATTCAGTAAAACGTTAGTGTTAACATTTAGCACACGCTGCACGGAGCTGAGGACGCTGGAGTTGCAAGGGGTTACAATTGATTTTAGATTTGTAAGTTTGACATTTTATAAATACAGTTTTTAGTTTTGGTAATTTTATGCTGTTTATTTTCTTTTATTTAGTTACGATTCTATGATTTCCCAAGAACAATAAAACGTTTGATTTTCAATGACTGCAATGTCCGCATTCCAGAACCAGAAGTTAAGAGCATATTTTCGGGATTGGATACGCATTTGTTGGAGTTGGAGGTAAATTGTGAATCTGTTTGAATAAGAGTTCAAAACAGTACTAGAAAAGGGTCCTACGAAAAATATGTGAAATTTCTAAAAGCTTTTTTCCCAAAAGCGACACTTCATTTGCCAAAGTCAGGTCAGTAGTTGAGGAGCTATGTATAATTTTGAATCATCTGCAGCAAGAGAGGTTCACTTTTTTACTGATATTAAATACTTATATAGACTTTGTATTTGTGACTTTGACGTTAAGATCAAGCCCTACTCTTTAAATTTTTATGTGATTTGACGGAGGGGGACGGGATCTAATCTTTCTGCCGAACTGCACTGCTAAAAATGCAAACTCTCTTAAATATAACGTTTCTGCTAATATATTGTTTTATGTAATTGTAATAAATATAAATTACACCGTTTCTAATTTTATTCAATATTATATTATCACCTTTTAGGAACTTGGAATTGAATACAGCGACTGGTTTGAACCTCATTATATTATGCTTTTTTCAAAAGCTCCGGCATTGCGTTGGTTAAGCCTTAAAGGCTGTGTACATCTGGCTGAATTCGTACCATATGGCAGCATGGCAGCGCGTTTTGGCTTCAAGAAGCTAGAAGTAAAAAATGTCAAATTATAAATGTTTACTCAATCTATACTAGTAGTTTTAATTTCAGTATCTCGATATGCGTTTTACACCGATAACTGACTCCGATTTGCAATGTTTTAATGCAGTTTTAACCCTTAAGGAAATTTTACTAGATTGTCCAGAAAATTTACGAAATTTAAGAAAAGAATCCTTAATAAATTCACTAGAGGACGAGCCTTCAACGTCATCTGCTACTCGTAGATTTTCCTTGTTAGCTACCAATGCTGCTTTCTCAATAAGAACAGCAGCCGATTCAACTTCACCAGCGTCAATATTAGCATCAACATCATCACTTTCGGCATCAACAGCATCACTATCGGCATCAACATCTTCATTAGCATCAACATCATCAGCAGCATCAGCAGCATCAACAGCAGGATCAATATCAGCTACAACGGCAGGACCAACAGCAACATCAACAGCAGCACCAATAGCAGCATCAACGTTAGCTATATCATCATCACCACCATCGTCAATATCAGTATCAGCGTCCACATCTGCAACAGCAAATATTTTTCTACAAAAAGCACGTCAGTCTGTAGAGAATAATCAAGATACGTCATCATCATCTTCATCATCACCATCGTCTTCATCATCATCTTCGCCATCAAATTCCCCATCGAATTCAGCACCTTCATCACCATCGGCACCATTACTTGCAGTTGCAAATGGCAACTTACCAGCGCGTAGTCGATTTTTACCTCGACCTGATCAAATAATTTACCTTGACGTAAACAACCGACGTCGTCCTATAATAATGAACGGACCACCCAGAAGACCACCCAACAATCATGCTGATCAATTAAATCAAGTGCTAATGAATCCAACCTTTTGGGATATGATTTACCCACTTGGTAGAAGAGGTCCAAATGCTGCTGGCTCTAGTACGTATGGAAGTAATAGTATACTAGCAGCAACAGCACTTCGACGTAATCGTGATCCAATATCAGATCGTGGTGTATGCTGCTTTGGTAGACCACCGAATCCTGTAGATGATGCAATAATTTGGATACGTGTTGGCTATCGACCGAGTGAGAATCGTTTTGAACGTTTGACTGTACGTAATTACAAGCAAGTAACAGATACTTCTCTAATGCATTTGGTGCAATGTTCGCCGCATCTGATTTTTCTTGATCTCAGTGGCACTGGAGTAACGAAATCTGGCATCCAAAAATTCAAGAATCTTAAGCCAGAGTGTCAAATTATTGCAAATCACTTGGCAAGTTTGGAAGATATACTTTCAGAGGATGAGGGATGCTTCTAATTAGGCCATTTAATATTTTAAGTTTTAATTGTGTTTCGGTATTTTTTCAACAATGTGTGTTGGTTATTTTTTATCATACACAAAATGCGTTTACTCTCTTATATTTTTAAATGAAATAAACCCATAGTTTTACGTTAATCTAAACTTCCCTAGACTTAAGTTTAGCTTATGAATAATTTATCATCAAGTTTATTCATTTGCTAGTATTAATATTAAACTTTTATTTAATATTCAATATATTTAAATATTGGCAGATAATCAAATAAATATAAAATTTTATGAAAGTGTATTGAGGAGTTGCTTCTTTTTCGTTTTTATTTATTGGTTTAATAAAATACTACAAATTGAAATTAAAATAAATATTGATAAATTTCAATGAATTCATTCGTCTGGAGTGTTGGCTGAGGAGCCATCATCATCTTCATCATCGTCATCATCATCATCGTCGTCATCATCTGATTCTTCTTCTGATTCAGAATCTGAACTTTGGCAATCGGCAATTTCCCCAGTGAAGAAAAGGATCGCCTTCGGAATAACACGTTCCTTCAGATAAAAACCCAACTCAAAATCATTTTGTAAAATGGACTGAAAATAAATATAAATATAAATGGAAAAGTCTAATTACACAATGTAAACTGACATTGATATCACTGTAAGTCGGGTCCTCTGTGTTATCAGGTAAAATTGGTGGACTGAAGAAATCAAAAAATGATGAATAAACTAAAAAATAAGAACGAAAAGGATGGTGCACTTATTTTAATGAAAAGATCACCAATAAAGCAAATATTTATTTATACTGTTCACCAACCTTTTTTATCCTTTTCTTTCTCCTTTTGCTTCCAATCGATAACACAACCTTCGCATTTATATATCTCAGCACCGTCGTATGTTAAGGGATCATCCATATCGGGAAGGCAGTTGAGAAAATAAGTTTTTGTTAAAATTTGGTTCGAAATGTATTCATTTGGCTCAAAATGAAATTCAATTACAAATCGGACGATGGGTTCATTGTACAATTTGCTGCGTATGTCTGTCAAATGCTGAAATTTAAAGTTGATTTAGTAATAATGGGTTAAAGAAGTTACTCTACACTTATCTGGAGTGATTTTTACGGATCTACATTTATCAAAAACTACTCGACTGGTTCTGTTCAAACTTTCGTCATATCGTCGATTGTAAAGTAAAAAAATTATATAAAACTTCTACACATTCATTGCTGAGTAAGAAGGTACGAAAATTCAAACGAAATCGGTCAAGTAATTTTTCAGATATTGCTTTAAATAACTTCTTCAGAGTTTCTTCAAAGTTAAATTGCAACTACCAGAACGGTGAATGAACTTACAATTAGGATTTGCTCATCTTTTTTGCTAATAAATTCTGTGTATGAAGCCTTAAGTACCTTCAACCAGAAGCTTTTAATGCCACTGTCAGTAGTATCACCAGTGGCAGATTTCTTAAAATCCCTGTAGAACAAAGAAAATATTTATAGAGCATTGGGTTGGTTGAGAAAAATGCAATTATTTGTTTTCTTCATTAAACTTCGTCTACCTCCACATCTTGGAGTATTATAAAGTAAGTGTCTTCAATATATGAAAGTCAGTTAACTGAATATTAATATTTTAAAGCTATCAATTTGATCGTTAGATTATTCTTACTTACTCAACCATTTTGTTCCTTTGATCGAATATTTGATTGTGCTTCTCTTCGAAGGACTTTTCTAAATTATAAATTTCACGCTGTAGCTCTACATCTAATTTGATCGTATCCAAATAAAGCTTCTTTAATTCACCAATGGTTACCTTCTCTTGCTCGCTGTATTTTTGCTCCTGCTGAAAACACAAATGTAATATATTGATTTATCGCAAGTAACATAGTCCAACATATCTGCAGTTTCTTATTACAAAAAAGTATACTGAAAGTGGACAATTTTGCTGACCAAAGATATAGCCTAGTTTCTTTTTTGCAACTGCACTTGAAGGTTAAAGAAGTCGCAAGCATATAAAATTCAAAAAATAGCTTGAAATACATAAAAAAATGTCTCTCAAATTTGGATGACCAATATTTTAGAAGCTAGAGAAGTTAATGTGCAATGGCGCCAAGCATATTCTTTAAAAGCTTGTTTAAAAGTGGTTTCAAAACCATACAGACGGAAAAAAGCCGACTATATGGCAATTAATTTGCCCATACGCGGGTAGATATGATGAAAATTCATTATCTTCCAGAAATAACCTAACCTACTTCCGCCATGTTCAATGTGATGTACAACAACAAAATATCCGTTACAGCGCCGGCTCTGTTATTGTTGCCACCGTGGCGCATGCTTTGATTTGCCGCTTCTTCTGGGAAATACCATCGAGAATAGTATATATATCAAATGATTTGGTTTTCATCTAAATTTCGGTTATGGATGTTTGTATACAAGGGTGATCGTCAAAGAAAAATGAATCTTGCAGAAGCCCTCTAAAATGATATTAGTTACAATTTTTTATAGATAATAACATGGTTTGGAATAACTGAGGAAACATTTATTTTAGTCACAATTTTGAATGCAGCAGGATAAATAGTTTTTTTTGTGAATTTCGAGGAAAAGAGCTCCTATGAGTCGTTAGCCTCCAATCCCGCGGATCTTTAATACGCCACTACCTTATAAACGCCTGAATGTGGTTTTGGTTCCGTTCAGCTTAAAATAAATCATTTGGTTATTGGTTCGGTTTGCTTCGACAAAAATTCCGCAGCACACAATTCAAAAGTTGTTCGGTTGACCACTCTGATAAACATGGGATTACCAAGTAGCCGGGATTGAACCAGCTGGGCTCGGTATTTCATGACACAGAAATTTAACTTTAAACCATTTTATGAATTAATTTTTTAATATTGCTGACTAAAAAAAAGGTCAGCCACTTTTTGCTAAATAAAAATTTTAGTTTTTACCATTTAAGAATTTTTTTGGGAAGGCCGAAACGGCTTATAATTACTGTGGTAACGAACAATAATGCATTAGCCCAATTTACAGGACTTAGTCCGAACAACTATTTTTTGTATAGATTTTTCGAGTAACTCTTTTCGGACTAAATACTGTAATGTGTTCAGTTGAATCAAAAATACCGAAAAATGTAATTAAGTTGAGGCAATTCAACCTTCATCAGAATTAAACATTTATTTTCACCATTTACTTTGCAAGTACAATCTTATTTCTGTTCATTAGTATACTCGTAATTACCATCAACCAATTGTGCAGTTTCATTTTCTAACTTTTTCATAGGCAATTTATTTTTATTTGGTTTTTTTTTATTGACACACACTTACTTGCTGCTTCTTCTTATTGGTGGTAGAAGAAGATTTGGTAGAGAGCTTTGACGCTCGGCTCTTGATTGTGTCCATTTTATAGGTCAACACTTCCAAATTAATCAAAAAAAGATATAAAATTGCACCACTTGCGTTTCAATAGTAAAATTCGTGTAAATATAAATAATTTGATTTTATTTTTCTTAACAAATTCAATTGAAAATATTTTCAATACCAAATATTTTCAGCATTTTCTATTCTACAAGTGAAATCAGAGGCAAATAAAATTAAAACAAGTAGAAATTTTATGTGAACATAAAGAGATCCGCTTCGCCAACACCAACACCAACACCAACACCAACACCAACAATACCTTTCGTTGAATTGCCCAATACTGAGTGTAACTAAAAAACTTTAGGGTTCATTGCAGAGGATCCTTTGCGTTGTTGTTGGTTTTTTTGTTTGTTTTCTGTTCATCTGCTACATAAGTGTAAATTGCTTGAAAAAATTAGTCCTGTTATTCTTCACTTAACATGCAAGTAACGTGTCTGCTGTAATTTTACAGTGGAACAAGCAAGTTAACCAACTGTTACTTTAAACGGTTGTTGACCGTTATTAAACCGTATCGAAACTTTCAATGCAAATAGGAGCAGGATATATGGTACAATGTTGCCACATTTTAAATTCATAACACGTTTTACTCATATTTTTGTTGTGCGTTTTTGACGCGACTTAATTCGTGCTGTATGTACAAAGAAAGCAAAAACAACACCATCCGTTGTATGTGTGGTAAAAAAACAACACAAAAAATTAGTGAGAGTTTGGCTAATTAGTCCCCAATGTGGTAAGCATACAATTTGAGCAATTTAGTATTCGCGACCATGATGCTGACTTAATGATATTTTAAAATAGAAAAAATCAACGTTGACTGTTTACTAATTTTGATAACTTTGTTGTGCAAATCAATTGCATGAATTAAATTTTAAGAAAATTTGAGGCGCTCTAAAAAATGTTTAAGCAAACAAGCTTCATTTTACGCTATGTAGGTACTCTGAATGAGGCTATATAATGAAATGCTTTCTTACGACATAGCTTCCTAAATTTTGAATTTCATTTCCCACGTGACTTTTATGTATCACGTTTTCCGCTGCCTAGTGGACTCTACTCAAGGACCACAGGGCAGATTACTTTTTCCAGTTTTTGGAGAGTGTGTCCAATCCATCCAAACACCATGTTGTCGGATTCAATTTTGCCAGCCAGTTATGTCATGGCAGGATAAATTCAGCTCCTTAGTTTTCCATTGACCTTAAGGCGGATAAGATAAAATATGGTCTTTTATTTTGTTTCTCATATTGAATGTATGAATGTTGATGTAGTCATTTAATTGAATGAATTCTTTTTTTAGCTTTTCCTAGGGCCTTATCTAAGATGCCAACAACAACAATAAGGGAAAAAATTACGAGAATAAGCAGCTCATCCGAACCTCTGATTTAAGGAAAAATGTGTGTGAGAACCCATTATACAACACCCTGTAACTTACTTGAAGGCCTTAGCTGACACACTTCTCCTCTACAGTGAAACCGATATACTTTCTCTTGACACACTATCGAAGTTTGTTCCGTAGTCTATGAAGAGCATTTGAAGGATCGTACACCATTTGGTCGATTGTTCAACAATTACTTTAGAACTATAGTTTAAATCACGTTTGTTGCTTCCTAACAGCCGGATCGAGCTTTCCCCTAACTTTTTTTTGGAAGCATTTTTTTCAATACTGTTAATGCCATAAAGAGCAGTGTGATAATCTTTCAGTTTTGGCACTCGTTAACTATCCCTCTCTTTTGGCAACTTGACTGGCTAAGAATGATAAAGTACCCCTCCAATTAATTAAGTTGGTCTTTGGCGGATTGTTGGGGTTTTCCCTCAAAAGTTTGCGGGAGATATCGTACAAAGGCTTTAGGTCATTAGTTTCTGCAGCACCTTCTGCTTCAGTTGTTAGATCTTCGTTCACTTTCTTTTGGTCTTTCTACACGATCGCTTAACTTCTGAAATAAGAGAGAGAGAGAGAGAGTTTTGTGGCATCGATATTCTGCGCTCTTGTTACTTTAAATATCTTTTTCTTTAAACAAGGCACCACGTTTCTAGGGTGATCTAATAGCGTCTATTTCTCGAATAACCATTACGAGAAGATAATGTTTGAAGCCAGATTAAATTTTATTTTTCAATATGTTGCTTAGATATACCCAACTATATTTATAGAAACATCGTTCCATTATGAAAACGCGGGTTGTCTTGCAAGCGTCAATGAAAAGTTTCCCATTTTCGTTTTTCGTATGCCAACAAGCAAGCTTTACATTTATGTGCCTCTCAGGCTTAGCTTTTTTGAATCGATTTCGGAGTTCAGGTCCCCCATTACCATCAGGTTGTATTCTTATGAGCCTTGCTTATTGCCATGGCAAGTTGGTTGTATAACTCTTCCTTTGATTTTTTTGCAGCAAACATAGTGGACACGTGTATTTCGAAGATGGTGACGATGGCGCTGGTTCGAAGTTCGCACCAAATGATAATTTCAGCTTTCTGTTTGACAAAAATCCAACTCGTTGTGCCATTATGTGCTTTACCGCATTCCCTACACAATTGAATAGTCGCATTTAATCAAAATGGAGTTTATGAAACTCTCTTCAGCTTGATGAATGTATCTTACCTGATGCAAAAGCTTCACGAAATTTGTTATAAACTTAAGAATGGATCCGGCAAACGCTGAGTTTTGAGCGGCCAGATTCACTCACCCTCTCATGATAACTTTTAAGAATTTTGGGCATTTTCTTAGATATATTGCCATGTGCAACACTTTCCACATAAATAGGCAGCTCTAATAAGAAACGTTTTTCTTATTGCCAGCTGTGCAGAAAATTCAGTTTTAAAAAGGATAAAACAACACAAGTGCTGCCGTTTTTGATTTAAAAGTTTGGTTCAGATATTTAAAAGTTTGAACTTCTATGCGCGCCCATATCACTCAACATGCCGCTGTAGCATAGCAAAATTAAAATCCCTAGGTACTCAGCTGTACTACACTTCTCGGAGGACCTAAAGAGTATCACCAACGGGTTTGGTGTCAACAAAACCATAGAAAATGAAATAAAATTATGAATGGGAATAGGAAAAGTATGCAGAAGTGTAAACAAATTTAGCGGAGCGGAAATACAATTTTTTCGTTTATTTGCTTTGTTGTTTATATTTGTGTTTGTTTCCGAATGTACGTGAGTGTAAATATGCTCAGTGTGTGTGTAGTGCTTCTCAGCACATGCGACCGGCCGTAACTGACCAACGAAGGCGACACATTTTACGTTATTAATTTTTCATAATCACCTTTGGGAAATTAAGTTAAAACAGTTTCATTTCTTCATTCTTTATTTCTATTTTTCGTTATATTTTACTTGTTGTCATATAGCATTTTGCAAGAATTTCAATTTGCTTTAACTTTTTTTTTCGTTTTGCTGTAGTTACTTCTTGTTGTTGCTACCTAGATAAGCGTAGCTAAGTCATAAGGAACTCTTAAATTAAATGAATTTGCATAATTTTAAGCCTCCTGCCTGCCGTTTGCTGCACTGCATGCTACTAAAATGAAGCCACAATGAAGGCACTGATAGAAAGCAGACAGTATACTGAAAGCATTAACATTAACCCAGCTGGAATGCTAATGTCATGATAAGGTAAGCAATGATTAATATTAAGCTGTAAATGATGTGTAGATTGGGACAATCAGTGCAACGATGAACATCGATCATAACGAATCCATAACCTATTGGATTATGGACATGTTGAGCTGTAGGATCTTCAATTTGACATTCACGATATCATCTGTAAGGAAACGAGTGACATTAGAATTTGGTTCGAAATCATACCCCCAGTGTTTCCTGAGAGCTAAGACTATACGGATTACAATGATATTGATCACTGGAAAGTTCCATTTAATTCATAGGATCGGCGCTCTCTGAGCTGCAAAAATTGGCAGCGAAGAACGGTTTGTGTGTTAATTCAACCAGAACGGCAGTCCTTTTGTTGTTTCCGAATACGTGACTCTTTTTTTTGGTGAAAATGGAAGCAAGGATTTTCATTAAGATGTTGGATTGAAAAGAAAGTATTATGATTCATCTGTAGTTCTGGTGTAACAATGTGTCCCCTTTTATTTTATATTTTCGTAAATGTTCTTACGAGCCTATCTACAGGAATTCGCTCTTTTTCCCAAAAAAACTTCATAGGGACAGGACACATAAGCTCAACAGTGAACTCCAGAATAGCTTTCAACACTTTGGCAACGATCTGCGCTAGCTACTTTGTAGTTTTTGTAAGATTTTTAGCCTTTGTTACCTCTATTATTGAAGGCGGCGGTAAAGTCCATCAATTCGACGTTCTCTTAAACGGATAATCTGGTCATCTGTAATAGTCAATAGTCTCCCGTTTTGCTTTTGATTTTTTAATGACCGACGTTAGCTGGACTCGATTGAGCTCTGAAGGCGAGTGTCGTAAAGCCTTTTTACTTTATCATCAAATTTTCCTTAAGGCAGGCATGAAGTGAGTGGAGTGAAGTTTTTGGTTGTTCATTGTCCCAAGGTTGCCTTCTAACCTTACTCTCATATCAAGAAAGCTATATCAAAATGATCAATATAATCTTCTGTCTGATAATCAGGTAAACGCCATGTATTTTTATGTTAGACTTTGTTTTAAACCAATGTTTCTTCAATCATGAAATTCGTGTTACTGCAGAGCTGGGTTAAGCATACGCCATTTTCATTTCGCGTGCCGACCAATAACATTTTTCAGGTTATTGTTGTTACCTTTGATTTAAGGATTGAAGTGGCTCATAACCATAACTATGACTGGCGCGTGTGAGAAGCTTACCATGAAATTATTTTTCCACTAATAATAATAATAATAATAGAGTTTAGCTACTACAGCTATTAGCCTTCTTAGCTTTTTAGCTTGAAGCTTTAAATCAAGTAAAAAGCTTTTTAATGAATAATGGAGATGGAAAAAATTATACATGCAATTACTCTCAATACAAATATGAAACCGGTAATGATATCTAGCGGTCAATAGCCGTATATGTATGAGCTTCCGAACCGCACCAAAAGTCTTAATTGTTCATTCTGTCATCTGTCAACAATATTCAGTTCACAATTTGTCAAGTTTCATAAAACAAAGCATTTTTTCCGCTCGTAAAGATGTCGAATTTTGTGCCTGAAAACTCTCATTTGCGGGAAGCATTGATTTTCTGTTTCCATTTGAAGAAAAATGCTTCTGAATCGCATCGAATGCTTGTTGAAGCTTACGGCGAGCATGCTCTTGGTCGTACACAGTGCAATGAGTGGTTCCATAAATTTAAAAGTGGTGATTTTGATGTGATAAATGAGGAGCGCGGCCGGCCACCGAAAAAGTTTGAAGACACCGAATTGCAAACATTGTTGGACGAAGATGATGGTCAAACGCAACAACAGCTCGCTGAACAACTTAATGTGACACAACAAACCGTTTCCTTGCGTTTGAAGGCCATGGGAAAGATTTTAAAGGTCGGTAGATGGGTGCCACATGAACTGACCGACAGGCAGCAAGAAAACCGAAAAACCGATTCGCACTTCAATTCTTACGAGGAAGTGCAAAAATGGCTCGATGAATGGATAGCCTCAAAAAACAAAGAACTTTTTTGGCGAGGAATCCATAAATTGCCTGAAAGATGAAAAAGATGTGTAGCTAGCGAGGCAAATTACTTTGAAGATTAAATTTGGAACTATTTTCGCAAAATGAACGTGCTTTTTTGAATAAAAAATTACCGGTTTCATATTTGTACACCTATGTTATTTTTTATAATTTTTTCTTAGCTTTATCACACTTTCTCAACATATCTACTCAGACCATGTGATAATGATATTAAAATAATTATATGTGTAATTTTACATGGTCCAAGGCGTAAATGTTAGAAAAAATTTACCCTGCATGCTGTGGGGCTCGGACAAACAAACATAAAAATACAGACCACCATTAAGCTACAAATTTAGCTACAATTAGTTTTCAATCTAAGCTTGAGTTGACGTTTTGACAAGCTAATGTTATAAAAATCGCAACTGTTTATGAGAGTTGTCATGCGATTGAAAGGAGCTGTAGCCATATAATTAGTTCTACTAACTGGTTGATAAAATAATTGATTAGAGTTACGAGTACTGCTCCGATTAGTATTAAAATGTATGTAATCAAGAAGCTCTGGTGCAGCAAGAGACCCAGTTACAAGTTGATGCAGATAAAGTATATCCGCAATATTTCTACGGGACCTCAAAGACTGCAAATGTAATAACTTCAAACGATCCTCATAAGGAGGAAGGTTCAAAGGGTCAGTCCAATTTAAGCCATTGAGAGCAAAACGAATAAAGTTTTTTGAATTCTCTCAATTCTATTTATATGAATATTATAAAATGGTGACCATTCTTGGCTGGCGTACTCTAAGTGAGGACGCACTATTGTATTACATAAAGACACCATTACTAAAGGGCTATTAAATTCTTTTGCCCACCTCTTAATAAAGCCAAGCAGAGATGAGGATTTTTTTAGAAATTAGATCAATATGCTCATTAAAAGTTAATTTAACATCAAATCGACACGACATATTTTCTTATCTTTTAATTGATAATCAAACTCCACAATATTTTTCTTCCTGGTGAAAATCATAGATTGGCATTTATCAGGACTAAGATGTAAGTTATTTTTAGAACACCAAACCTCGAAGGATTTCAAGTCAGACTGAAGTGGAATAGTATCGCCGCCCTTTACGTTCCTGTAAATTTTCATGTAATCTGCATATACTAACAGATGGGAGTTTTTAATTTCATGTGTAACGTTATTAATTGCTAAAATGAACAGGAGCGGCCCCAGGTGGCTTCCTCTGGGGCCGCCTCTCCGAAATCTTATTTGATATGAGCGATCAGATAAATAAGATTCAATCCAGCTGAAAAAACTTAAAGGAAATCCAAGCTTCTTTAACTTAAACAAAATCAAATTATGTGGTAGTTTGTCAAATGCTTTACTGAAGTCAGTGTAGATGCAGTCGACTTGCCCACCAGAGTCAAAAGAAGTGAAATCAAGGAGGTTAGAAACTGTAGATCTGTCATTAACAAAACCATGCTGACGAGTTGTTATGACTGTTATGACTGTGGAATGAAGTGCTGGTGGCATTATTGATGCCAGCGCAGTTCCAATCTTCTTCGATGGTTCAGAAATGGATTGCGAGATGGGCTCAAAGATCTTCGTGCCCGCGCTGATACTGAATAGTTTGTTATATTTTCAAGCCAATGCAGTGTATTACAGGCGAAGATTCCTGCAATATAATCAAATGTGTTGACAGTCTAGTGACAATCAGGGTCCCATAATTCTATTGTATCAAATCAACGAACTAGCTGAGAAACTCGCTTGGAGAGGATCAAACATGACACTACAATAACTCTAGCTAGATAAAAGGAAAAGGAACCTAACCTATTGTAGGTGGTTCACCACGTCTGAATGCAAGGTCTTTAAATCCTTATGGTCAGAAAAGTATTAAAAGTCTATTGCAGTTCAGCAAAGTGTAGTATTTTAACAATATTCTTACGTAATTTGGCTTCTATTTTCCCAATATTAAACGTGATAAGTGCTCTGGTCTGTTAAGATCATCTCTTGAAAAAACGTGGCAAGGACGTTTACCACACTTTTGGGCATCACAATGGGGCTATAAGATCTCCAAGCAGTGTTGCCAAGTTGAAAATGACGAATAAGTGGTCTTTCGAAAAGCCAAAAAACTTGTTAAAATTCAAACAGTTTTTTTTCGGAAAAAGCTGATGACCCTTATATGACCTATAAAATAATTTCACTTCCAATGAACAGCCATTAAAGGCTTTTACTTCTAATTAACGACTTAACGGCCACCTATGGCTTTCGCATGCACTTAACGGCTTGGCCGCGTAAAAAGCGACCACTTGACAAGCCTACCTCTAAGAGTTCTGGCCAAATTAGCGACAAGCATCTTGCTTATCCTAATCTATTAAATAATAGTCATAAAAACTGTTAAATGTTTACTCATGTGATGATCTACAATACGAGTAACAATTATTCAAAATATGTTATTAGTAAAATGTACCATTGATATAGCTTTCATTATTTGTAGAGCGTGCTCTAATGTGATTCCTACAGGGCTATCTATGTATATTTAAACTAACACTTACTCAAAAATTTGCTTACAACTTCTAAGTATTACTTTAAGCTAAATTGCAATTTGTTTTTTTCTCAGATGATTTTGTGAAGCGCATGCTAAGACAGCTTCTTGGTAGGGTTTTGCATTGCTTCTCCTTCTCTTTTGATTCCCTATAACCCAAAAAATAATCCAATAAGTTTGAATAACAATTTTAATTACAACTAAATTTTTTGCTACAATAAACTCGGAAATTACTTTAAAGCAACACCATCTAAACTTTTGCTAAAATGGAAGTTTGCGTACATTGTGTGCCTTGCCCAACACGAGCCTTTGAGTAGAATAAATGCAGCCAAACATTGTAATGAGGTGATGTTGTGCATCAATTTATCAGCATTAAAACTTTAGCAAATTTTTTTCACTTAGCAACTTAAATGAATCTAATTGGTTCGAGCATTAAGATCGATATTTTTAATACTTTTTTAGAATAAATCACTAAGTTTTAAAATTTTAAAGAAGTAATGAAATGCGTGTGCTTACTGCAAGAAATGTTTTACGTTTGGTGTGTTTCGATATATACATTAGTGACTTAAGAGTACCGTTGATAATGCCTGCTTAACAAATTTCAAAATCAAATTAAACTTCAAATCTCTTACTCGAAGGTATCTTATGTAGCGGGAACGTTATTTTCAATAGGTGACGGAAATCATTATCTTCCACAATTGCGTTTGCACACATATTGCTCCTTTATATTAAATCGACACCAGGAATTATAAAGTTCAAGGCAATAAGCTTGAAGAAGCCACTATCAAAAGAGGTTCATTTCGAAACTCGTTAGCTTGAAACAGTAGCTCAGATATCTTTTCAATATGCAGAAAGCAAAAAACGTAGATATATAAATATAAACAATGGTGCTAGCACCTCAAACAAAATATTAAATTTTGAACTTTTCACTCCAGCTACTCATTTTCATAAATAACTTCCTACATTGATTGCATGTCTACAAAATTTGAAGATGAACAATTTTTTTCCACATCTTGATATGAATTTAATTAATGCTAAATTTTGAAAACGCCAGCGACCGAGACCAAGTAAAGAAGGAAATTCTCAAGTGCAAGTCTGCAGAAAATTCACTTAAGCCGACAGGTGTTTTTTATAAGCGCACTGACGTTGTAAGTATGTATGTGTGCATGGTGCTATACATGGGCGTGTGTATGTTTCGAACAGAGTTCACACCACCAACCTGAATAGTAGATAACAAGTTATCCTCAGTGCTAATTTGGGTCATAGTAATTAACTTAGGATTAAATTGTTTTCTTTGGCGGTAGCTCAGCCTGAAAGGCTTTAAGCAGCAATTGCTGCTAATGAACTTAACACCTCTAAGGCAGAAATATTCACAGTAAGATTGTATAAAGATAGATAGCTTTTTTTTTTTGTTGTTAAAGCTTAAGTCGAATTTAAATTTTGCACTTTATAACATTTCTCCTATATTCATTCATATTTATATGACTACTTTAAATGTATGAAATTTAGAGAAATATCATAATTAACCACATATTCAATTAATGTTTTCCGTTGAAAATTCACAGCCATACATCAGTATATATATACAAGTAAATTCATCATGTGTGTAACCAAAATCGATGATGTAGCATAATTTTAATGAATTTAATAAAATAATTAAACGTTACCCATACGACGTGTTGTGCTTGTGCAGACAGTCTCAATGATACTTTGTGTACAAATTACTACGCGTTAATAAGTTAATTGCATTGGTTGGAAAATCCTTTCATATGTATGTAATAATTATTTGGCTTAATTTGATTTCAACAACTTTATTACCACCTCAAAAGTTTCAAAAATTGTGAATGTCAACAAGTTGCTCCGAAATTACAAGTACCTGTGGTGTCTATTTGAAAATTTCAACTTGTCGCATGTTAGAAATTGAATATGAAACGATAAAAAACAAATATTGCTCAAGAGTCAGCGATCATCAAACTTACGTCATTTCAGTGTGATTCATACTATTTTCTGGAGAGATGCTGCATATTGACGAATCATGCGTTTTCAGTAGATTTTGGTTACTGCCTGCAGTTATCCAAATTGAAAAAAAAATGTTTTCCCAACACTTTTCAAGATATAAAGCTGAACATTTGACGCTAAGGTCTAAATAAAATCAAACATGTGTATTAAATTGTCCGCTATTTCAGAAATTCACTTTTGATATTCTCGCGGTATTTTAATTTTAATAATATTTAATCTTAACCCTAGACCCGTCCTCAGGGTACATTTTTACCGCAAGCCACTTTCAACGCAGAATTTAAAACACATCCGAACAGCAGAGAGAATACGTTCTCGTTCGCCTTTGCCGCTAACAGAAATTAAATTCTATTTCATTTTGTTTTTTTTCAAGTACTTGTTTTAAAAATAAAGAAATAAATTCATTTAATTTACATTTTGATTCAGACATCTCCCACATAAATATACTGGGGTACAATTGTACCCCTAGACGGTCTGCGTACTATTTTATCATGGACGGGTGCAAGGCAAAAGATAAAGCTTTTTACTTTACCTCAGTGTAGCTTGCCACCGAGCGCAACCAAAGAAGTAGATTATTTCATGAACTTAGAAAAAAAAAAAATTTAGTACATGAAAAAAATACCCCGGGAAAATATTACGTAAATAATTTTTTCAGTGCATTTCCTTGTGTAAATCTTTCGAACGACATATAACTAATTATTTTCTGTCTCGCTGATTTTATACATTTCTTCATATATTAGACTTTTTATTCCAGAAATATATTATAAAAATATATATTTAATATCATTTCTAATACTTAACTTTTCTATAACCTTTCATTTGATGTGCTGAACAGAGCATCCAATATAACCATTATGAGTTTTTAAAGTGAAACTCCTTTTGTCACGGAGTGAATTGAAGCTCGATGAAACGGAAACGGATGGCACTAAAAACGACATCTATAGGATTTAGCCTGTGAAAGAATGAGATAGAAAACAGTGCACAGTACAGATATTAATTGTTCAAAACGGAAGTCTCTTCTAAGAAGGCTCTGGTCCTTGCTATTAAAGTGCAGGTTGTTATAGCCGTGCGCGGAAATCAACTAACCCCACTGACGAAATTTTCTTGATATTTAAGAAGTTGTAAGTGATATCAAAACAACAAAAAAAATTGTGTCTGCAGCTCACACGCAGAATCCTCCAAAACAACTAAACTGCATGATATTGAGTCAAATGCAATATCAGGAGTGAGATAATTAAAGGGTTTACTTATAATATTTGTTTGAATTTCAAAAATTACTCGAGTGAGTTATGGTTACTAAAGTATGAAATAAATGCTTTCGTTTGGATTTGATGAATATATCTTTGAAGTATAGTGATTTTGATCTTGTTGTAGATTTAGTATGGCTGCTGCACATTTTTAAGTTTAATTTGGTGTTGGGGAACTCAAGCAAAGGGAGCGTTGTATCCAATGCAAAATTCACATTAAAGTCCCCGCTTAAAATTGTAGAAATTTTGTCGTAATATTTTTTAAGAATCCGCGATGCTTCTGGTGTGTTTTGCTTAATAAATTCTCGTTGATGAATTAAGTAATTGTGCTTATTTATTGATTGTTTGGGAGAAATATAAATAAATACAATTATAGCTGATTTATAATGATCCAATCTGCTTTGACTGGCACATATTTCTCATACTTTAGAAAGCTGAGCAGACAATGATGATTTATTGAGATCTATTTGGGAAGTAACAAGACAGGCTTCATTATTTATATCATGGTAATTAAGGTTTCATTTCTACTGCGTGTGAACTGTACACATGTTTTTTTTTTAAATTTCTTTAAATTAGAGATATTGAAGAGCCAACCTGATTCCTATGGTGTTGAGATCATTTCATTTATACAGCGCCAACCTCACTCCAAATTGTGTATAGCGAGTTCATAAGCATCTCTTCAGCGAATGCGAGCCATATCAAAACAACACAAGTTTGGCAATCACTGCCGCTTACACTAAGAGTCTCTCAGATGAGGATAGAAAACTTGTGATAGTGTAAATGTGTGGGTAGAAAATAAAATTTTCTCACTATAGACGATAATAATTTGGTTTATTTGATATCTTATTTCCTTTTCGCTTAAATAGACGCGCACACGTAAACGGAACTGGCAGAAATAAGTTGTAAAATTCTGAATGTCTACAATTTGCACATATGTAAGTGCGCAATCAAAGGCACCGTCACACACACACACATGCCGCGACACATTCTCACTTATACAGGTGCATTGCAGGGATTTTATTGGCATTATGGTTTTTATCATTGCTATAGAATTTTCCAAAGGTAAAGGTAGCTACGAGCTACGATTGGGAGAAAAAGCAAAAACTAATATGAGCGTATAGTCCAATGTTGATGTGGAGGTGGTGTGCAAGTGGTAGTAGGTGAGTAAGAAATGACAAGAGAAGTTCAACAAGCAAAACCACTTTTAAGAAGTTATACCACCGGCTGTGCCATTGGCAGTTTTAGCTTTAGTGCGCTATTTGACAGCTTGTTCGCTGACTGCCTGCAATAAAGTAACTCATATAAATATCGCGTCGTACTTAGTTTGAAAACTATACATGGGAAAAAATTTGTTCCTTTTAACTTTATTTGTTAGATTAGTGCTCTATTATTGAAGTGCAACAAAACACACAAAAAAGAACCATTTAGGAATACACGCAAGAACATATTACCTTTTCATATATTTAACTATTTTTGTTTTCCAAATTAAAATAATAAAAACGTAAAAACTTTTTTCAAAATTCGCTTGACCCTTCTAAATGCCTTTTATATCATAATGGAACAAAATATTCAAAACAGAGTACGGATACGATCTGGTTGGTGATTATTAGTAGCAAATTTGAAGATAATTTTCGCAACCAACCTATTGTATATCATTTCAAATGTCTAAAAGAATAGGCAAATAAGTTGCTGCATTTGAATCAAGGAATCGATACTATACACATGCTGCCCTATGAGCAGAGGTTCTCCCAATTTTGAGAATTTAGTATCGAAGAACTTTTTTTTTGATTATCCCACAAAATAACTTAAAAAATATAAAATTAATGGACCGCAAAATCAGATTTGCAGACGAATACTCATAAGCATAAGATAGCCTTTTGATACGTATTCAAGGTAACCTCGTACATGTTCCACTTAAGAAAACCTAGTGCATGCAGCTATTCCGTAATTTCTTATAATGCATAAAATAAAATAAATAATAAAATTTTTGACCCTGATGACAGAGTCGATTCTTAAGATAAATAAAAACGGTGTCCAGGAAACAGGGTATGAAATCTCTTATAGAACTATGAACTTATTCGATATGCCTAAAAGCTTCTTTCGGTCACTTTAAACGGCCAGCAGTATTAACTGCTGAGGTAACCGCATTAAGTTTCATTACAAGCTCTAATTGAAACATCTCGCTCCAATCTTTAGTCTAATTTTTCAATTTTTTTTATTTTTCATTTATTTATTTATGTACAGACAGACAGCCTGCTATAGGGTCTGGTTAGCCGGAACTTAAGATAATATTATTCTTACTTTAGTACTTACTAATATATGATTTTGTTTTTAAAGGAAACATGTTGTTGGCTTTACAAATTCAGTTATCATATACTGCCAATATTCATCACTGAATGATTTCCTCCCCATGAGATATTGACCTATAGGTAGTGTTGCCAGAAGATAACGTTTCTTACATTTTACGTAAGTTTTCATAATAACTTATATGTAACTTGTATAAAAAAAAAGTTTTATGCATATCTTTGTAACTTTTCGACCGGTTGTAATGTTATGCAACCCTAGGCCATCCTACCTGGAGCGGGCCACAGCGTTGCTGTTTCTGATAAGAATTTTCTTACAGTTCATATAATACTAATTGAGGAGTGGGCGTATAGAACAGCACATGTACATGGTAGGGCGTCTTGAGTTCTTTCACAGACACTTCAAAAAGGAACTAGATGTCATACTTTTTTGATACCAAAAGGAAGGTTTTCCTGTGATCAGCTCAAAGACACAAACAGTTTTTTTTGCCATTTCTGAAAACCTTTAGCAGCTGGACATGTGCAGTTCCGTTCGCCCATTCCTCAATTTTTCAGTACATTAGCATATTTCACGTTTCGCCAAATTTTTTTTTTGGCAGCCTGTAGTCCAACTCGTCAATATAATTGAGAATAAATAAAAACTTTATAAGCTTATTAATACGTCATCTATTCTTATAATATCAGCTTTATTAAATAATACTTATAGTTCAACTAAAAATTTTCATAACTATTAACTCATTATTGTCCGCACCAAGGAATCGTGAATGAATTTTCTTACCATATCTTTAATTGGTCAAATTATGATAAATTTTAAGTTTTATGAAAATGATATTTTCGGACTTCGTGATAGAAAGTGGTAATTTCACTTACCACTAAGCTGATATGAATATACATTTCAACTATTTATTAAATTTAAAACTTTAAGTGTTTTTATTCAAAGAATTAACATTTATTACGAATTACTTTGCATTATTTATATAAAATCACAATGTATATTATAATAATGATAATGTGTGGATTCAATATAAAAGCCCCAGTTACCTACACCGAGTCGATTAGGTCTTATATTGCTCACTCTTGTAAGTTCCAGATTAATTTCACATCAAAGCTGTTACAGTTTTGTTCTTAAGTAGTAAATATGCCTAATACCATTTTGCTAGCTTCCCGAGCGTTGCATTTTTACTATTCTAGCGTATATAATAGGGTGTTATTTTTTAAAATTTTGTAGACTATCTATTTTTTATTTGACTATGATATAGCATAAGGCTTAAAAATAATTCTCACCAGGTTTGATCTAGGAAACGGAAGTTTTGAGAGAATTTTGCTTACTTCCAATGCTAAAACATTGACCTATGGACACTCAATCAAAAAAGAAAAAAAAACCCATCGGATGCATACCGTTCGCATTTTCAGCCACATGAAAAAAAGTGAGACTATGTTTGATTAAAGAAGTGGTAAGCGAAATTAGCGGATAGGCAAAAATGGGTTAGTACAAAAATGTAACTTTTCAGGCATACTAACGTAAGTTCTGGCTAAGTTACGCTGGTGACACTGCCTGCAGGACCTCATATACTTCATTTTTAAATTTAATTCCTAAACAAACCGTGTTTTATGTAAAAATACCTTTAAATGTGGTGCATATTTTTAGGCTTAAAGGCATAATTCTAATATACCTGATTTTATGTTATGGGACTTATTTCCAACTGTTTAATGTTCGGAATAGATATAGCTTTCATCTCAAAAATAACAATTTATTGCAAATGAACTGTTTTATTCAAATTCCATTTATTCTGACGTTAAAAAAAAATAGCTACAGAACATATACTTCCAACTTTTTCGAAAGTTAAAAAAAGTATATTTTCATTCATATGAAATTTTTTCACAGTGTATGTTTTCATTGTTGTTGTCGTTACTACCTTTGCTGCTTGTTAAATTTAACAGCAGTTGTAGCTTCTTGTCTGTGTCTCAATGTCTTTATTGTATACAGCAATTTTTATGTTTTTGATTTTTTCACTTTCTTTTTATTTATTTTTTTTGTTTTTTTTTTTTAGCGAACCTCTTTACAGTCAGTTCCTGCTACTGATTGAATCCTTTGGCATTGCTGCTTAAGTTTCGACATTCATTCATACGTGTTTGTGTGCTGCATATGTTTGAGACTCCAACATTTTTTGATTTTTTTTCTCATATTTTCGCGTGTGAAGTTGTAGATTTGTTGCAGTTAACGTTAGGATTTGGATTTCCTTGAGTTTTACTTTATATCAATGAATTTCATATACTTTTATATGAATTCCTTTGTTTGCACTGACTAATGTAGTTATAGAATATTTTGTTCTTACAGCAATAGAAGGCAACCTTGGTTTGATTTACTTTGATATTTTTATTATTGAAAATTATATGCTGCAAATGTCATGAAATAGTGATTTGAAAATTTTTGTTCGCTAAAGTGCTAGCTAGCTAAAATAATGCGATATGGTTGGGAGTTTTATTGTTTGTGCGAGTCATGTTGCGTTAGCTATCATATCACTAGCTAAGGCAAATGGATTTTAAAAATTAATAATGTACAATTTAATCGTATTAAAAGTTACTCATACGTCATGTTAGATCACATGCGCTACTTAAATATCGTTACGTTTGTTTTGATATAACCTTGAAAACTTATGAAAATGAATTAACGTTATGTAGAAAAATGCTTAATGTCCAATGAAATAATTTATTTTACAGATTTTAATCAACAAATTAAATGCGTGCATTATGAATATTGGAAAGTTTTCGTGAGTTTTAATAACATCTGTACAACTATCTATGCAAAATTTGTGTAATTGTACTGATTTAAAAATAATAAACATATGAGTCTATTGTAGGCTTGAAAGTTGAAATGCAGTCAATAATAATGCTTTAATAACAGCAGCTAACTTAGTTGAATGTACATGAGAACATATATTTGGTAAATGAGCTTGTAATCAAAATAGTTGTGCGATTTGTTCACAACATTTACAGAACATGAAATTTCAATTCACGTTGTTATCATTTTCAAACAAAATGCTGTAAGGTATTTGTAGGCTAAAACAGATTACAGTCAGAGCTGTGTAGGAATCATTCCTTTGGAAAGCTTGATTCCTGAAAAATATTCATTCCAAGAGATTGTGTTTCAGAATGGACTTTTTAATTTTTCTAAAACAATTGTTTGCACAAAAAATCCAAAAGTGAATTTTGAAAATCATAAGATGCGTCTTTTTACCCAATGATGAGCAGAGGTGTGAAATAAACATTATTAAAGATAGCCCGGATGACGGTGCAGCTTCACTTTGTAGAAACTTTTTTTTTTCAATAAATTAATGTAGAAATGTCAGAAATGCGCCAAAAAATGCTTAACAATGAACCAAAGCCAATACTTCATATAAGGTCCAAAATTATTTTTCAAGCTTTTGGTTCAAGAGTTTTCTTCGAAAAATAGTGTGATTTCATGATCATCGAATCTACTTCCTCTTGAGGTGTATATAACCCAAGATTCTCCAATGCAACTTGTAAAACTATTATTTTTTTTTCGAAAATAGTAGTTGTGAATTCTTTTTACCTTTTTTTCATTACAATTTTTGAATGAAATCGACAAATGTATCTGTTGGAAATGAAAAACTCAACCTCGCATACCAATTTCTTAAGCTGAAGGTACAATTTTTAAATTCCAAGTCTTGCAACGTTGAATGGAATCAATATTCTTTTTGGTTATGGTATATTGAAAAGGTTGATTTCGCATTTTAATTACTTGAAATTGGAATCGAAAAGTACTAATTCCTACTCAGCTTGACTAACAGCATTGTTTAATGTTTCGTAATAGTTTTGATTTGGCGGATTAACATGTGGGTTATTGTAGGTGTATGTGTGTGTGCTTTCTGTAACTATCTAATTGGAACATGGAGGTGCCTAGTCCAAAATGTTGTAATGAATACTATCTAAGCTTCTAAGCAAATATATAACATAGACACTTTGTAAAGTACGAAGGAAGAGGTTGGTAAGCAGATCAAAAATCTAATTTTATTATAATTTAATATGATTATTCAGAAGCTTATGACTTGATGGTAAGCATGTTTGTGGAGCTTTTTTATGCGTTCAAAGTTTTTAATAGTTTTGTAAAAAATGATATTCCATTAAATTAACAAATTTTCGATGAGGGCTGTTGTTTAGCTTTCATAAAATAATGGATTCCTGAGACCCTTAGCCAAAAAGCGCTCTGTAAGTACTTAAGACCATCCCCAGAACGAATCTTTGATAAGAAGTTCTTGTATCGCAGAAGGCTTTAGACAAAGATATATTTTTGGCACTTATCAAAAATTCATAGAATTGCAGTTATTGGAGAAAGCAGAGTAGTAAATACAGTTCCATCTCCCGCTCTCGACGCTTTACTGCATTTAGAACCTCTTGATATTTTCAGTAAAGAGACTGTAGCGGTAGTATTCTTGCATGATTTTCTGTTTGCGATAGCGTGATACTGATTATATCACACCAACTCTTATATTATCCATCAAATTTCAAGTGAAAATACCTGAGGGATAAGGTTGATCTTGCATACTTTATTCCAAAAAAATAGACATTGTCGGTTCAATAACTGAGGGTAGTATGGAGGTTGGACTATGTTCTATGACTTGAACATCAGTGAATCCTTTGCTATACTTTGTTACTTTCGTATATTTCAAGCAGCAATCTTAGTTGTCAAAAACTCATGCCAAATTCTTATATCTTCAGTTTTTGAACAAAGTTATAGGTTTGTCATATGTGTCGATAGTCATTAAAGCCTTTGGTTGCAATATTATCAAGTACCTAACGGTCCTAGATTGCAAAAATTCAGCATGTCAAAGGGGACATGCTATCTTAAAGTATGTCGAGTTCTTCGACATAACAAGTTCTTTGGCAATGAAAATGCTGATTAACTTGCAAGGAAAGACTCTTAAATTGTGTGCTTAGTGTCATTATGGGATACTATTTCATAGGCAAGGCTCAGGTATACCGACGTAGATGATCTTTGTAGAAATTGTGAAGATCCTGATGTCGAAGAGTTTGTCTTTCATTATCTTTGTGATTGCACAGCGCATGCAAATTGTCATTCAAGTTATTCGAATTTTACTTCTTTGACACTCCTGAAAACATCTTATGGTATAGAGCCACAGCCAATTTGAGGTTTTAAGCTTCTATGATATCTGCTATTGATTGTTTGCATACAAGTTTTAGAAACGTAAAGTAGCACAAATATTTACAGCTTAAAAACTGAATATCTCAAGCAGATTTTTTAGCTTTTTTTACATATTCACCAAATAACTCGCTTTTGTATAGTTAGTCAGGAATTTATTGTGTTTGCATGTATGTCAGCTCCACATGTCTCTCCAAAAATTAATTTAAAATGAAAAATTCCGATGTATATACAAGTTATTAATTCGACTGAAGAAATTTTTCAATTAAAAAAGTTGTCTTGCAGCTGCAAATAGCTCAAAATTTTTAAAGACTTAACCTTCAAATAGGAGGGTCCAAAAATATTAAAATTAAAAAGTAAGTCATCATTGGCTTTAACATGCTTACCAGTCCAACTGGGTAAGGTTGCAATGCTCTAAGCATTTATGCAAACAAGCAAATTAACGTAAAATCGATTGAGCTGATGAAATTTGCTAAAATTTGTTTGAAATCAATAGCAAAATCATGTGCTATGTTCAACCGCTGGTAAATTTTGTTTTAATTTCTTTGAAAAACCTTTGATTACCACAATATGGTGGCTTTCACTTTTATAATATTTTAGTAAAAGGAAACGCGCTGCTTTAACAAGTTTAAGGTGAAAGTGTTAGCTCAATTAAAATCTTAAAATAATTTATAATGAATATGTGTGTCATAAAATAATATAAACTATTAATAATTTCAAAAAATTCTATTGAGTTTGATTTCCAAATTGAATACATAACTATATATTTTTTCTTCGAGACAATTGCCATCAGCATATTAACAATATCTTAGGCACTGATATGTAATGTGCAATTTCATGCTCAGATTAAAACATAAAAATAACGAATCCGAATGGCATCCCATGGAGTTTTTGTGAATTTCATATCGCTGCAGTTTTACACTCGTAAATGTTTCTATCATTTGTGGTATATATTTTGTTGGCAAGTTTGTGTTTATTATCTAAATATTTTTTGTATGTTTTAATTTTCTCTTTAAGAGCTGCACAAATGCAATAAAATTGATGCACAAAGTAAAATTTTTCATTCGCAAGGAAGTGTTGAATGATTTCATACTAAAGCAAAACTTATGGCATATTTTTAGGAGTAAAAGCTATCAAGTGAAAAAATTAGTTTGCAAAAATTGGCATCTATCGATGGTAGGTTGAGTTTAAAAAAGAAGATTTTAATGCAATCATTGCCTGATGTGGAAAAGATTTCATCAACTTTTTCTACAAATAAGTTTTTAACACATTTATGTTGAGAACAGTTTTACATACTATTTGAAAAAAGTTTTTAAAACCAAAGCCAGTAATCAGTAGATAATTCTTGAATTCACTTATGGAGAATATTTTGGTTAATAGGTGGATTAATTATTGTATTTTTTCTTCAGCAGAGCAACAGGAGTAATAAAGAAGTGGTATATGAGTCAGGGTTGACCCTTTTTTTGGTAAGCACGCTAATAAGCCTATTTATACCGGATATCTAAATACAGAAATGGTCTATCAGGTTTTCTGCCTGGTGAAGATATGGTGAAACCTTTTTATCTTTTTTTTAAAAACTCAGCATCAGCTCACGAATGGCCATTTCAAACGTGATAATGAAATAATTGTCTTAAGGGGCTGTACCACTGAAAAGTGTAATTGTGAAGTATTTTTGGCTTAAAAATACTTTAACCTATGGTGTTAATTTGATTAAACCTCGAAAAATCTCCAGAAAAAAATCGGAGTTAATTAGAAAATAGATAAATATGAAAATATGGCAAGTATATTACAACGTCTGAGCCGGGAATCAAACCCATAGATCTCAATGCTGTATCTCAATGCTGTATGTTCAGTACACTCCAATGCCAGAAAGAGGTGATGGAGTGAACAAGTGAGCTGTTTTCTGCTCGTGATTTGATTTACAGATTATTCAAAAATAGCTGACTTGGAAGAAAAGATATGATCACATAAATTAAACTCTGTCCAAAAATTTTAGTTGTATGTATATTTAAAATAAAATCCTTAAAAACAACCTTAAAAAAAATTTTAAAAGTTTTAAGATTCATAAGATAAACATACAAAATATCCGTTTAAAAGTCAAATCTAGGGCAATTCCTGCCCAAATAGATAGTTTTGAGACATAGTAAGTTGAAAATTCCGAAAACAGCCTCTTTTGACCGACTTCATGCATTTATCGTAAATAACTAGTTTTTCTATATAAAAAATATATGTAATATTATTTTTTTTGGTATAATTTTTTTAAATGATTTATTCTGTTATATTTTATGTGTGGTGACCATAATTTTGGAATACATATGCTTAGGTAAATAAATGAATCAAATAGTTGTCGAAAAATTTGAAGCTTCTTATATCATTCAACAGCGCAGATTTTTGCAAATTATTCCCCAGAAAATCAGAGAAAACTGCATGGTCAACAGTACGTATGAGTAACAATTTATGCAATTAATATTCAGAGAAGAGAAGCCACCAACACAAATCCTCGATTAAAAAACTAATTTCCGATGATAATTCAATACACATATCTACAAATACAGAAACAGACTTACACATACATACATGCAGAGGCGGCCTTTGGGGGTCGCCAGCAGGGCAACCACCCGGGGCCTCCCCCAACAAGCCAAGTTGAAAAATATAAAGTACTAATAGTTTATTTGAATTTCGCGCCTTACCCTGCGCATTCTTATATGATAGTTATCGTGTTGTTTACGATTTACGTTCGGGGATTTCCTGTATCTCATTTCGCTTGTTATTGAAAGGCTATCAGTGTCAACTGTCGTCAGCTTATGCTTTTATGTTAGAGCAGCAGTGAGCGTTACGTTGCAAAATCTTCCAATACATGATATTAGATCTTACGTGAATAGCGTAACATAATTAATTTTTATAATAAAGTAAATTAATTTTTATAGTAATTAAATACTTTAATGAGTGAAAAATATTTGCGTCTTGAATTCGCGTGACCGTGATGCCAGTAGAAAATTTGAGTTCGGTAGTTCAAAAATAAAACTAGCCGTCAGAAGAAAGCAGGTATAAGAAAATCTACGTGGATCTTTATGTAAATATATAAAAAGTGGTGATTAAGAAACTTTTAGAGACCCATTTGCTGAAGAAGTTTTTTTGAAGTTAAAAATTACTAAACATATTTGAGTAATACTATGACACAGATGTTAATTTGCAACAAAAAATTTTAAAATTCTAAATTTATTTATTAAGAACTTTGCATTTCTAAAACTAAATTCCACAAAGACAAGAGCCTCGCAAAGATATACCCGCCCGGAGCCTTGCAATGCCAATTGCCGCCTCTGCATGCATACATACTCCCATACAATTAAGCCACAATTTAAGCTACAAGAAGGTACAATCTCAATAAAATACTCTCATTAGTTTAAATTTGCTTAAAAGTTTTCTCTTCTATATTCATTACAAATACTGCCAAGGGTAACGATACACACATACACAGACACAAATATTTACATATGTATATTTGCTAAGAAACTATTCATATTTACACGCTTCATTATCGTAAGTTGAACGGCAATAAAAAAATTTGCTTCTTCGAATCCGAGTGTTACAACTTTTAGAACAAACTTAACGCAAGGACGCGCTTGTTGAAGATGTGAAAAACGTTTCTGGCAAAAGTGTACTACACAATTTACTAGGCAGGGCGAAGGAGACTGAGCATAACTACCACTTGAAACACAAATTATGCATAATAATTGCGGTTACATGTTGGAAACGTAGCGCAGCGCAGCGTAGCATTGAGCAACTTTATGTCGCTTGGAAGGTAAAAGAGTACGCGCGTAAATGCATTAACATGCTTGGTAGGCTTTTTGGTGGTTTCGCTTGAAGAGGGACATACGATGAAGGTTGGCATTAAAATGCCTTGAAATATTTTAAGTAGACACGCAGATTTTGCTTTATTATGACAAAAGGAATTCTACAGTTTAAAGTTTAGTTTTGTGACGATATAAAAATTATTAATGGCTAAAAGGCAGCGCATGCAGCGGCTCAAATAAATGGATTTCGGTTCGTTTGGAATTTCTTAACTGTTCTCTTATACCACCACAAATTGAATTAATTGCTTAAATTTAAGTTAAAAATTAACGGATTTCCGGAAAAAATGTGAACATTTATGATTTATTGTTTTTAAAATGTATTGCGTGCTTAGGGGACCTTTATGTGTAGTAGAGAAGCCAAGAATCTTAAAATCTGGTACATTTATTGTATGTAATGATAGAGCCATTTAAGTTTTACCACTAAATAGGTAAAGTTACTGACTGATTTATGCTCATGCGTGTTTGAAAATGTACTGAATTGACTTTGAAGAAGTTTCTACTATTACTTAAATTAGTGGTTTTTCTAAAAACATATAATTTTACTACCAATTGATGAAGGCTCGACTGATTCGATGTCAGCTATTAAAAGGTCACTGAAACGAACTCCTTTTCTTTTCAACTGTGTGTTGTCAGTTGAAAGTTCTTTAATTCGTTCGATGTCCCACAAAAGTACTATGTCCACATCATTGTATAACTTATAGATTTTTGATTGACCCTTCTATTTAACAAATCTGCTTATTGCACAGTGTTCGTTCACTACAGAACAACGTTCAGACATTAAACCTTATAAGGTATTAAATTGTTATATTAAAAGACCTGCTGGATTCGAAACAGCATTTCTGCTATTACGAGCATATAACAATTTTAAAAAATACTTTTTTTCGGATTTTCAACAAGCTGTAGTTTGTGCAGTTGATGTTTAGGAAGGTAGGAAACTTTAAAGAGACTGCTAGAAAGATTATTCCTGCTTACAAAGACACTACAAAAAAAACATTTGGTCGGAAGATTCAGAAGAAGTGCGGACTCAGGGTTTGATCTGCATCTACTTGCACTTTCTTTTCAGCTCAAGATAGCATACCAAAAAGTTAGCTTAACATCAACTTGAAATTCAAGAGGGTGAACTCAATATGGCAGAAACTCAATAACTAAATCTGCAATATTGTTTCCGGCATCATGAATTTTAAAAATCTGACCTCGGATTCATATTCAACTACCCCCAAAATTGGTACAAGTCAGTTGATTTTTAAACATTACGTCGACATTTGGAATTTGAAATTTTGAATATATAACCTCAGATTCGTAATTGGCGACCCTAAAAACCACTTTATAACACATTTGGTATTAATCGGTTGATTTTTAAAAAATACGTCCGCCATATTGGATCCTCCATGTTGAGTTTTGTCAAATCTGAGCTCGGACTCATGGTCAAGGACTCCTGTATACCAACTTTGGTGCAAATAGGTTGACTTTCATAAATTCAGAAATTATATTCAATTTTTGACCAACATATTGGATCGGCCATGTTGAATTTTGTCAACCTACCACGCTAGATTCTTAGAAGCATTTAGTAGCTACAATTTGAGCCAAGATGCGATAGGTTGCGAAGTTTTTATTTTTAAAAGCTTTTTTTGTTTTTGACACTCGATTTTTCTCCGGCTTCCGGCCGCCATGTTGAATCCGCCATTTTGAACTGCTCAAAACATTTTAGCAAGCCATTTAATGGACGAACATTTTAAGACCTCGTAAGTCTTGATTGGTCAAACCAATTTTTGGCCAGGTAGGGAATCCGCTTGACATGAAACGTCACCTATGTATATGCATAACGCCCTTAAAACGAAAGGGACTATCGAGATTTGTACGACAATACTACAGCTTCAGCTTAGCAAGCCGTATATATAAAAGACCTTCGCACGGCGTATAAAATAGCACGCAAGATTGCAGGCAAAAAGTTCTGTTTAAATCAGCAAACGAACAAAAATGGGCACTTATGAAAGGCTAAAACATTTTTTCGAAGCAATATAAGCTGTGCACCAGTTCCGTTGGTATTATATCTCTCTCTGAGAGTAGTCGACTGGCCAACCGCCTTCATTAATGATGATATCAGATGCTACGAAATCTCTCAAAAACCAAAAAAGTAGTGAGCGCTGGTCGAATAGTTGCAGAAATCTTCGAAGCTCCCGAGAGCTCGCCAATAAATTCATACACCATCTCATTATCTAAATTTTGGAAGAATAATGAATGCGCGTAGCGTGGTTTATAGAAACGTTGAAAAAAAATCAAAAACTGATGACTTATTACAGTGCCAGCACTAAAGACGCATCAATATGAAGTCAATCTTATCCAAGGTGTTTACGAAAATTTTCCTCAATAGATCAACTAAAGGATAAAAGCTCCTTTCCGAAAGCATCAAGTAGATTTCGCTCCAATAGATAATATATCGATCAAATTAATACTCTTTATTCATTACTGTGAAGCAGATAAATGGTTACCTTTATCTTTCATCGACTACAGAATCGTTTTTCATACTAATGACCACAATTGCATTTATGTTGCATCAGAGACTGTTAGATAGCATTGTAAGCACTTGCTTAAATTGAGTTAGATGAATAAAATTTATGGGTCCTTATTCTCCATAAGAAACAAGACAAAAGCAAAATATAATTAGAGATTCTGAATACATTTTCCATAACATTGATTTCTTTCTGATGCAACATTCTTCTGAATGCATTTCTCATATTTGCTTGCTCCATTTTGAATGCATGTGATGGTCTATACTTTTTGCACACTATACAGAAACCGGTCTATAAGAAGCGAATTAGTCCCAATTATCCTCAGTGTGCGCTATTTGTGCGTGACCCATATCTAATTTTTAGAAAAAATATTTCTTATTGTCTTAAAAATTTAATATCATTAAAATTAATTCAATTTAGACAAAAGAATAGATTTTCTTCACAATTTGTAATTCGCATTCAATACAACTTACTCATTTCAAGGAAGCAATGAAAGCCGCAGGAATTTTTTAATAACTTAAAAAGCAAGGAATTTTCTGCGTTGTGCAATAACAAAAACAAGCGAAATGCAGCGGCGGAAGTTAACAAAGAGAGCAAATATATTTTCGTTGTGCAATAATCAACAACCAAAAGAAAAACAAAACGAATTGTACACATAACAAACATAATACATAATACCATTATCACAGACATGCAACGAGTCATCAGCGTCATCATTGACACTTCGTCAGTGACAAAAAAAAAAACAAACATCGGCAATCGTCAACAAGATGATGAAGAGGAAGAACTGCCGTGCCAACTTCATGGGAGAACATAATACTTAAATTGCTTGCATCACAAATGACTGCAATTCTACTGCTTCAATAAAGTGGGTCAGTCAGAAGTCATCAACAATGAGTGGTCGCGGCTTTGCAGTGAATATCATCAAATGCGTGTGTTCCATGTGCATGGTTGCAGTGGTGCCATTTGATTTTATTACAGTTTAATAAAGTTGTCTTCAGCTTAAAGTTTTAAAAAGGAGATCTTTCTTTTTGTATTATACACCGAAAAAAATACATCTTAATGATTAATTATAAGTCTTTTATATAAAACATAAATTTTTCAAAATTATTTCTAGGTTTTCCTTATGTGAAAGGATTATTCCTTATGCTAAAAAGTAATATTCGTATGTGTTTTGCCGCTATTTTGATAACTTTCTACAATATGTCGTAGAAAATAATATTTTAAGCGTATCAATAAGTTTATAATTTTGGTGCAGAAATTATTGTAAAGAGGCCCAAGACCACTATTTCAAGTGGAGATACCATATTTTCAATAAATAATATAATTTTTCAATTGGCAACACTTTCACCAAGAGAAAAACCAAAAACGAACTCAATAAAACAAAAAAAAAAAAATCAGTGAATATCACATGCTCATGTTATGGCATCAACAATTATATAAATATGTAATAAGATAATAATACAGAAGAATAAAACAATTTTTTAATTGAAAAAATCAGAAGCACGGCAAGAGATTTTTTAACAGCAACAACATGAAGCAAAGGATATCGCAAAGGCGTCTAAAATATGAATTCAAAGACATGAACATGCTGTGCCAGAAATTGAAATAACGTTGTTGTTCTGTGCAGCACCTGTAGGATGATGCAACAAGACAGTCTTGTGGTTGCCTACAATCAACAGATTTTAAAAAAAGGCTCTGCAGAAAGTTCAACTTCTCCTTAGCTTCTGTTCTTCTCATCATGTGAAAATAACTCGATTCAATTTGCCTGCTGTGTATGAAAATTGATTTCTCAGACGTTTTATCAAGGTTGCAAGTAAAAAAATATACAGAAATTAAAAGACAATTATTAAGTATTAAAAATTTAAAATCATGCGAAAGACATTATTACTTAAATACATACACATTCCAAATATACCCAGTAGACAAGGGCAGAAGCTAGCACGCCTTCTAGCTGACCTTCCTTGGTAAGAATGAGGTTTTGCCATCCCTCCTTTCAAACTTACTTTCTTTTTTATATGAAACTTCTCGATAAAACAGGACTTCTTTAGCAGACCTGATAGAAATGCTGTTCAAGCAGGTCTTCCTACATCGCTTGCGTCAAGAGGCCTTCTAAGACCGCTTGCCGTAGAAGGGGTCACAGAAGTACTTTGAAAAAATGAAATTTTAATTCGTTGGTGAGACTCTTAGTGAATAATTGTTTTTTTTTCTATATGCGTCACCTCACTTGGGTTAATATTTTTAATGTTTATTTGTAGTGACGTTCGTTTTCTTAATTTATAATTTGACATTCATTACACAACACTCTACCCACTTTAACATAACATAAAACAGATGACCAGCCTAGAAACATCCACATTGTTACTTACTTCTTACCATTTATCTACTTTTGTTGTCGTATAAGTACAATCCAATGACAAAAAAGTAATGTCGAATCATAAAACATTGCAATACATGAAATAAAAAAATACATGAAGTCCTTCTTTGCCTACTAATATCAGGCCTTATAGCACTGCTGCTGTGGGAAGGACTTATAGCGCTGCTGCTGTGGGAAGGCCTTATAGCACTGCTTCTGTGGGAAGGCATAATAGCACGCCTGCTGTGGTAAGGCATAGTAGCATTTCATGAGTATACACTCAATGGAGTGTAACTATTCATGAAAATTTAGGAGAAGGCCTCTTACAATCGCAGTAGTGCTTGCAAGCCTTCTCCGGGTAGGTAAGTCAGAAAGAAATTGTGGTCAAACCTGAAGTGATCGCGGTCAAACATGAACTGATAAAGAAATCTGCTTATAGCGTCGTCAAAGCAGCTATTAACGCAGATGATATTTCCATAAGAATATCAGAGTAAGGTGCTTAAAGACTTGTGATGTCATTGCAGAACCTCTTAAGATTTTAAATTTCTAAACTGAGAAAAGAGAATGTTTCCTTCGAATACTTATGTTAATGTAATTAGTTGATAGATTTTTAAAATATTTATTATTATACCAATTTCGGTAGATATTATTGTTATCCTTAATTGGAAATTGTTGTTTTTTGGGCCAAACATAATATCTGCTTAAGTAAATTGAATATATCTAATTGTACCGAATATATAGTTGCCGTTACTAACTTGTGAATGTTTGCAACAAAGAAATATTTGCTTCAACCAAGCCACTGTTTTGTAACTATTACCAAACATTTGATTGACTTAGTATATATTTCAAATTTAATTAGGTAATGACAACCAAATATATGGTAAGTCTAATATCATTATACGATTCGGTGGATTGTATGACATATTTACTTATATCAAATATTTATTTCGCCTATATCCAATAAATGTATAATATGTCTATTGTAACCAAATCTCCACATATATATAAATAAATAAATCGTTTTCTCTGTGTAGGCTACTTTGACCTTAACATAGAAAAACAGATCTTGTGTTTTTTATAAAACAGCAATTTGCTTGAACAATAGCTCAATTAAGTAATGAGAGCGAGTGAAAAAGGCAAATGTAATTGTTTATTCTCAAAAACTAAAATGTTTGATAAATTTTTCAGCTAAAATCAGAAAATAATATTATGGTTGCATTAAACACAAATCAGACCTGGGCTTGATACAATGCCATAAAAGATTACGGATATAGAAAACCAAGACTTATGATTATTACTGTATATTATAAATAAAATAAATTTTTGCATCGACCATCGACCTGTATGATATTGCTAACATTTTTTTAAAAAAATAAAGATGATCCTGTTTCTTACATAAAGTCCATCATTTGAGCACCATAATGTCAGAAATACCTTACGCATCTTTACTGTATAAATTATTGAGCACTTATGCTGGACCTTTCAATAATTAGTACACTGAGAAAATGATTTGTTTGAACATAACAAATGTATGTTTCATATAGAGCAATCAACAATTTATTTGAATCTAACATATTGCATTTGAATCAATTAGTAGTGTATGTTGGTTAAAGCGTTTTATGTTTGACTCTATCAAAACTTTAATTGCTGAATATCAAATACAATTTGTTATATTCAAACAAATTGTTTTATCTGTGTGCTCTTCTTAGAAACGGCAAAGCTGTTGACATCAAAGAATCTAACTTTCACTTGAATGCTATATTATAGAAGTCTTGATTCAATTCTGCTGATTAAAAAGTTAAATCAGTTTTCATAGCATTTCCACGTGGATCTAGAAACGAGATCACAATCGGTCTAAGCTATGATAATAACAAAATCATCACTTGGAAGAACTTAAGCCCATCATCTATTGGACTCAAAAGTCGCATACAACTTAAAAGTTATGTAAGCCGAAGATTCTCATGTGACTAAAATTCGTTAAATAGTTGCATAAAACTATGAACTCATATTAGACATTAGACTTAAAAATCGCATGACTAAAAATTCGCTTAATACAGTCGCATTAAATTAAAAAGTCACATTTTGTAATATTTAAAAATCTCATGAGATTAAAAAATCACATAAGACTAAAAAGTTGCATTAGACAAAAAGGTTGCTCAAAACTAGAAAAAATGTATAAGACAAAAAGTAGCATGATATTAAATAGTTACATAAAACCAAAAAATGCATACAAGACAAAATATGGCATAAGACTAAAAAAGTCGCTTAGGTCTAGAAACTTGCTTAAGGTTAAGAAGTCGCACAGAAAATACACTGAGAAAAGTGTTTAAGTGAAAGTTATCAAATTCAGTATGGCAAGATATTGCTATTCAAGCTGACAAAGGAAAACTTGTTGGATTTAAAATAAAAGGGCATGGTACTTCCTATTACATCAAAAATACTAAAAGTAAGCAATTTTATTTAGTAAATATCGGAAAAAATGTCAGAGGCTTAGTTATTAGATATTCTCATGAAGATTATTACGAAAAATTGATGTTCTTTAATAATTCGATGCATGAAACTGGAAAATATACCATAACAATAATAATAAGAATAGAAGGCTACCTTGTCTTTTTTCACTGTAAATAAATTGAATTGCATTAAATTTCTGACCCAGCCAACGATACCACATTTACTATTGAGGATTTAAATAACTGGGTCTAAATTTGTGCAAATCTTTCAGCACACATTTACATATCTTCAAATACATACGCATATGTATGTATGTTATTGAAAGATGCAAAATGGGCATCAATTACCTAATTTAACTCTCCTACCCACATCAACGCCTTACTACCTGATTTCAGCAACAAATTAGCACATGAGCAACAATTTGCCAAAAGGATGCAACTATAACACTGATGAAATGAAGTTAGTCTGCTCCGGTGACTGTTGCTGCTGTTGGCTGATTACATGGGTGTTGGATTTGGTGCTCAGACATAACACACAATGCCAGGTGGGGAAGATGGTGTCTTTTGACTTGGCTTAAAATTGCAATTTGAAATTAAATTTACAATCTTTTCCGTTATTTTCTATTAGATTTTATTCTTGTTAGAAGGCAGCATGATGACAAAATCTGAAAAGGTGCTGTTTGACATTTGCATCCATTGAGCAAACAGGACATGGCAAAAATTTCAAAATGAAAGCAATTTTTAGCAAAGACAAGGATTTAAATGTTAGGGTAACAAGGATGCACAACAGTAGTTAGTAAAAGTTTTGAAAAGCAATTTGTATAAGAAATAGAAAACACGTAAATCATACGAAACTATTTTGCATTTAACATTATTTATATGAATTTTGTTTTTTAATTGAAAACTTTTTCATATACATACACACATACATTAAAATGATTATTTTTTCATTCGAAAGAAACATAAAAATAATTCATTTATTTTTATTACGAATAACAACTTGTCCGTGAAATTCAAAGATAACACAACAATAAAACCATTTGCGCAGAAATGTGCAGCAAAGAAAAAAAAAATTAAATTCATCTAACAACATAAACAAACAAATTAAATAAGAAAATTTACATATCACAAAATGATAAAGCAACTAACGCCAAACTGACTGCTGGCAATAGTCATCATCGCCATCGTATTATTCAATGCAAATTAGAATTGTTGACCCACAAGCATTTGCGCTACAGTGAAAACAAGTCAATAAAATAAAAAATGTATAAAAACAAGAAGAGGACACGAAATCACATTAAAAACCACAAAAAAATGGGAAATAATAAAGAAATAAAAAGTTGCAACAAACGCTACGCAATAACGAACAATCACTTCTTGCCGCTGAAATGAAATCAAATTAAAGCCTCGCTTAACGCGAAGGACCCAAAAGCATAACAAGACAATAAAATAAAAAATTTAAATATAAAAACAATGGTCACAAATTTAAAAATAAAATATCAATACAGTCACACCAAGCAAAATTGGAGTGTTGTCATAGCCCACTACAAAAAAAATAGAAAGAAATTCCATGACCCATGGTCCTTGTAGGTAGCGTGTACATGACTGTTAACAGTAAGCGTTAAAAATACTATACAATAAACTGATACATAAAAAAATATATTTTCTCTTGTCAACAGACAGCAGCAGAAGAAAGTGACAGTTCAGCAAGGAACTACCCGAATGGATATTAGGGTAGTTCCTTGCTGAACTACCATAGTCCATTAGTTTAAATGTTTATGAAATCCATAAATCACTATGATGGCCAAGGAACATTTCGCTGAAATTTTAATTTTCATTTGAAGGCCGTTTTGTTGTGTGAGAATCTTTACTGAAAAGTATGCTAGAGTTGTAACGGAGGTCATCTACGCGGAGGTGGATGCGGAGTTTCAAATATTGATCGGAGTTTTAACAGAAGCGGAGGTGGAAAAATAATTTCCAAATATTTTAAACTCAAGATTTTATTAAAATTTTAGCTTGAATTAAGCATGAGCATTTCTTACGAAACTAACTAAACCAAAAATATTCACGTTCACTAAGTTTCTAGCTATAGTCGAGCTTATCTGATTTTATCCACCTACCAGCATTAACAAAACAATAAAATGCCACTTAGCCTAGTAAAAAAACCTATCGTTTCTCTTAGGCCTTAGTGTAGTATTAAAAAAAAATATTTTTACATTCTATAGATTTCTTATAGTCCCTATTTTTTATTAATAAAAAAATGTACAGTTGTGTTAGGATTTTCTTATTACTTAGAATCAAAACAAGGTTTTCTTGGTTAGTCCTTAGTAGTTGAAACTCATAAGTGGCAAATTATATTTAATAAATAATTATTTTGCTGCTGTATTTGCCTCTAATCGATTTCATAGTGGATAGCAAAAAATCAAAGTTACATATGAATTCACAAGTATAAAACATTCGTAATGGTGCTACTAGGTGATTTTAAGATTTGAAACAACATGAAAGCTGAGTCAAAATAGTTTTAGCACCGACTTTTCTACTTTGTAAGCTCTAAAGTAGTTTTCATAACTTCCGTTATGCCTCCGTTTTACCGCATTAAAACGTGCGGAGGCGGAGGTACGATTTCAACCGGAAGTTCCGCACTTGGGTATGCGGAAGCGGAGCTTCGTTACAACCCTAGTTATGCAATGCTAGCGATACATTTTAAACTTTCATCATATTTTACAACATTTTTCGTCTCCCTCAACATTATCGACTTTTTGACTTTGTCAACATTTTTAAGCATTGTTCGGCCTTTTTAATAATTTTTTTTGTCTTATTCCAAAATTTCTAGGCTATTTCCACCTTTTAAATATTTCTTTATTTTTAAATATTTTTCAACTTTTTCAAAATTTTTCAACTTTTCCAACATTATTCAAGCTTCTGAATATTTCTAAATTTTTTCTCGAATTAATGAACAATTTTTCACCTCTCCACTTTTCAGTATCCACATTTTCCACATTTTCTATACTAACTTAAATAAAGATTATGGAGTGCACAGATCACGCTGCGAGAGCTTATATCTATTTACATATCTACTCTACAAAATTCAGTTTTTGTCTGTCTGTCCGTCTGTCATTTCCTGATCTAACATGACGATCAATAAACCAGATGGTGGCGGAATTTTTAAAAGTCACTTGATTTGCAACAAATTTTTATACACGGGGGTCTTGGAGGTCTCTGATGAAGACTTAGAGTTCAATGTTGCCAAACTCAATATACCGGACTTAAGATGGCGGATGTATTGTTTAAAAATCAACAGATTTGCACCAAATTTGTTATGTGGCAGTTTTTGGGGTCGCTGAATAAGAACCTGAGGTCAGATTTTCAAATTGCAAGATGGCGAATGCAATATGGATTGATCTCAGTAGCCCAATTCATAATATTGGGTCTGCCATCTTAGCCTTTAAACAATGTTCTTTGAATTGAAGATAAAGAATCGGTTCGCTGACATGACTACCATCCACATAAACGAAACATTTAAAACGCGTATTGAGAGAGTAATTTAATACACTCATACCTCGCTCGGCCGCCGCTCTTTAACCTTCACACGGTTACCAATGTTTTACTACGGTAACGGTCACTATAGTATACTTACATATTTTTGTTTTCATACAAATGTATGCGAATTTACACATTTACGATGATTTTTTAATTTGAATATTTCGTTATATCAAGCCTTGTTAGAGTTGCTATGGTTACAATATTTTTGGGGGTAACCTAGGATTCAGTTGCTGCGTTTCTTTGTCAGTTTCTTTTGAAATTCCTTAGTAGAAGTGATCTTTGTAATTACAAAAATATAAATATAAGAAATTTAAAATTCTGAGTGCTTCGTCTGTGGATCAGTAATTACAAGATGAATTATTTTTAAACATTCGTTTATCGTTTAAAATGCAGGTAAAATACTATGAGCATTTAATTGCCAATATGGAGTCGGATGAGGACAATACGGAAACAGAGGTAACAGACGCAACAGAAGGACACATGATTAATGAGGATATGATGGTGTATTAGCCTGATGGAGATGATGGGGAAATTGAGTTCGACTTTGAGGATGAAACCGAGGAAGCTGAAATAGCAAGAGCGCCTTATTCTAAAGAGGAAGGATAACATTTTTTTATGGTTAAGGATGGATCAATATGGAGCGAAACTCCGCCCGATTTGCAACGAATGAGGCAGTAAAATATATTTCGTGAAACTCGTTTTATACGGTTGAAGCAACTATTCACTCTTTGAAAACAGACACTACTGAAAATTTTGTCCCGGATGGAGATGATCATGGTCATTCCAAAGTAAAAAGATCTTGCTATATATCCTACCACGAGGAGCACAAACGAAAACGCGCAGCTAGGAAAATTTGTATCCAGTCCAAGAAGCCTGTTTGTGTTGAACATAGCAAAGTTCAAAGAAAATGTGAAGACAGCTTCAAAAACTTAAAATAATTAAATATAATAATAAATCAATAAAATTTTTTAAGCTATCGGTTTTTCAATAAGCTATTATTGAAAAATGCCTTCTTATTATTAGCTAACATTGTAATAACATAAAATATGCCCATAAACAAACAAAATGTCTGATAAAAAAAAAATATTAACATATGTAAATAGTAACCATTTAAGGGATAAAAACGACAGATTTTCAAAAAGTAACGGAAAAAATCAATATTTACAGCGGTTTTTAAATTTTTCGAAAAGAGGTTGAAAAATTAGTCACTGAGTCGAAGCTTCTTGAGAATCGCATCACGAATAAGCGAGATGCAGCAAATTATATACACCTAAGTCTGTTTTTACACGGTCTTTTTTTACACGGTTTTGATATAACACGGTTTGAAAATTGAATATTTTTAATTTTTTTACACGATTTTATTCCATTTAGCACGATTTGAAATTTTATGTACTTAAATTTTTTTTGTCAAATTTAATTTTTGCGAAGTATGTTCATATCACAAAAAAGTATTTATGAAAGAAAAAAGTCTGAAACCATCGATAGTATCGATAGTGCTATCGATAGTTTGCGAACACTAGCTTAAAGATTTAAGTGAATTCCCTTTTAGCGCGTACAAGCAATTTTTACTGGTCAAAGCAAATGTGAATAGCACTAATTTAGGGGAATTCCCTTTATGTGCATACAATAAAATTTACTGGTCAGAGCAATTGAAACGTGTTAATATTTTGTGAACTGTCAATGCAATAAGACGTGTTTGGTAAAGAAATTTTTTGCAGGCAAATTTGATTTTCCATTAAATTTAATTTTAACGCATTAAGATAAAAGGTAAGCCAAAAAATATTTTGTATTTATTCAGTTATTTATGTTTTTTAATTTTGTTAAATATTTTATGTATCCCTAAAAGGAAATGTCAGATATAAAACTAAAACGGAAGGCAATTTCTTTGGAAACCAAGATTGAAATTTTAGATTAGAGAAATAAGCATTATATATTTGATTTAATAAAATAAACATGAATTCTTGTTCTTAAAAATTCTTGTTTTTCACTAATTTTAATAGGTTTTAGAGATTAGGAACAAATCACCCATTTTTGTATACGATCAATGTCTTTTTTTACACGGTTTTTTTTACACGGCTTCTTCTGGAACCAATCTACCGTGTAAAAACAGACTTAGGTGTATTGCGATATTAACATATGTTAATAGTAACCGTGTGAAGGTTAAACAGCCCTGACAATTCATTCACAATAGTACGTGTTTGCAAGATACCAGTCGTACGCCGCAATTCTGCTCAATTTCATACGATCAAGTGTGTTATAATTTTTGACAGCGAGTAATCGTTGCCACTTTCCTGACCCCGTTCTAATTCTGTTCAACGTATAAGTCAATAATAACAGCAGTAGAAAATGAATACTTCATTTGCAGTCATTTTTAAATGTGTTGAGAATCAGTGAGAAAATAATTCGGTACATCATTCAACAATTAATTTCAAAATTTGCAACGCTTATCTAGAAATAATTTCCTTGAGTCATGAAATTTAGTCAAAAGTGGTCGAAATATGACACTACCCTGCATGTCTTTTACCGTGGGGAATGCAATTAACAATTTATTAAGCAAGTTAAGCCTAAAAACTTTATATGTCTTAATTTACTCTTTTAAACAGAGTTCCGGCGGTTGACGTAAATACCGCCAGCGGTGATACGTTGTCAAAATTACAACACACTTGACTCAATGAAATTGAACAGAATGCCGGCGTACGACGTAAATGCCGCTACCGCTGACGGTAGACTTAGATTTAATTTTAATTTTACCGTCGTGGCATACTTATCAGTGTTGCATTTCTAATTATCTTGCAACAATTTATTAACTTGAGTTTGTAGTGTCAATTTGAAGTGAGTGAAAAGAAGTCGTATGTCACAATTCTGTTTATTCGAACGGATTCTTCGACGATTTTATCGTTCAACGTATTTTACGCTGGCGGTATTCAACCGCCGGAATTGTGTTTGATGCATAATATAAACAGAATGAAGTAACTCCAATAATACCGCAATAAGTACAATTTTGAATGAATTTTTAAGTTTACTAACTACGTTGATTTTAAATTTTGTATATGTCGTTCTAAATTTTTCCGCATTTGGCAAAAATGGCACTGGTTTATTAGAGAATCAAAATTTTACACTACCCCTTACAAATTTCCTTTGGTACAATTTTCTCTTGTACAAAAAAATGGGGAAATTTTCACAAATTTACCGAAAGCGAAACACCATAAATGGGGAAGAATAATTGCCCCAACAGTAAAATGATAAATTCAACTCAACGAAAATTTGGAGAACAACGTAAGCACGAACAACCAAAAATTGAGTGCGGTAGGATTTATTAACCGTTAGGTGTGCTCTCTTGCTCATTTCATCAAGGCATTGCAACTGTTGAATCGATGCGTAATTTTAGTCTACGCGTAAACGCGAACAATAACGGTTCCATTAGTGAAAGCGCGCTTGTTGTGAAAAAAAAGCAAAAGCAATACGTACGAACACACGAAGTATAACGAAAATGTTCATGCAACCAGTTGTGGTTGTGAATGCATTCAACAAATTTGTTTACACATAAACAGGATATACAGATAAGCAACAAGGATATTGCTGAGAATTTAATTTTTTTTTTTGTGAGAGAAATAAAGTGAGAGCATTTGTTTGCAATTCAGTGCATTGTATGCGGGACTACAGCATAAACGAATAATTGTACAAGAAGAAAGTTTGCGAGTTCGAGTTCGATAACCGTTACTTCGTTTAGTTTTGTTGTTCGCGCTTTCGTGCGTTTCGTTACTGCGTTCGTTCGTCGTCAGTTCGCCTGTTCGTTTGCTCGCTCGTTTGTGTGTTGCTGCTCTCTACATTCAGTTGATTTTGTTTTTACCTTTTCGGTTTTTTTCCTGCTTTTGCATGACATACAAAATCGTTGAAATTCTTTCGCACGAACACTTTGCACAAGGATTTCATTGCTCATTCATGTCGGAGTCCTTCGATTGATAGCGACATTTCCCGCATGAAATTCGCGAAAATTATTTTTTTTTTCGTGTAGTGTGTGTGTGTGTGTGCGCGATTTTTTTTCCCTTGGAGATTTCTAATTGTCGGTCACTCAAAACGTTTAGTGAAAATTGATTAACATTTGTGCGTGTTTGGAAAAATTGAATAAGATTTTTCGGATAAACGATAATAATCTTTCGTAAAAATTTTGGAAAGGACATTTTCATGCTATCGAAGAGGATTAAAGGATATGCAGAGTTAAATTGGAAAAACCCTAAATAAAGTTTGTAGAGTTCTTTGGATTACTATGTTGAAAACAGCAAAGTGCTGAAACTCGTTGCTGAAATAAAAAGTTAAAAAACCATAAAATAAAAATTTTTAAGCAAAAATTACACTCGACAAAAAAAAGTTGGTAGAATTTAAAAAAAAAAAAATAATAATTCATTACATTTCTCAATTGTGACTTCGTCCTCACGAGAACTAATACAAACGAGAACAAAATTAAATTTTTCATGCTGGCGAATAAACCGGAAATAACCTAACTTATTCAAAACAAGTTCACACCTTACGTTGGCCAAAGAATTAATTATTTAAACAAATGTCTTGCAAAAGCTTATAAAGAGGCGAATATCCTGGTGAATTAAAAATATAATACTGTGTGAAAAAAAACCTGCAAAATTAAGCAAAAAAAAAAAAATTACAAAAAAAGAAAGTGTTTGAAGTGTTATTTGTGAAGAGCGTGTAAACTTTATCCTTAACGCGTTAACATTACAACTGAAACTTAACATTCTTCTGGAGTAGACGCAAGAAATTTTCACAAAAGTATTAGGTAAGTCCTTTCAAATGAAGGTGCCATTTTAACTTAAACTATTAGAGCTACACTACGACACGTTATTTTTGTCGCTGCTGTTGTACTCCTGTCCTTTGAGTAATGTTTTGTTGTGTTGTCATTGTCATCGTCACGCTGTTAAATCCTTTCTTTGCTCTTGGCAGTTGCTAAGTTAGTTAGCTTCCTTTACATTAAGCGTTGCTTCCCTTCGACTTTATGCTCTGCCCTGCATTTCTTAGCTTCCTTTGTAGGTACGTACGTACGCTGAATATCCTTGTGCGCACTTAAGCGCAAATGCATCCTTGGGGACCTATAGTTATGCTTAGAGGTAATACATTTTTTACTCCACATATTTTTTTTTGCGCTTTCTTTAGCTTTTACGTTTTAATAAAATGCTCGCATTGTAAGAAAGTTCGCCTAAGAACATCCTTTTTGATGTTGTTAAGCTGTGTGTGCTGGTTTTTGCTTTGGTATCTAGGATACTTTAAAAGCATTTTACAATGCTCTTTTAATGTTTTTTATTTTGCCTTTTTTTTCTGTTGTATGTTAGCGAAGAAATACTCAAATTTTCTATTAGCTACTCTAATTACTTCATGCTTTTTGGCATAACTGGGTCATGTAGTCATCACAAATGTTGTTTTGAATCTTATGAGAATTTTTTGAAATTTTAAAATTGCTGAATGTGTGTCGGGATATTAAACTGACTTTTTAGCAATTCAATGAACATGTTTGAAGTCAAATTTCAGTTATTTTGAATTAAATTTTTTGATAACGATGGTTGAGTTTTGTGAATTTGTTTTTTGTAATGTTGCAAATTGGCAGTGGCATCATTGGTTCAGTCAAACAAAACATTAAAATGCTAAACCTGTAGGGAAAGCATATGATAAAAATATATTTAACATACACATGTATATACTAATTTGATTACTCGGACTAATTTATGAAGATCTGTTTTTAAGTTAAATTTAAAGACGATGTCTAAAAAATAAAAAAAAATTAGATTGGTACTTTTTTCACCCTATACAGTAGATATTCATACGCTTTATGTACACTCAGGAAAAAATCACTAATTTTACGTTTAATTCGAACATAAAAGCTTACAATTTAGCGTCAAAAGCGAGAGGTTTAAATTGTTGATAAACATTTTTGATTTCGATTCAAACAGAATCCACATTGATTTAAAGTGATCTCATATATGAATCCCAATGACAACTTGCTTAGTGTAAAATGGTAATTTTAAATTCTGACAAACTCAAAATAAATATTTATATTTTTTTACAATTGACGTAAAATTAAAACAAAGTATTTTCAATACTTTTCAAATTCAAAATGAATTTAACGTTGCTTGTGTTTAAAATAAATGCGGAAAACTACTTTTACTTTACTATTTTTAACTTAAAATATGCAATTTTAAATCATAAATAAAATTTTGAAATTTGTATTACCATTTTTTCTCAAGTGTTGAAAGGTTTAAATTTATAATTAAAGCACCGCTTTAATCCATAAAGTGGGGTCAATTGCATTGTTTAACAACCTGTTCGTATATTTTTCTTTATGTCTCTTTCTCAATAATTAATAAATGAAATTTAAAAGGTTAATATTAAAAATGTATAAAAAGTTTGAAATGCACGTTAACGCACCTGCGGTAATCTTAAGCTGCCTTGCAACTTTGCTTTTATTCAGCAGCATATGTTTCACTATATCTATTCAATGGTTGGTATACTGAGAAAATGTTATGCTCCTTTTAAATAAATATATGTATTTTGCTGACAGATATTCAAAATATTTATTAACTTTTAACAAACTTTGGTATATATTATTATTCCCTTAATTAAAAGTTGAAATTTTCTTTATTGAGCTAAAAATAATATTTGTTTAAGCCGATTGAAGATATTTAGTTGGGTTGAATATATATTTGATAGTATTATTCCAATTTGATTTTTTCTCATTAATGTGGAAACTTTAAATCTCTCAACATACTTAAATAATACAATACTAACATACATATTTTCTCCTTGATTTCGATACAAACGGCATCCTAGCTAAGGATACGACGATATATCGATTTATTTATGAATTGATATTTGAATATATTATTTTTGAAAATTGGTTTTAGCGACTGATTATTTATTATATTAAACATTTTTATATTGAACTTACAGCCATTCAGCAAAGACTATAAAGAATATTTTCGTAAAATTTTTACTAATTGATTAATGCTTTTACAAACATGACAAATACAACAAATGGAATAATGGTGACACATGTTTCGGCTATTACCACTTATATACATATTCATATACATAGCCTCATCAGACCAGTTTTTGGTTAATGTTGTTCTTGGACTCGAACCCCTGACCGTTCCATGCATTGCAGTTTTTATTTTCGATGGCCGATATTAACACTTGAGCTGTTGGGGACATGACCTTGAGGTGTACAATGTGCGCTTTCTGTTTCAATCCGCACACAATGTTCCATTTTTTGCTATCTATATACTTGTCCTTTTCGTTTTTGGTCATCTGTTTTTACACAAATCGATCTTAATATATTTTTAAATTAGCTGAAACAAATTATTTCTTATCTTTTGGTGATTATTAAAAATCGAATGTTTGCAACATAGAAATCTGTGTGAGATTTCGTAATTATTATTATATATTTATGGGTGATAAGCATATCACATATTAATTAAGCCCATGCATATCAAATATATATTTGGTAATTATTACCGAATCTCGATATCTACAAATAAATTGTTTTCTCTGCGTGCTATTAAAAGACAGAAATCGCCAATTCGTGGATAATTTATAGAAGCTTGGGGCTTATAATATATATATATATATTCATATATAAGAAGGGTGTGACCTTTTTTTTTTAGATTTATTTATTTTAGAGTTACAAATTATCTCAAGAAGTAGAGTGCTAAATTTGGTATTTATTTTACTATTAACAAGTATATTCAGGTCCGATTGAAATCAGAGCCGATGTGGCGTCTTCGCTTGGTGTTAAAGAATTGAAATGCCGTAATTGGAACCCATTTGAGCAAAAGTAATCATACTTCGTATAAAATAATATAGTGATGCAGCCATTCATTCAGTATAGAGCCAATTGGTCATTCAATTAATTTAAAAAGTAAAAAGTGGAGTAATATTAGCAAATGGGCATGATATCAATTATAGAATGTTAAAGTTAAGCTAGCACCCAAGAAAATGTGGGCAGTTTTTAAAAAGTGGGCGTGTAACTTTTCATGCAAGCAAAAGTCTCAAAACCTGCCAGAAAATTTCAGTTAAGACTTGCTTACCATTTCGACTCAGGTAGGAAATTATAAATTTTCAACCGATTGATGGAAGTTTTTAAGAAAAGAACATTGTGGTTTTAGAGAATACTTTTTGCTAAAATAATATTTCTTAACGCCCAATGATCTTTGCATATCTCAAGACTACGAAAATCTTCATGTAAATTGAAATATCTTAATTAGCGCTGTAGATCGGTTGCAACATCTCCATTTCATAATTATTTTTTTATTTAAAAAATTTTTGAAATTTTCGTTCCAATATGTTATACATAATAAAATATTTAAAACACGAAAATTGCCTGTATTATGACTAAGAACAATTTAAAAAAAAAAAAATTGTTTCCATTCGCTAACCAGTTATAGCCCCTAGAGTACAAAGCGCCCGATTTTGTTTATTACAAATAATGACTCTAAATTATATCAGCAATTATACCCAGGGTCAAATTCTTTGAGCTCCCAGGTTCGCCAATTAAATTTGGCATCACCATGTGCTGATGTCCTTTTGCAACAATAAATAAATTTTCACGCTACTAAAATTCAATTTTCTTTACTTTTTGTTGCATTAACTGCAATGAAAATCTTAATCTCTCAAATACTTTTGAATTGATTTTAATGAGCAAATGTGATGATTCTTTTAAATATCATAAGCTCTTATACCATCATTAAAGTTGAGTTCGCTTACATTTGCACCAATAATAATTTTCGAAGGATATGAACGTTATCATAAGCACGCACACAAAGACAAAGTTTTAACAACAAAACTTTACACATACGCCTATAATTTTTAACTTTTACACGAAGAACAAAAAACGCTTAAAACGTTCAATAAATTTTAAGTACCGCATTTAAAATCATGTTGAAAAAATGAATTTTTAATGGTAAAAACTTTTAAAACTCATATAAAATAATAATAAGAAATTTATAAAGTTTTCAATCAACACACGCACACAATGAAAAGCAGCGCTGCTGCATATTTATCATTTTGTTGTTGTTGCTTTTAGTCGTTAAATTGATTTCGTTTTTTTTCTTTTTTGAATAAACGTATAACTTGAATATTTTTAATATTTTATTTACATTGTGTACAATTGTGTTGCTCATAAAAAAAAAACCACTTCAGTTAAACGCATTTTAATCCAAAAATCTGACCTGCAATGAGCAAAAACGCGTGGTCCTTGTTGACCAGAACATGCACTCATGTGCGGGATTCTTTTCAACTTTTTTTATTATTTCTTCGTATATTATTAAAAATTAAGTAGTTTTTTAATCATATTTGGTAAAAAATTTAATATTACGTGCATCTGCATGTAATAGGGTGCACGTTATGTGGCATATTTTTATTTTTTGTAAAGTTTTCTATTCTTAACTGAGCAATAATTCTAAGAATAAGTATATAAATGTTCCGAAAACTACTCAAATAACTTTTAAAAAACTCTAACTGTTGAAAGATATGTAAGCAAAATCAATTTAAGTTAAAAAAAAATTTAGAGGGTATAGTCACGAAACGTTTTGTAAAATATCGAAAGCCAGACCAAGTCTGTCACAAACATCATATGGTTTGTCAAAATTGTGTGGACTAGTAAAATCGAGCGAGGTACAACATTGGTTGATAATGGATCTGATGATTTTGATAAAAATATAGATGGTGTTACCTAGAACTACAGTTATTGATTCGAGAAAACCTTTTTAATATACACCACCAAGCTTTCGTAGCACACACACAATAAACATATGAGGCAAGCAACGTAAAATTCACTGCCTGATTTTGTTCTTCCATTGAATTTCGTGTATTTCTCATCGGTACTTTAGCCTTGCCATTGTTTTTTTTCTCTTTTGAATCCATTGCGGACAATTGCAAAGTAACAAAATCATTTAGTTAAGACACGCACACAGCATTTTTATGTAAATACAAAAAAAAAACAGTTTAGGGTGGCTTGAAAAATACGGCTTCCAATTTGAACAATTTATAACTGTGCTGTACAATGCATGTCTGTATTCTAGCTCATTCTCTCATAGGCTAAGTCCAACAAATGTCGCTTTTAGTGAAGCTCGTTTCATGAGTTTCAAATCACCCCGAGGCTAAAGAAGCTTCACTTTAAAAATCATTGAATCAAAAGTTAATGGAAAGATAAAATCAGGCATTTTACCTATCATACATCATCAATGAATTTGAATTTCAGATTTAATTTAAAGAATACTAAATCAGACAATGGAAGGTCGCCTTGCACTGAATGATTGCTTAGATAATCGAATCAATCAGAGCCTATATCTGTCTCCTCAAAGAAAAATTATGTTTTGAAACAATTTTTAGTTTTTTCAATATCTTTCGAATCAAAAGTGAGCAAATATGAACAATCGGCTGCAGTATAATTTTAAATATATTTTCAACCTTGAAGAAAAAGTTCACATATTTTCAGATATTGGGTTTTAAATCCTCTGCCTTCCCTTGAAAGTCAACTTTAACTCACAGATCTTAGCAAATTGAGCGCAAAAGCTCCACAAAACCTTTGAAGTAAGCTCAAGTTTCTAAAAAGGAGTATCCGTTTGCATATGTACAAGGTATTGCTTTAATTATTTGACTCATTCTGTCGTGCATAAGCAGCAACCTCTTCTACAGTTGGCTTAACTGAAATACCTTGAGTACTGATATCTGACCCTAAGCTTTTCATTTTAGAAAACTAAGTTTTTTGAAATTAATATTTAATTTTTTTACAATTAAGAAAGTTAAGTCAATCATTTTAGCTACAACAATTGATATTTGCCGCATTATGATGTTAAATTTAAAATTTTTTGAGTTCATTTGACTAGTTTTGTTGTACATATTTTTAAAGAGCATTTAATTTTATAAAACAACAGGCAACTAAAACCTTTTATCTAGTAGTACAGCCTATTTAAAAAAAAGTCTACAATGTTTCCACCAATTTTTATATGGTAAAACTTTCATGGTCTTGAGTGGTCTCTAAATATTCGAATTTAGAAATTTCGCAAATTTCTATTTAAATATATAAATTGTTAATTGGGGTGCAGGGTACCCCATATGACCCGAAAAAAATTCAGTCTATAGGAGAACTTCTTAACACGGCGTATTGTTTCATATAGCAGAATAAATTCATATAGCAGGTAGTGTTGATTTAATGACTTTCTTTAAAAGCTTTTGGCAAGACTAAAATGATTAAAAAACACCTACTCAGCGTGAACCAAAAATGTTTTCTATCTTCTTATTAATAGCCATACAAGTTACTCCAGCCATTTTTTTGGTTAGGCTTTATTTTTTAAACTTTTGAAACTTTATCTTCAAAACAATTAATTTTTTTAAAATACTAAACTAAAACTAAAGTATTTTTAATATAATAAAACAAATTCTCTATCGCTCGAGGCGACTGTTACACCTATGCGAAACAACGCATGTGGTAGAAAAATGTGATTTACCTTATATTTTCTTTGGGTAGGAACTTAATGTCTCTCATACGCCATGTTGTACATCAGCACATTAATAAGATGGGAAGTAATTTTTGCATGGCTATTACTTTTTTAAAAACTATGACAAAGTAATAACTTTGGCATTTAAATATTGAATTTTTGAATTTTATGAAATAAAATCGAGTTTAAAATTATAGACTGAGGCTAAGTAATAGAACTACAATTAATAAATTGAGCAAAATTTTTAGGTCTTGGGCTTCCCCTGTGTTGGTTTCGAACATGTGATTTGTGACAAAAAATTTTAGCTTTCGGTCTTAAGTGTCACTACATTTATTTCTTCTGAACAAACAATACAGCGAACGAATTGACATGCTAAAACTACTAATAATAGAAGGTTTGTCTGGGTAGGCGGGAATGATTACTTTTCTCCATATCTATCGTAATTTTGTCCTCTTGACAAAGTGCATAGGTGCCATGATTGCTGCTCTGTGAAATGTCTACGACTGGTATTATTGTTACTGAAATAATGCGCATAAGTATAGATATGGTTTAAATCGGCTTAATATGTTTTCTTATAAAAGAATTGAGCTCTATCTTAAGACGCACAAAAAAATAACACACCTTAGCACCTGCCTGATGGCGAAGGCTTTAAGATTTTGAACTGCTTACCAAATTTTTTTACTTTTACCTGAGAAAATCACTACGTTTTATAAGATATATGCCAAGAAAGTTGGCTAGTAAATATAAGTTTAAGCTAGGTTATTCCAGGTCCCAAATGGGACGGAGAAAGGCTATTTTGAATTTATAAGTAAAATGGCGAAGCTAAATCAAGAAGCTTAAATTAATGGAAGCATGTTTGCCTCAGCAAACAGAAATGGTTTTATTTTTCCCATTGCTATCGTAATTTACATGAGAGACATGTTATGTTACCACATGTTTACCACATGCATTACGACATAAGCTGTTGGGTAAGCAGGTTTTAACGGAATGCATTGAATTTTTCGATTTGCTAATTGGCATTCTTTCTCGTTCCTTAGTAAATTACTATGCATATTTGCTAAAAAAGTTTAACTTAGTGCCTTGATAACTGTAGCTCTTCAATGGCATTATTCTCTTTTAGAACAGGTCTTCCAGGTTTTGCATTTGTAAGCTGAAAAACGTATAAAATTAGGTACACCTCGATCTATATATTTTTAAACATAATTTTCTCTTATTTGCGTATGCATGTGTACGATGACATATCGAGTCTTTCATGAAAACTATTCAGACAACAATTTCATTGTTATATGATTTGTTCATGTTGTTGTTACTCATATAATTGGTGGCAACATGACAACAAGTCGCTGCTGTTGTTGTTTTTAATTGTTGTTTACTTACAATTTTTGTTTTTTTTTTTGTTGAGGTAATTAAAAATTAAATTTCGTATTTCATCTTTTTAAAAAATTTATATTTTATTGCATCGTTGCAAGCGGAGACATAAACTATGTTGTCCGGATATGAGCGTACCATAGCACTACCAGCATATCAACCTACCGAACGTATGCAGCTACATCCATGGCTTTAATTCCCAATGAAAGACCTCAAATTAAGCGAGGCATTTTTTTTTCACTGCATAATTAATTGTGAACCACTGAACCACAAATCATGCATTTTGTAAATGAAAACAAAATATAAAAAAGTAAATGTTGGAAGAAATAAAATTAAGTGTTGCAATTTGCATCATTTGCCATTTCATTGCGGTCAACATAACGTGGACGTTGCGCTTTGCAGTGCGTACGGAATAGTGTTGAATTTGTTAGTACGAAAAATAAATCCGAGTTTTCAAAACTTCACTTGATTGTTTTTTTTTGTGTGCTTTACTAAAAAATCAGTAATTTCGTGCATCTCTACAAAATTCGTAATAATAATAATTCACATTTTATTAAGTCCCATTTTGTGCACTTTACCAAACTGTCCTTAATACATAAGTCAAAGGATATTAAATGAAGCTCTAATAATAAAAAAACGAGGGAGTTTAATATTTTTTTTTTCAATATTCTATTGTGAAAGGAAAGTAATAATGGTAAATAAAAATGATTGCAAAGAAACAAAGCGAGAATATATTGGCAAAAATGAATAAAAGAGGTTGTAAATATCAAAAAAAAAAAAAAAGACGAAAAATGAAAACCTTTAAAGAAAATTATTTATTATATATATGGCAGCTGGAGGCGAATATCGACAAGTCCTTTTTTTCATTTTTATTTTGCTTACCACCCAAACGACCGAGGATTTTGAACAAAAGGTGTTAAAGCGCAAAAAATTGTTGCGCTTTTATTTAATTTTTTTGTTTTTGTTTCTGTTTTTTTTTTGTTGTTTTTGTTAAAGCAACACTTTCTTTCTTTCAGTGGACAGCGACGCGTCGAACTTCCGATTCTTTTTTGTACACATTTCCGGTGCCCTTTTTTTTCACTTTTCAAAGGCCGTTGTTGTATGGCGTTGGTTGGGAAAATTGTTGCTTTGCCTTTTTCACTGTCATGATTCGCATCATGGTCTTGTGTAGCAACGACTGAAAATAATACAAAATGTGGCGAGCGAGGGTGTGTGTTGAAATAAATTGTTGAAAAATTAAGTTGTTGGCCTTGCAACTTTTGTAAAAGTTTTTGTTAAAGCTGAAATTATGATTAATTTTGATTTTTTTTTCATTTCTCTGACCTATAACTGCAGAGCTTTGTGATTTGTAGCTTGATATTTTTGACTTCGTAATGTATTCTGATGTAAAAAAGTCATGAAACTTTGGCGTTAAAGCATTTGCTAAAAAATAAGCTTACTTTATTTATAAAAATCTCAACAGATTTTGCTAAAATTTGTCTTTAATTGGGGGAAATAGTTATGGCAGCGTAACGTGGAAAAATACAACAAATATTCTAATGCTATTTTTGAGTTTTATTTGTTTTTTAAAAAGTGATTATTAATTACAAGAGAAATTAACTAAGAAAAATGTTCAATAATCAGCCAAAGAGAAACAAATATAATTCTAAAATTGGGAGAACTCACTTAATTTCAAAATCAAAGTTACTTTGTCAAAAATTAAGAAATAAATCAAAGTATCAATCTAAGCCGAAGGTTTGAATACTGTGCCAATAAACGAGAAATGAAATGACGGTGTGATGACGCATAAAGCGCACTTCGTACAGCTCAAGGTCATGAAACACTATAAATCAAAGTCTTAGCGCGGCTGTCCTAATGCGTGGATTGGCCGGGTATCTAATTTTACATGCTACAAATTAACCAAAACTGATCTGATTAGACTATATATGATTGTATTATAAAATGTATATATGCATGTGGTAATAGGCAAAATATATATAACCATTTACTCTGCTACAATTGGTCCATTTATTGTTTTGTCATGTGGATTTGAGGATAAAAATTTTTCTAAATATTTGTGACCTTACCTGACTCTCGTCCTTTGCTAATGACTAAGAGCTTAATTAAAAAGAATCTTGAACTACATGGGTCCCGCCATTCATACTTTGTGTAACTTTTTCCAGTGACTCTCCTAGGTATATGCTTTTAGAAAAATTTGGTTAGAAGTCTATCTCTTGATATGATGGGTAACGTTTCAATTAAAGAGACGCTCTGTAGGTCTAGGCAGAAGTTCACACAGTTGTAGTGAGAGCATAGTAAGTTTGCTTCAAATAAATGTGTTTGGTAAATGGATTATGAAAATATTTGTTAAGTTTAAACAATTTTTGGTAGATTTTACTTCAGCTAGAATTGGAAGGCAAAGTTTTATTTATTGGACCAAACATAATACTCGTTTATGTTTGAGTCGATTGAAAAGATTTATTTCGGTCGAACGTTTATTTGATAAACCCATTTTAATTTGATTTATTTTCACGTTAATATGAAAACAACACAGTTTTCAAAATATTTAAGTCAAATATTGCATAAATATGTTCTGTTTGATACGCCATTTAAGTCTTTAAGGTAGTGGAAATACCAGAAAAATTGAAACATTGAAAAATATCGATTTATTTACGAATCGATATTTTAAAATATCTGAATGTAAATATTTGCAACAAAGAGTTATTAGGTGCGCAATTAAGTTCCCGCTGTTTTTTGTAAGAAGATGCAACTTTATTGTCAAAAAATAGTTACAGATGAATCAATCAAAGTATTGCCCATTGCTAAATACCACTTTTCCCCATCTTTCTGGTAGAGCTCGAATGAAATATCTGGGGAATACGGCGGGTGTGGTAGGACTTCCCATTTGAGAGATTCCAAGTATGTTTTCACGTGGTCTGTCATTTTTCTCTGCTTAACTGATGTAGATAACATTTCGAAATAGTGGTGGCGTCAACGATCCAGATAATTTATTGATATTTACTCTTTTTTGAGCAATCGGTACTGTTTACAAAAGATATTGTTGGCTGCTTGCTTTAAGTGTTCTGATTTAATTACGAAATATTTTCTCAATCTTTTTTTGAATTTTTGATAAATTTCACATTTTAGGGTTCTATAATCCCTGCAGTGAAATAGAATGCATCTGCTCTTCAAAAGCGGAAGACATTCTTCCAATAATTAAAAATCAGAAAAATGGAAAACGAAAATATACAATAAAATATTGAAGAAATTTATCACGTTTTTAATGATAAGTATTTTATTCCAAAAACAATTTAATAAAATAAATGCTAACTATATGTCTTCCCATGATACTAAAATATTCTACATCACAAAATGTTAAATATTAGATAAATTCTAACAATTATTGATCTCATCTAAGATGAAAATTTGCTGATCAATAACAATTTCAGTGCTAAAAGCTCAGAGCTATTGATGCATATGTACCCATCTAACGAGGTTCTTTAATGGAAAGCATTCCCAATTTTGAGCATATTTACATGATTACTGAAGAAAGACAGTAACAATTATAATATCTCTATTATACAAATGTCACAATTTTTAAAACTGCGAGTTTTAAATGTTAACATTTTCTTCATATTAGAGAAATTTTATTTGTTATTAGTCGACTGTTATTATTAATTATTTCAAATTTCGATCAAATAATGTTCAATTACTTAATATTAGAGTTTTTGAAATGTTGTAGTTTAATTCATACTTTAAAAATATTCTGCTTTAATATTTTGTAGTTATATACTTTCAAGTAAGCAACAAAAACTTCATGTTTTTAAATATTTACATCATCAACAATATCAATTATGTTAACACCACTAAAAAGCGTTTAAATGGTTTTCCGCAAAACCAAACCACACTGTAATTAACTAAGGTTTGAACGCCAAAAGGTGGGCAATGCTATTTTTCTCCTTGTTCGATTTAATATTAATTGTCGCTTCGATATGTATTGATTACAATATAAATGTATTTAATTTAATTAATTTAAAAGAAACCTACATGCAAAATGAAATGCGAATATATGCTAAATATTTACCCAACGAGAAATAAACCATCAATGATTAGTGCTTCCCCTATACGAGAACAATACGATAATTCAAAAATCATCGTATCGTCCTCGTAGTAGCGCCAAGCTAATCGTCTCGTACGAGAAATTTTTAATTTGTATCGTTATCGTCTCATTATCGCCGATAATTCTCGGTTATTCTTGCTTACATTTTTATATATAAAACTCACTGAACCAGCGGCTTTCCCGCGCACTGTCCGTTGTATAGCCACGTCTACATTTTACGCAGTCTTTCCTGCAGGCAATTGGGACCATGTACGAAATTTCACAACTTGGCATAAGTTCCAAGAATAGCAATGTAAGGGTTTTTGTTGAATGGGAGGAGTTATGCCCCATTAGCAGCCCTGTTTACATTAAGCGAGTGAGCTTAAACAATTTTCATTTTCGAATCAGGTTTCACAACTGTAGCTGCGATAGATGCCAATATATGGCGTTTTAAGTAATTTTGTTTTATAAAGATGCCACGCCCGTTTGTCTTATCTCCTTTAGATTTCGTGTGGTTCTGAACATATACAATATACATTCTACCGCCGAATTTCAAAACGCCTGCTACGATAGGTGCCAAGATATTGCGTTTTAAAAGTTTTTATATTTTGCAAGTTCTGGCTGAATTTCGTTCTCAGCGATAATTTAGTGCCTTTCGTATGATAAACATTGCATTATCGCCGAGAACGAGATATCGGCCAGACCCTTCTCGTTCTCGTCCTCGGTCGTACGAGAAATAATTTTTTGATATCGTTTCGATATCGTTATTTTTTTCGGATATTTATCTTATGAATGATAAGTTTTCAGATAAAGTAAAGTTATCAATTGAAGTAGTCATTCTATTCCCATTCCAAGGAAACTACAGAGAACAAATTTGAAGTTTCAACCTATAAAAGGAGTTTTCAGCAGTTGCTATAGTAATTATTTTTAAGTTTATAAATTTGTATTTCCTTAATTTAGTTTAATTTAAAAAACTGTTTTAGAAATTTCATCAAAAATAATAATGTGATATAATATTATACTTTTTCATAAATATATAAGGCTTTCTTTCTTTCCTATTGTGTAATTTCAAACCAATATTTACATATGTACGTGTATACACAAATACATGCTCATTAACCGTAGTGCGTAAATAGGAGTAATATTTTTTTTTGTATTTGTTATTGACATTTGTATGTATTTATAAAATAATTATGCACCAACAGGGAGAGCAATTCGGAAATACCAACATTTGTACAACATAAGTACATATGTACACATAACACACACATTATAAAACATAAATACATATGCAGGACAGAACTACAATTCAATTGTTCTCTTTCGTTAAATGTACAAGTGCATCAAAAACCATAGTAATAGCAACAACATCAGCAGCAGCACAAAACTCTCATCTACTGATAGTTCAATCAATTAATGCGTATTTGCTGCATGTCATTGTTGCTTTTTTGTTTTTGTTGTTCAATTTTTCATTGAAACCTTTAGCAAACATTTTGTAATCAATTAAGATGTTTTCTTGTTTGATCTACCCAATTCCTTTGCTCTTTAGTTTAATCCTTTTTGATCAAAACTAATTTTTTTTGCCGGTGAATAATGAACGTTTCATAAAATATGGCAGCATTAAATTTAAATGTTCAATATTTCGCAATATCTTTATTTTGACGAAAAGACATTCAAAAATGGACCGCTACCGAAATTTATATCAGAGTCATAAGTCAGTAAAGTGTTCGAAAAGTTAAAAAAATTATCAACCTTTGTTTCCATGCATATTTTTATTTAAGGTCATTTATTTTTCTTTAGATGTAGCGTTCACGATAAGTGCTAATTACACTAGTTTACAAAATGTTTTTTTTCTTGTTCCTTTGATAAGAAAAGTAGTTTTTCCTGTTGAATTTGAAAATGAAAATGTTAACTATCAACGATTGATATCTGTTATATTATTGAAAAGCCAAAAAAAAAAAAAAACTGGAAAGACGATTCTTATGCAAAAACGTTAAAATGTTCAGAAAACTTTAGGATTTAAAAAATTGGTGATGTTCATAAAGCATGTGCATGAATCTTACAATGATTTTCTATGAAGTTTAAAATCTCAGTTTTTATTTTGAGATACCTTCCTCCTTGAGTTAATTTTTTATAAAAATTTTTACTATGAATTTTTTATGCCTCGAATTTTTCAACAGAATCAAATCAGATTAGTGATGTCATTTAGGTTTTGTGAAAATATAATGAATCGAGACTTTAAATGTACTTTTTAGAGGCCTAATGTACTTTTTTTTTGCCTTGAACACCAAATTTTACCAAAATGTACGAAATTTTTTTAAGAAATTACTAAAAAAAACAGCAAAAGGTCCTCACTTTAGCCGTCACAAAAACTCGAGTTAAATAAGATATATTTTATATTAAATTTCAAGTTCTACACATTTCGATTAAAAAAAATCTACTTATGGTAAATCAACACATTGCAACTATTTTAATTTTACAATTTACTAAAAAAAGGTAGCTATCATTAATGTACCTAAAATTTACTGAAAATATGCTGAAAATTCGTCAAATGTACTAAAAATGCGGCAAATGTACTAAATGTACTGGAAACGACGACGATTTTTCAGGACGCAAATCTACCGAAAAAGGTGCAAATGTAACGAAAATTCCACCACTGAATCTAATTCTCTATATGAAAATATATGAAAAATACATTTTTTAAAAATTTTCTATTGAAAAAAGTTAAAAAATAATTTAAAAAATTCATGTCAACTTAACCGTGTACGTCTGTCTGTCCGTCTGTTTGTCTGCCTGTGTGTCTGTGGAAATCACGATTGCAGGAAAACTAAGCAAGATAATTGTAAAAAATAATGAAATGAAATGACGTACTCAGTCTACACCATCACGCAAGATTTTTTTTTGGTTGAAAATGGACAAAATCGGTTCATGCACACACGACCAAATTTCTAGCAAATACCATTAATAGGTTGAACAAACTCTGGATAAATAATAACGATATTCGACAAGAGGTCATAGTACCTCCCACAAGTAATATATTTAAAATGCTGAGGGAATTATTTAAATTCCACACACAAATAAAATAAATAGCTCGGTCTAGCATCAGAGAAAAAGTTGGCGAATTTCGAAAAGAGCGCGTAGCATATCACATGAAAGCCTAAGTTTACTATTTGAGTAAATGTTGCCAAATTCAATGTGGGTACGTTCATTTAAAACAGCGAGTTTAAATGCCAAAAAAGTTTCAACAAAAGTGGACTTCACCAACTTATTGTTCGTAGCGTTAAGCATCAGAGAAGGCTTCGAATCTCGATGAAAAATATAATTTTGGGTACTGCTAATATTTAATGTCTTAATGTTTTGTCACGATGATCAAGTAAAGTACTGATATAAAGATATCTTGAAGTCCCCTACAGTATTTTGGTATAAAATTTTTAATAATTTTTTAATGGAAAATATCCTATCAAGAAAATTGAAATCAAAACACAAAGTAGATACATACAAATGCGCTCTGCTGTCAAACTTTTAAGCTTTTGATTAAAATTTCGATAACATTGCTGTATTCCTGTCGCTCGATTGTAGTAATAATAAGTTGTTTATTCACTTTTGACTACAAAAATCCTTAAGAAAATGTCACAGGCTGTGAAATCATACGAGATTGCAAAACCCTGAAATTTTTCTTTTAGCAACTCAGTTGCTTCGCGCGCAGTATGAAAAATTGCGTAGTCTTACTGGAAATCGATGTTTTCAATATCCAAATGTATTATTATGATGAAAAAAATTAGTTATGATTATTTTATACAGTAAACCATTCACTGTAACATAATTTTTAGAGTAGTACGACTCAATCACTCAGCCAGCCCATAAACTGCATCAAACAGTGACGCTCGTGATGTCTGAAGCATTGTGGGGTTCTCAGCACCCCATATTCAACCATTTTGATTATTTACATAGCTACAAAATGGAACCAATTTTCTCTAATTTGTTAATCTGCGCTTGATTTCTTTTTTGCTTATGTATTTTCTATAAATTATCGGCAAAAGCCTTCAATGAAAGTTAATTTAGAAAAAAATCACTTTTTTTACAACTACAGTATTGCAATGGTTACAAGTTACATCTAACTTATTAACTTAAAAAATATTTTAATGCATTTCACGTTTGAATTTTTTGAAGGAAATACTTTAAATTCATTTATAATTTTTAACATATCAAACATAAGAGCACTACTTTATGAACTTTTTCGTGAATCGTTTTTTCAACGCAGATTTTTTTTCATTTAACATTTTACATCGCTTATTTTTGTTGGAATTTAATTTAATCCATTTTTAATCCGTAAAATACAACGTATTGAAAAAGTAAAGTAAAGTAAGGTAAAAAAATAGTAAATAAAAATATATATTTTACACATGAATTGATTTTTTACAGAATCAGCTTTTTTTTTGTTTTTGCATTACGTTGTATTTACACTTTTTTGTTGTTCGCATTTTTGCCTGAACTTTGTAATTAAATTAAAAATAATTATTAAAAAGCAAATTTAATGAACTATGAGAACAAAACTTATTGTTTTAAAATATGTCATGTATTTTTTGATGTATTTGTTGTTATTTTTTGCTGTTAAGCATTTTTTTTTTGTTGAAACGAAAACAATAAATAATGATTGTTTATTACTTCAGTTTTTTTTTATTAAATAAATAACAATTAAAACTTTGAGAACTTCCTGGGGTTAAATTAATAGCGTTTAAATAGATTGAAATAGTTTTTTTTTTTTGCAGAAAAAGGACATTAAAATTTATATCAAAAATTATTTTAGAAATTTTCATAGCATTGCATTTAAACAAGGCTCATTTAAGAGCGTCGCACTGCCATACATTTTTAACTTTATTAATTATCTTGAAAACTATGCAAGATATTGTAAGGAAATATGGTAGCTAAATACCATATAAAAAATATCATTTACTGAAACAAAAGTGGGCGGAATTGAAAAAATATGCGTGGTAGTTTTCAACAATTGAAAAGTTCAGCTTGAAAAAGGGCTGACTGCCCCCTTGAGCAAATCCCACCAGGACAGAGGACGACTTATCTACTAATTATATACAAAATAAAATATTTTTTTAAAACGATTCTTGCAGCCGCCACCTGCACTATTGCGATTAATGGGTGTAATAAATAATTAACTAACATAGCACTTGTTGTATAAATTATATAAAGAATATTGATTTTTCATTTGGTATTTATTTCGTTGAACCTAATTATTTTCCTTCTTACTATAATATAATGGGTTGCTTCACTTTAGTTCGTTCCTTTGCATTTCTTTCTTTTCCTGTTCACATTTTATGGCAATGAGTTTGCATTTTTGTCGCCGGTCATTAGCGTTCTTTATTAAGACTCCCTTTTATTCTGCTTTCTACTTTCGGACCGCAAAAGTTTTTTGTTGAATTAATTTTCAATATTCACCATACACACGCAACGTAAAAAGTTATTTATTTTTCCTTTTTTTTGATACGACTTCCGTTTAGTTATGCTTTATTTCCGGTATTGCTTCTTTGCGTTGGTTTTTCGCTCTTCAGCTGGCAGCATTTTTTAATGTCTTTCCTTTTTTTTTTGTTCTTTTGGTTTGTTCTATTTTGAAAACCCTGCGGTTGGCGGCGAAAAGCGTAATAATCAGCAAAAAATTTATTGCCTCATTAAAGTGTGGGATGTTTTTTTGTTTGTTTTCTTCCTTTTTGATTTCTTCGCTTTCTTTTAACATACGTTAAAGTGGCATCTTTTATACGCAATTTTTACGCATTTATAATTATAGAATTGTGTGGTAAGTTATTTATGAAGAGCGGTCATAAAAAGTATAAACAAGATGTCTAAAAGAAAAATATATTATGAATTATGAAAAATTAAGAAATGTCTTAGATGTTATGGTCTTATTGGTTTAAGATTTCTGACAATTTTGGTATTATCAATTGAGCACAGGCCGATAAAATTTGGCCAAACTCCTTACGCAGAAACCAGTTGCCGGCGCATTGACTTCGAATCCGAAGCCATAGTAACTCTGTAGGCTCCGAATTTTGAGCTATTCCAACATAAGAGTGCAAAAATCACGGTTTTTCGAGATATTTGAGGTTATGTTACATTAAAGATGGGAGAGTTTACTACCTTAAAGTGCCAAGGTTTCATTAACTTCTGAGAAACGTGTCGATGAGCTGACTTTATAAACGGCACTCTCAATAACACGAAGAGCAACTCTATGGCCATTTGGGTGGATGACCTTTGAATTGTGATTTATAAGAATGTGTTACTTGACTGATATATCTTTTGTATTCTCAGATAATTTAGGTTGCAAATGCTAGACGTAGTTTGATGCCACTGCACAGATATATGTCTAAAAATCGTTACACATTTGCATTTCTCAAAATCCAAGGAATATAGTTAAGTTTAACGAAACCTTTGTTATATTGATGTGACTGAACAGTTATATCTCCGATCTGTTCATTAACTGATATTTCATATGTTATCAAATAAAAGTCTTCTAAATTTAGCAAGATCATGACGCTTGCATTCCACCTACGCAGTTTTTTTGCATAACAAAAAATATTGCAAAAAAAATATTTTATTAAATAATTATGAAATTAGTTAAGTTACGTGATTATTGCACATTAGTGCTGTTGTAATAAAATTTCTAATTTTACAATAAATAAAATTTAACAAAACTATGAAACCGAAAATAGCAAGTCATTAAATATATTCTGAAAAATACAATCCATAAAATTAACCCCAAGCCACAGGAGTGTAGATACATGATACACTGCTATCTCTTTAAATACAGTCAGTGTTGCGGCATTGCGCTTCTAATTAGTTGAAGGACAATCGTTGCATTTATTTGCATTAACATTAATTTTGCACTAAAATTTGCACGCCGAGCTATTTCCGCTTTTAATTATGAGCTAAGCCGCATATAATAATGCCTGTTTTTCGGGTTAATGGCTAAGGATGTGTGACGCAATGCATGCGTTTGTGGTGAAGGCGCTGTTGGCAGTGAATTAGATGAAAATTTTATACGGTTGCGGATATTTTAATTATTAAAGTTTGTAATTTAAATTTTTCTGCAAATATAAATTTGATTCCAGCCTTAATTTATTGAGAACTTTTTTTTTCAATAGAAAAAAGATATATGTTCCGGTTTTTTAAATATATTATATTAATTTTATATGAACCTTTATGTCAATGACAGTTTTTATAAAGACTCGTCAATAAGTACAGCACGTATGTTATGCTCGATATAGCAAATATAACGAAACAAATATGAAATCAATGAGTTTAAAGTAATTGTAGTATATGAGAAACAAAATATGTACTGTGTTCCAAATAAGTGCTTTTACAATTGAGGCAGTTAACAAAATCTTAATTGTGTTCACCAAAGACCTAGTTTTTTGCAAATATAGCATATTTCTGTCCTTGGATGTCTCTTCTTTATGCAGTAGCACATCACACAGTTACTTTTCTGTTCTGTTCCGTCCTGTTGATTACCTTGAGCCTTGTAAAGGTTGATCGAGTAATGCTATAGATATTGTGTTAAAGCATTGGCTTACTTCCATTATTGGTGTTGAAGTCCGATTAATGGCATACCAAGACTTTTGCTTAGGTCTTGGAGATTTCAAAAACAATGGTTCAATAGAATTGTTGGAAAAAAAGCTAATGACCAATTTTCTGTACACGTATACTCGCTATCAGAGCAGATATATTTTACAATGCTTCAAGACCTATTGAGTCTCATAGTTGCGCTTTACAATAAATTAGTAAAAGTTTTTCGAGTGCTCAAAACACCAGCAATGTGAAACTCTTTTTTGTTGTAAAATATTGTGTAAAAGAAATCTGGGATGGCCAAAATATTCTCTTACCCATACAGTTCCATCGAGAGCAATGAGTGGTTGTTGGTCATTACGATCTCGAGATGATATATCCTTATAAACTGTAGCAGTCTTTTTTTCCGAATATAAATACCAACGGATGAGCAACTTCCTGAGTCTATAATAACATCAGCGCCCTCATTGTTAATATAACGATCATGATCCGAACATACCCTTCGAAAATCTCTGTAACCAGCTGTGCTATATACTCGTCTCTCTCTTGAGACCCTTTAGACACATCACTATTTCAATGACTTTTCTTTTCAATCAAAATTTTTTTTTTAAATTTTTTCAATCAAAATTGGCTTATTGTCAGTTTTACGCACCTGTCCCTGCAAAGTCTTAATCAGATCACACATCCAGTTAACGCGGTTACTGCGCGACACAATGCACTCGCCTTGGATGTTCCGCAACATAGCCATTATATCTCTTTTAGTATGTCCTATTGCTCCAACTTGTTGGTATCACAGTTGTAGTTGCTTTTGCACAGCTGGTCTAATAAAATCTTCGATCAATCTATATACCATACCGGTTTTATTTTCAAAGAAATATGTACCAATGATACCTTGAGCCATATGCAACAAAAGTATATTGATGTCGCTCGTGGACTAATCGTGGACTATTTTTTAATCAATGTAAAGTTAAATGAAAGTCGCTTGAAATGAAACAAGTTTAAAAATTTGTAGAACTTAATGTGTAGCAAACGAATCTTACATCCGATATGCTCAATTAATCTGACATATTCTGATTCTTATTTAGTTCGAAAGAGGAATTGAAGCCCAAAACTGAATGTCAATAGCTCTTCTCAATGTAATGTTTGAAATTTTTTCTAATCTTTGAACTGGAGTTAGTTACCGTAATGTTACGGATTTTGCTCTTATATATGATCCTGAAATAACCTTCCAATTTCAATTCTCAATCCGAAACGGAATCAGAAAAGGCCTGATTACTATACTGTAGCTCGATTAAGAGCATAGGGCCTGATAAAATTTCTGCGGGGCCATCAAACCTTCAATATCCATTGCAAGCATTTACAATGATTTGTATTCATCTCATTGGTGTACTTGTGTATTTAAAAAAAAAGTGGCTTAAAATACTTAGACAACACAAATTACTTTTCCAAAAATCTTTATATCATTACGGCAAAATTTTTTTATTCTGCTGTGTAGTTAAATTAATAAAAATTCCATTTCTAATTTTCCCAAAACCAATCTATGTATTTGTAATGAGAAACTTAATAGTACTACCAAGGCAAAGAAGTTACAAAAATAATTATCATATCCTTAGCTGTTGCAGGATGTTAACAACATTTAGTAACCTCTGATATTACATGGTTTATTATTAATTTGCATGTATGTGTGTATCTATGTCAAAGGAGAAGTGCAAAAGTATGCAATTTAAATTAGTTTCTTCAAAATGAATAAATGAATGAACGAATGAGTGAGTGAGTGAATGAGTGTATGAATAACATTGGCAATTAGAGTAAATCAAATTGCACGTTTGTTGCATTGTATGCTGCCAAAGGATCGGTTTATAATTTAACAACACTAGCACCAACAACTAACAACCAACAATAATAAATAACAATACTATAACAAAATGATTGCTGGAAATGCACACGTGATGTTATTAAAATGAAATGTTCAACCATCTTTCAGTACTCCCACTCTCTTGGACGCTTCGCATTACCATTTTACTTACACTCACTTACTGCTGACAAGCTGCTCGTATGTTATCTGTCTCCTATGGCTATAACATGTTATTATTTTTGTTGTTATTGCTATTCTGTTGTTGTAATTTCGATAGAAAATTTGCAATGCAGTGTGGACAACAAATGGTTTGACAATTGAATTTTAGTTTATGTCACACACACACACACATGTAGAGCTAATAGACTACCCGGTAGGAAATTCTATCATAAGTCTAAAAAATTTTGTGAAATAATTTATGAATCAGTGATTTTTATATTTTATGTTCCAAAGCTACTGCAATAAAGTTTTGAAATTTAGTTTTATTATCTATAAATTTATCTATAAAATGATGTTTAAATTATTGATTTGTTATTATTTTATAGATAACCAGCCATTATATAGAAAAATAAAAATTATGCCAAAAAGTCAACGACTCATCATAAAACCACAAATTTTAAAGTTAAAGATAGTAAAACTAACCATTTTTCCTTTCAATTTTAACACAAACAACTTTAAATTCAATTTGAATTTGGAAAGATTCAAAAATTATGATATATTTTTTAACTTTACTTCTATCGTACAAAACTTGAAAATGTATTTGGAAGTTGCAAGGAATTTGAAATTGTTTTTTTTTTTTATTTTACATTTAGTTCAAACGTTTTGAGCTTTGAGCTTTGATGCTTAATCATAAGCGCTTATGGTTAAATCAAACATAAATCATAAACTTAATGCAAAAAAGTGGATGTTGTAACTTTTTTTTTAGTTTTCTCAAACTTCAGTTTTTGGATCAGAAATTATAAGAAATTGTGAGTTTTATCAAATTAAATCGCAGTGTTTTGAAAACAATTTGGTTTTTATCTGGAAGAACCGACGATATCGCCTTCCTGTCATTAATATTGTAAAATATGCAAGCCAACTTAACATGAATTAATAATCAGATAGTCACTTTTGAACTCTATGTCACCACTGCAAAAAGCATAGCAATAACAAATATGATGTTACCTCACCAGCGTTCTCAATACTAAAGGCGGCACAACAAAAGGCGTAGCCAACGAGAATTAACAAAAGAAAATTTTATTTTAAATTTTTGTAAATTTTTGCCAGAGGTGAATATGAAGGAAACTATTTTTTCATTAAAAAACTCTGGGAATAGATCAAACGACCAGGAAAAATGCTAGAGAAACTTTTCGATCAAAACTCTGGTAGAACATGCAGAGAAAAACCATTAACTTATTGAAAATAAGCGGTATAAAATGATTTTTAAAAAACGGAGCGCATGAAATAATGAGCCAGTAATTGAAATAGGTTCTACATTTCTAATGCACTATGGGAAATTTACCACTTTCTCTGACCTAAATTGACAACATGATAATGAATAAAAAAAAAACAAGTCACCCGTTGCCACTTCTACTCATCATTCAAGTTTAGTAGTAGTCATAAGCTTACTTTAGCAGCTCCTCTGTTTTTTTTTAAGCCACCATGGTTTTCTCACAACACGGACAACGCCTATGGAATCAGAAGTTTGAAGACGCATCTAGTTTCAGAGATATAGACATCGAAAATGGCTCTTAATAAACTCCTAAATCGATTTTCAAAATTTGTTTGTCATACAAAAGGTAATTTACTGAGCTATGTTGCTGTATCTTATGTTGTTTTTTTTTTTTTTTTTTTTTTTTGCAAAGCCAATTTTTAAAGTAAAACAAATGAACGAGCTCTAGAAATTTTCTTGAAATTCTGGTATTATTATGAACATTAACAACAATATCAATTACCTACATGTGTGCGTTGGAACTATTTACAAATGACAAATTTTAAAAAGATTCACGTTTTAGTAGCAGTGGGTGCACACGAAAAATGCAATTACTTAGATCCTATGTACGCAAGCCTCCGCCAGCAAAATTTGTATAAATGGATTCGGAATATTTACCACAAAGCAACTGTGTGTATTTGAGAGCTATACGCAGTATTATAGCTTATGTTAGATGCAGCTTATCAAATTTTGTATGTATGTATGTATGTATGTGTAATTGTTTTAAGCTCCTCTAATTCTGGATTTATAAATCTCCACATTTGCCTCCTAAAAAAACAAAAAAGGTTTTTTCATTGCTCGTACCTACTCGTATATGTACGTATATATGTATTTATTTACCTTCAGTATTATTGCATATTTTTTGAATTTTTTTAATGGTAAAATACAACAACATCCAAAGCTAAACTGAAAACAATTAAGAAATTAAAAAAAATTCCCATAGTGCAATTGAGCCTAAGTGCAGTAGATGAAGAAATCACGTTTTTTGAGGTGAATAGATATGAAAACCAAAAAACAAGTAAAAATTTCAGTATTTGCCCTCAGATATATAATTCAGAAATATTTTTTTTATTTAAATCACTCATTTTACAATAATTCCGTAGAAAAACCTTGAAGGCACTGGACTAAGGAACACGAATATTTCTGCTTACCTCTTTTTTACATAATTTTGAAAAGTTTCATGAAGATGCTTATTTTAGGCAGATAATATTTTTACAAATCACTTAGAAAAGGTACTGATTGAATATAGCTGATGTATACCTGTTACGTAGCATATACATTTCATTTTTGAAACACATCATATTTCACACAAAAAACTATTTTATTGTCAGATAAAAATTGATTATATATAAGCGTTATATTTCAGTGTACGAATACTTAGCTTAATTAATCTTTCCAGTGCAATAGTTCCCTTTTTCTTATTTTTAACTTTTTTCTAATTGGGTAACAAGTCACGCACACTTACAATTGTATACACATACTTACATACATAAGCACAAATATCGAATTAAATAACTTTATACAGACATGAAGTGATACGTTGATAGATAAACTGAATTCCATATAAACATTTCATCAAATGCGTTCATTGCATGAGTAGCTATTTTGCTCTTGGTATTGTAATTGTTGTTGTAGTTGTTGTTGTTGTTATACACAAAAGGATATTCGAAATATTTGCACTGACAATCAGTCGGAATTTCATTTAAAATTCTTCAAAAAGTATTAATTTCCAGTTGAAGTGAAATTGAAATTTAAAATATTAAATTGTACATTGTCACGTGACAATTACGTCGTAGTGCGGTTACCGAGATAAATGTTATTATTATTATATATTTATATATATGTTATATCCTTGCCATTATTGTTGCCGCTGTTGTCATTGCTATTTTGTGGTATATATGTTAACATGGAAAATATTTTAAAACGTTGACAAACATTAAATAATAGAGCACAATAATAAATAAACTGTTTTTATAAAAAAGAACAAATTTCACACTGTCAAAGTTGAAACCACTTAATTTACCTGAGCAGATAATGATGTTGATGATGACACCACATAATTAATTGATCCTTTGCATTAATATTTAAATTATATTAAAATAAATTTATTCCACTGTAAAGCTAAGTACAAAACGGATTTCTATAAAAATCGCAATAAATTTACGCAAGGAAATTGTTGCAATTAAATATCTGACTGCGTCCTTTAAAATGTTAAAAGGATTTTTTTTTAATTGTTTTGCTTGATGTGCGCTTTGTATGTTAGCTTGTCATGTCACACGCTTCACTAACAATAACGTGTCTAAAATGATTATCATTTAGTAAGCCAATTAAATTTAGTGAGTGGTGGCGTTTTAAGCCAAATCAAGTAAACAATCTCATATGCATAACAATGTCGACTTTAATGCCAATTACTAAGCAGCACTGTGAAGCAAATAGCTATATTTATGCATAAAAAATTACAAACTTTATATTTTATCATGTGTTTGTGTTTTATTTGCTCCACTGTTGCTTAGAAATTTTCTGCACAATTTGCAATGTTATCATAAATTTTGCAGATAATTACCGCCTGACTCATTTTAACCATATGGTGGCTTTCATTTCCTGCCAATAAGTGAATGTATGTGTGCGTGGCTATATTGGTGTGCGTGTGTAAAGTACCGTTTATGACACCAAAGGAAGGCGTGCGTTTGTGTCTAAAGAAACCAGAATGCGGTGTCCTTGGCTGCATTGTATCGATTGCATTTGCAAGGAGGCGTTGAACAAGAAATAATTTACTATGATATGCACTTGTGCTAATTTTTAGCATTATGTGGCTTAATGGTTCGCAAATCGGGTTATGTCTGTTAATCGATAAATCGATTTAAATTATGGAAACTTTTGAAAATTCCATAATTTTATTTATATCAGCTAATAAACTAAATATTAACATATGTGAGACGTTTCAAGTCAACCGAATAATCTTACAAATTTTGCCCAAAACGTAGAAAAGGAAGGGAGGTGTACTTTTTGCACAATTTTGCTTTTAAAAAAAGTAGTGGACCTAATATGTGCTCTTAAAAGACTACCTCAAGAATTTTTTTGTGCGCTTGTAAATAATTTGATATAAAAACATTTTTTCCAAAATGAAATTACTCTCTTAACATCTTTTTTCTTGAAAAGTAACAAAAAAACAAAAGAAAGAGTTTGTTTTTTGAACTTCGAAGCCAAGTATAAGCATTGCAAATGAGGAGAAAAAAAACAACAATAACAAGGCTGAGTTCAAGAAGCAGCATAAGCATCGTACCAAAAAACAAGTTTTGCAAAAATTTAATTCTAAACAAAAGATACACAACTTTAAGAAATAAAAAACTAAGTACGCAATATTCTTCGTTAGCATAAATATGTTGTTTTAAAAAAAAGATTATTAAAATCGTTTCGGTAAAATTTGCGCCAAAGCGTTACATACCATTTCCATGTAAGCAATTTTATGTAAATTGTATAGATTGCCAAAATGTTTAAAGAGGGTGAATTCAAAATCGGAAATCTGAAAAATTTTGCTCAACTTAAACTGACCATACCATTGAACTAATTCGAAACAAAAGACTTTATTAACATTGTAAAAGTAATTAAATTTTCGAATGGAAAGTTCTGAGAGCCTAACATGTCAGATTAATGAGAACTTTACCAAGTTGACTATCATGGAATTATAACGTGGGCCGTTTATCATGTTTTCGTTCGAACAAAACAATTTCGAAAGTTTTACTTTTAAAACCTGAGTTCTTAAATTTTTTTCACTATTGGTTTTGCCCTTTTTTTTCGTTTATTCTCAACTAAATGCAGGAGTCTGAAATCTCTCCGTAAAAGATTTATACGATCATATCGAAGAACTTTTTCAAGGTATTATATGTAAACTCATCAAAAAGTGTGTGCTTTTGGATAGATGCGCGAGGATTCTTCTGTAGAAGCAAAAAATTCAGGTGTTCATATCAATCAATATCCGAATATAAGCTACGCGGCTTCAGATAAGCCCAAACTATCATAGAAGCAAAGCTTTAAAATTCTCATCAAAAGAAAGTGCCGCAAGGAATTGTATTGACAGTATTGATATGTACCTGAAATATAAACATAAAATTATTGTCCAGACGCAAACTTAGCGTTTTTTAAAGTAGTGGGCGTGCCACCTACCATAGAGGTTAAAACATAGCCGAAATCATTTTCAAGGGAGTGCTATAAAATTTGGAATAAGAATATTACATGATGCAAATACCGTCTTAAAAAAATTAGATGGATTGTACAGAAAAATACATTAATGAAGACACTGAGTGATAGGAACATCGACAGATTCAAATTTGCAATCTACAATTTTCACTAAGAAAAAAAGGACAAACAACGTTCTTATGAAGTAAGGGATCTACATGGCACATATTCCTTTCTTAATGTTTTCAAACTGATGATCAAATATATAAAAAGGTACCAAACAATAAAAGAGCCATAGAGATATGATATAAAGAAATAAAAATAAAAACTTGTAAGCGTGTTATCGATGGTCTCGCCCAAAATTAAGTACCACATACCTACATTTACAGTAAAAGTGCGAATAAACCTTAAATTCTAATTAAAGGGGAATTTTTCCCACCACACTACATTATTGTTGGTTTGACTAAAAGTACGCCCATTGAATTTGGCGATATTTATTTTAATAGCTCTCTGTGTAGAGTTTCGTAGCTTATATTTGCATGGGCGGTGATACGCCCTCTTTTCGAAATTGAGCAACTTTTCCTTCTGATGGTAGATCAAATCATTTCTTGTAGTTGTGTAAAATTTGGTTTGGTTAAATAATTCTATCAGTAAAGCATTTTAAAGCTTGCGTTTCTATGGCGGGTGCTACGCTCACTTGTAGAAATTAGTCAAGTTCTTGACCATTTTACTAACTTAAATAATTTTTTCAGAAAGGCAACAGACAGACAATCAGAGAGACCGACAGTCAGAAAATTGAAGAGATTAAAGGATCGTACGATAAAAATTTTGTTTTAAGTTTTTTTTGCATACACTCTCTCGAATTTTTGCGATATATTTTAATTTAATCTTATCAAAGTTGCCCAAGTATCCTAAAAAAATAATTAAATCGCTTTAAAAAATTGGGTCTTATAATTGCCCAAAATCCAAAATTAGGTCACCAAAAAAAATTAAAAGGAAAAATTTGCCAAAAAGCATCTTGCAAAATTAATAGCAGATTGTTAAGTTTTCGTGTGAAATTTTGTGATTTCAATGTAACTTTGAGTAGAACCCTAAGTCTTTTTGAAAACCTATTTTTCAGCTCAAAATGTTATTCAATGTAGCTCGCAAAGAAAATACTTTAAAGGCAGCATTGGACCAAACATTGAAATGGCAACCAAAAAATATATAAATTCTTTAAATAATGATATTAAATTAATGGCATATTACCAAAAAATATCATCTTGAAAGTTACGAAGCATTGTTCGCTTACCTAATAAGATCAGATTTTTGTTATTTCTTGGATAAATCCTTGACAAATAAATTCATGCATGAGTTGACATTCGCAATTGTAGCTCAAGCGCAACAAAGAACAGCAACACAAACAAAAGTATAAAAACATTTAACGCATTTTGTATTTTAAGTGAGTCAATGGGACCCACCCACCTCCCCCCAGCCCAATTCCAACGTAATGCTCCAGAATTCAAAAGGAAGCTACTATTTAAAGAAGTAACCAAAACAAAAGCCAGCCAAGTGACGCACCAACATTCCCTGCCTGCTGGCGCAAGTGGCTAACGAATATGGCGAAAAATGCCAACGCTTAAGCAAAACAATAGCATAGTGAGCGTTAGCATAAAGCATATGAGTGAGTGCTGGGGTTCAACTGCTATAGAAAACATAAAGTAAAAAAAAATTTAACAGCGATTTGGACGTTGGAGTGGCAGGAGTGGTGGAAGGAGGACATTTAAAAAATAGCTAAAGGTGTTTTTCTTTTTCCTGCTGCTGCCTTTTGCTACTTCCTGCTTTTGTTATGCTTTGGCTTTGCTTTACTTTCTTGGCGGCCTCACTAATGGCCGCACTTATTGCCCGTGTTTTTTGCTCCTATGGTTATGCAATGTTTTTTTTTTTTTTTTGATTCTTGTATGCTTTTGCTTCCGTGCGGTTAAAATTGTTGATTCGTTTGTTGTGGGAGGGCTGTAAAAACAGCAGTTGTAGGATGGAAAATAGGAAGGATGTTAGGAAATGTTCGAGTAGGTTTGAGGGTCATGTTTTTTTTATTCTGTTTTTTGTTGTTGTTGTTGCAGCCTTTTCAAATGGTTTACTTAAGAAAAGCATTTTTTAAATAAACAAAACAAGAAAAATGCGTTGAAGAAAAAAAAAATCTCAAAAGAAAACATTTAAGCATTAAGCAGTGGCTTAGCTTTGGGTAAAAAAGTTGGTAAGAGTGTGTGTGCGTTATATAGTGGGTGGGGTATGTAAATACTTGCAGTCATGCAGAGTGTGCTATGACGGTTATACGACATTTTGAGGGTCGTTTACTGAAATAAAAACAGATTTTTCAGTTACTTTTTGTAACTTTTTATTATTTCGATTTATGCTGGTGTAATTTTAAGGGCATTTAAAACTTTTTGCTGTTGTTGTTGCTATTGTTGCAACAGAGAATTTATCAGTGTCTATTTTGTAGGACTTTTTTTTTTGGCAATTATGACTTTGTGTTAAACACCTGTAGCTGAACTGCCAAGTTAAAATTGAAATATGAGTGACAGAAATGAAACTGATATTTGTGTGCCATTTGGATGGTGCTTATAGTATTTTGTGTTATAGATTATGTGCATGTATGGCAAAACTTTGTTTTTCCAATAATAAATTAAATTTAATATAAAAAAGAAGTAAAATAAATAAATTAAACGTCAAAAATACTCAGGGTAATTTGATGTCTCTAAGGTTAATGCTTCGATTTTGCCAAAGCATAAGCAGATATTAAAGGTGCGTTATATAAACGATTTCATATTATTTTACTTCCATTTTCTACACATTGTTATTGAAATTGTCAGTACGTTTTGCTCTCCGCTACAACGTTGTTTCAGAAATATTTTTTCATTAAGATTTACGAACATTGAAAGATTATGTTTTTCATAAAAAATGCTTTCAAAGAAATTCTTGAAGAAAAATGTGAAGTTTAATTGTGTTCGGTTTTTTTGGCAGGAAACACTGGTTTGCACAGACTTTTTTTTATATCTGCTTGAAATAAATTAGTTGTCATCCCATTAATTCGAGGTCGTTGAACACGAATATTTAAGCCAAATTTTAACATCATCTCTTATTTTTAAGATATATGGGATTGCTTATGTCGAAATCGACGAATTTGTTCAACTACTTTTATTTATTTTAGAGACACCATATTTTTTCGATATATCTATGGTATACAAAAGTCAATGTGTGGTTAGAATATAGATTGAATTTTTTTGGATGTGTGATGCCACGTCTTTCACGTGAGAAAAAAAAAATTTTTATATCAGAGCAACTATTTGTCGCACATACACAAAATTTAGTACATATGTGTCTTTCGTTTGCCATTGAAAGGTTCTTAGCATAGTTTGACTTGAGAAAATGGGCGAAGCTACGCCTAATGAAATTATTTATATTTCTTCAACTATTTCTCATACATGTATACAAACTACGGTCAATAGTAAGTTTCAATAAAAAATGGGCGACTTCCTTATGAGAAAAATTCAAGTTTTTTTTAATCCTCAGCAACTATTTGACGCTGACGAAGGAGGCTTAGCATGTATATACATAAAAAATGCGATCAAAAGTAAGTTTCAATGAGAATAGGGCGATGTCACGCCTATTTTATGAAAAAAGTGAATATTTTTATATTTTCTTATGATTAAATCCAGGGCTTTATCTTCAAAATTCAATGTTCAGTTTCAAATATCTAGCAGTTCACCTTTCTTCATTCAATTTTCTTTCCGCAATTTTCTTTCTTTCTTCTTACCTATCCTCCAATCCTGGCAATGACCTTTGCAGAACAATGTCTGCGGAGCCAGCTATAAAATTGCAAAGTTAAACAGATCCCCATACAAATATACCTAATTTCCAGTACGGCAGGATAACTGGAAAATTTAAATTTACGATATTTCGGAGAAAAAACAAAACATCGATGTAATTCAAAGTGGGTTTCGAGGAGAAAAGGCTGTATTTTCGACTATATAGTTAGATATGTTCAGAAAAATTTGTTGTTCGTAAAACAAATATACGAAGTTGAGCGATGTCAACAAATGTAATGCAAAATATCGTGTTCAGGGACCTCGAGTTAGTTTTGTAAAGTATGATTTTTTAAGAGAAGAAATCCTTACAGACCATTGCTATCGATATATTTATCAATTTTAGAACTTTCAATGTAGCATTGATTTCAATTTAGAAAGAACTCTTCACCGGAGTTTTGACTTCGTATGGCCAGCTCATTGATGATGATTTTTTAGCTTCAAGAAAACTTTGGTTCAATCGAGTTATTTTGTAGCTGTTGCTGAGCAAAAAATAATATTTATCTTTATTCTCTTAAACTAAATGGGGTCATTCAGAGCTCTATAAAGTCATTTGATGAGCAAACGAAAAAAATTTATATATATTATGGCAAATTTTCTGTCAGTACATAACGAAAAAGCCAGAGGAGAGTACAGACGGAAGCTAATCGCACCTAACCTCAGCCTAATGAACATCGGAAATCCAATTGAATTTTGTCATATCTAGTTAAACGCTTGAAAATTCAATTCCTAATTCAAGTTGTTAAATATCAAAATAAAAGAAGTAAAAAGTTCCTTAAATCTAAAATTAAATCATATCAGACAAGAAAGAACAGAAATAAACGAAAAAAATAAGACATTTATCTGGATAATGTTGAAACATTTGTTGCTTTTCGCTGGAACAATTTACAAGCTTACGGTAATTTCTTTCTAATAAGCTTTACTTTGATGCATCAATGTATTGTACATAAACACGAAAATCAAATAAAAATAAACAACTTCTGTATAAAAGCTTTAATCTGATAAAAAAACATTTAATTTTTGTTTTTGTGCTTGCTATGTTTTCAGCTGAAATTTCCACACAATTCGAATTTAACAAAGTGCGAACTTGGCAAATTTTTATGGTAAGTAAAATTAATCTCAATTAAGAAAAAATAATAAAAATGGCGTAGGTTGCAAACACATACATACATGCGCTGAATGACAATGCGAATGTGTGTGCGTGTATTGGTACTTTACGCAAATACCACTACAATTGAGGCTTATTACAATGCATGGGAAAACCCGCTTATCTAAAATTAGTAGAAGCAGCAATGTTACCGCAAAATACTCGAATTCAAATACCTTTACAATTGTTGCTACACTTGTGTGTATGTATACAAAGGAAATGCATATATACATATGTATTTGGCATGGAAACAACAATATTATGGCAGATGACAAACAAAAACAGCCTGACAAAAAGAGAAAAAAAAAACGAAAAGTAAACATGAAATTACTACACAAAAGAAAAATAAATATGTAGGCATAAAAAAATCCTGAAATAGGGCGAAAAATCTGCAGCATATTACAAACATTAAATCTCCAAATAATTGGCGCACAATTTGATGATACAAAAGAATAAAGGACAACGACGAAAATACAGCAAAATAAAAAAGCACAAAAATAAAATAATAAACATAAAAAAGAGAAAAAATAACGAAAAAATATAAAAAATATTTGCGCGATAACGAAGACATGATACGTATACAATGCAATATAATAATATAATACACACAAATAAGGCAATATATATATATATATATATATATAGAAATGTACATATAAAAAAACTAACTGTGAGTAATTCCATCAAAAACTTTGATTGATAACAAAAACATTTCCCAGAAAGTAAACTTTACTGTCATTTATATACTCCAAATAACTTGATAAGGATTCGAGAAGTCAGCATTTGGCTTTCGCAGCAAAAAATATTTCTCTATATACGACACCTTGCTATTAATGGAACTTTTAAATTGCCCCAAAAGACCACATCTGCCCCAAACACAGGTTTGAGAAAAACATTCAGTTCTGGCTGCCGAAGGGATTTCAGTGGGAGGGGGCACTCTTAGCGTAAACTTTGATACCATTATGTTCAGCAATGGGTACAAAATTAACTGTGGGGTAGGCGCAGAAGAAATGCCCATCAATCGTTAAATTTGTCCAACTACCTGATTCAGCTAGCTTTTTCCAGCCTTCTTTTTTATTTTTGCCATTCTAAATCTCAGCCGGTCAGTTGTATTAACTCAAACAAGAACCAATTTTCTCGGAGAGTCAAACTTCTATTGAGTGTTGAGCTTCGCGCAAACAATTGAAGAATAGTAGAACAATGCAAGAAAGAGCTATGGCAACGATTCGACATTACTCTCATGTAGGCTCCAGGCCAGGCCAAGAAAAATGCATAAGCTGTTGAATTATCAAGGCTCTATACTTCTCTTGATGGAACCGCATGGTTTAAAATTACATATCCCATTCAATCCTTCCTGCCGCCACTACTTGAACGCAAACACGAACGAATGACTAGAGCTGTTCCTTTGCAGCGGCCCATAGCTAGAGCCAAACTTAGATGTACTTGAAAAGTATTCCTTAATGCCTTAATAAGGCTATCACGATATATACATCTGTGTATCATTACCAAGGTAAATTTATCACCAATTCTTCGGGTTGCGTGATATGGTATTAAAACTGCACCAAATGTGCTACTTTGGGCTTCTGGCCTATTTGCTAAGCCTCCATTTTAACATAACCTACCCCATCTCTTGTCAGAAGTCAAAAGTTAATATTTTCCATGGATTTTTGTGGCGAAGTTTTATAAAAACAGAACTAAAGTTGAACTCGTTTTGCTAGTGGTCTAAATAATAGATAATAGATCAAATAGATCCGTTTCTCTGATGTAAGTAAAGTGCTTTTGATATGTCCAAAACGTTCGATAGAGTGTGGCATATTACTCTCATTTCAAAAGCAATCGTGTCATCGATAGTGGATTTGTTAGTCGGACGTCCAGTTTTGTTAGCAAGAGACCTTTCCGTGTTGTGCTAGACGGGGTCACGTTCAAAGAATGTGTAATTAATGCCGGCGTATCTTAGGTATCAGTCCTTTCCCTATGGGTAAATAAAACTATGCCAAAGTTTGGCCATCAAGATTTGTTTGCTTGCCTTGAATATTTAGACATTATGCCCATGCCGTGCTTTGATTTTTATTTTCACTCGTTTTTGCAATGGCATACGAGGTAATGAATAAATAGTATGTGTTGCATATAAATGGATGAAATAAAACTGACGCTTCAGTTGGTGAAAAAATCTGCCAAATTGCAGCAATACAGAAACATAAAACGTACGATAGCTATCGCAAAAAAAGTCAGCCATAGCCAGCACAAAAGCATCCCAGTCAACATTTGGAAGATTATTAAATCTTTCATGTTCAATGCGATGAGCTTACAAGTCTTCTAGATGGGTTTTACCATGAGAGTAGTAAATAAAAAATTATTGCATTGCAATGATTTTGATTAATTTATAGAATAATGCATATTAATTGATAACATATATGAGACATATAAGTTTATGTGTTATATGTTTATTATGTATCAATCCGTTGGTCCAAATAGAACATACTGCCATAATTGCTCATCTTTTCCACCAAAATATTGTTAAACGTAACGATTTTGTTAGCCAATTGACATCGCAGTTTCGCGAGATAATGCGTCGCGGGAACTTCTCGTGCTCTAAAGTTTATTGCATTGGCACTGTGGCATATTACACACCGTATTGTTGGAATCATTTATCTAAATTCATGTCATCCAATTTGAAAAGCTTTTCATAAGTAACCACCATTTTTAAAACAAAAAAAAAAAAAAAATGGTACAATAGTTCCTTTAGCTCAAAAACCACACCAAGCAGTGACTCTGAAACAATAGTTCCTAGTCCGATAACGTGAAGAGTATTTTTATTTTGCCTTCAAGGGTAACCATCTGAAATTCTTCGTTATGTTTCATACGTAAGCTCTTGGACAATTTCTACCAAAGAAACTATGGCTGAATATCAAAGTATTGATTCACGCGCGATTAAAACTTTCTCCTCCGATTTTGAAATATAACTCCTTCGCAATAAAAAAAGCTTACTGGGATAAGAATAACGATATTCAATAACGAAAAGTTACAATTGCAAATGTATACAAGCATAAAGTGTTCCATATGTGCATATCAAAGCAAAGTGGGATACAAAGCGCTAAATTAAGGTAGGGCCAAAGGAAGCTATAGATCAGGCCCCGAGCATAAAGGGGCCAAAATGCTACTGGGTTTATTTATGTGATTTTTGTGAGTTGTAGTTGTAGAAAAGCATTTATATATTGTTGAGCACCTTTTTTTTCTGTTTCTGGTCATCAATATGTATTTTTTATGTAAAGAAAAAAATTACTTTTTTAATTTTATTTTTTATGTTTTTCTACAAGGTGCCCTTTTTCTAGTTTTTAGCCCAGGGCTCCACATATTCTTAGTTCGGCGCTGGGAAAACACCACAGAAAAATTATTGGAATTGAATATTTTATTAAAAAATATTTTTGTCCATTTTGTTTCGTGGATCAGTACGGTGAAAATTTATGGAATTGGATCCAAGTCGATTTCAACAAAAGTTTCCATGGAGCCAACAGCTTAACTCTCACTCTAAGATATAGAAACCTAGAAAGATGCCATGGTCTTAAATGACTCTTACAGATATTACAGGGTGACTTTTTGGAAATTAAGCCCATAAAGACATTCCTTGATGAAACTACGAACATGAATACAAAACTTTTGGTCAAATTGAAACTTTTATAAAATTCCAAAAATACATTATATTTATATACAGTTAGTTAATTGGATATTTTCGTACAACACGAAATTAATTTCAGCATAAAATATTTGAAAATTTTAAGAAACAATCAGTTGGGCTACGGCTAATAAAAGCAATGCAAATTAGATAGATACATATGTATGCATGTACAGAGCTTTATCTAACAGTTTCAAGTGAACAAAGAAAAGCACAAGAAAATTTATGACACAGAACAAATTAGAAATTTGAAAAAAAAAAAATACTCACGAAATGCAAAATGCAAGTGCTATGGTAATGTAACTATAAAAGTTAGAGCAATAAGAACAAAAACTGTTACAATTGCAAAATAACAGTTAACAATAAAAGTTGGAAGTTACAATCTGACTGGAGAAGGAAAGGAACTAAAGCGACAAACACAAGAAAGAGAAACTAAAGTGAGGACAGTAAAACAATTGCATGGAACTAAAAGTTTACTTATGGATGCTAAGTTACACTTGCAGCGCAATATTCATGCAAATATATGAAACATTGAACTACAGTGAACTGTCAAAATATTAAGAACGCCCAAAGAAGGTAATTCATCGATCGTTATTTAAAGTTTGCTAAAAGGAATTAGCTCCGAGGCTTAACAAAAATTTTGTAAAATGCACAAAAATTAGAAAGATAATGTAAAGCAACGATATTATTGAGCCAAAAATATTAAGTTTATGAAAAGATCACGCATCGAAAAATTTAACTTAATCTTTGGAGTCATCTCTGATATTTGCATTGTTGGATTTTTCCATAAAAACTGTTCTATTAAGTTTTTTCCGAGCGAAAGAAAGAAACTGAAATTGTTTTCTAGATTCCCTCTTACCTTTCAGGCTCCGGCAGGGTCTTTCATTTGGTCATATCTATATACATTGTATATGTATGTATGTCATACATCCCACCTGAACATTATCATTTTTCGTTTTATCAAACTTCAAAATGGTGGCTCAAAATGGCGTCCACCACGAAAAGAGCCACGTAAAGTGTTTGTAAAATATTGAAAGAACATATAGCATATCTTATAACTTTCGAACTCTATATATAGTCATTATGAGTGAAAAACGACGGACCCTAGCTGTAGTGAATGGATTTGAAATAATTTTATTTTTAATGTCACAAGCTAAAAAGTTTACCCATTGAAAATGACCACCGTATCGAAAATCCAAAAACACGCCTAACGCCCATTGAAATCTATAACCCTAAAATGTGTGATTTATTTAAAGAACTGCTATCACATTTCGCACAAATACTTGGTATGGCTGAAAGAAGCTCTGGACATCAATTAAGCGAATTTTTACCACAAGGCGTGGTACCTCCCAGACATGTAAAAACATTGGAATGCTATACTGATGAAGTTATTATATGTAGAGTAACCAAATTTCAAACAAATACTACGAAAGGTTCGGACAAGCTCTATGCACAAATTAGGCGCATTTCGACAAGTAGGCGTATCTCTTTCCATATAAAAAAGTATTTTAAAACTCTGTACTGAAGGAGTAATTTAAGATCTTGTAAACGATCGAATGGCGAAGTTGCCAACTTGCTGCTAATACGGTTACTAAAGGGTGATCCAATACAAAGTCCATTTTCCAACTGGGTTGTTTTGATAGCTGTCATGTCTCAAATGGCTTGTCCATATGACGTTTGTGTTCAGTATTCAATACGACTCAATCAGGAATAGACTTACTCCTGAACAACGTTTATTAATTGTGGAAACTTACTACCAAAACCGGTCATCAGTTAGAGAATATTATATAGTTCTTCAACATCATTTTGGTTGTTATGAGCGTCCAACTGAGCGCACTATTCGTAACACCATCACCAAACTTCGAACCAATTTTACTATATTGGACATTCATCTTTCAACCAGAGTGCATAAAGCCCATAATTTTGAGAATATTTCTGCAGTAGCAGAGACTGTTCGTGAAAACTGTTAACAATCGATTCGTCGCCGATCTCTGGCTATGGGCATCTCTTATGGATCATTGTGGCGGGATCTGGGTCTGAAGGCCTATAAAATACAGTTCGTGCAAGAATTGAAGCCGGCTGATGTTGGTTTACGTTTTAATTTTGGTTTATGGGTCTTACAACAACAAGTAGGATATTTTTATTGGATCACCCTTTAGTTGTTGTTCTCTCCACGTTTTTTTTATTTCATTGCTAATTAGATTTTTGAGCCTTCTGACATTTTGAAAAATTGATTTTCCGCGAAGTTGTTGTAATTTAGCGATTTTGTTTTGGCTTATATATATAAAATAGCTATGATATTTATCTATTTACCATATCCAACATCCCGCTATAATCCAGAATTTGCAAGCAACACATCTCTACTGACTGAACTACAAAGAAAATTTTAATTTTGGTATAAATTTCTTTCGTACTTCCTAATAATTTGATGACACACTACACCCCATTAATGAAAGCACATAAGCGCACGTACGTGCAATTACAAGCGACAGCTCTGCATTTAGTGTGGAAAAATGCTCAGTGTTGCTGCTGGTTAGTTTGGTCAACAAATGAAATCTCAAGAATTACTGCTGTTAGATACAACAAAAAAAAAAAAAAAGAACCTACACAAGATGTCGACCATAGATAACACATGCATGCACAAGACAAATACATACATACATACAAATAAATAAAGCAACTAACTACATGATACAATATTGCTTGTAATTTGTTTTTTCTTTTCGTTGTTGTTGTTGTTGTTGTTGTTGTTGCTGTAATTTGTGGCGTATTGCACGTTTCAGCACAGCAATAGCAACAGCAGCAGTATCTGTCTTAAGCCTGCGTAATAAAAGTACAACCGAGATGGTGTTGATGAAAGTATGCTTCAACAACAACAACAACAACAACAACAACAACAACAACAACAACAACAACAGCAGCAGCAGCAGCAGCAGCAGCAATAATAGCAACAAAAATGAGAGCAACAGAAAAATTGCTAACTACTAAAAAAGCAACAACAACAGCAACAACAACAAATATAACAATATTTCAACAGATGAAACAAGCAAACAAAAATCACTAAAATAAGAAAAAAGAAGAAGCTGAAACGCTTAATCCAAAATCTAGCGATAAAAATTGTTTTGTATTCTGAATGCCGGACGACGCTAAAAATGATTGCGAAACGCCGTGCGAAATTACAAGAGCAGCAATAGCAATAGCAGTAACAACAGCAATATGTACTTGCAACAAGCAACCCGTCAGGAAAAACTTTTCGTTCATTGGTGTTATTTTTAAAAGAGAAAAAATGATTGACAGAATTAAAAATTTTTGTGTGTCGATATTCGAAAGTTACAATTTCGCACCGAATTTCTTTTGAATATCGAAATCTTCTAATATATTAATTTTACCCATAAAAGTTAAAAAAAAATAAAAGTTAAAAAAAAAATTGAAAGGAAAAAATTCATAGAAAAAAATACCTAGCTCTCATAAAATCAAAAAAATTAACAAATGTCCGAATGTTGATGTTTGTTCACGCTTGTACTTTTGTTTGTTTCAAAAAATATTCAAAAATCCAAAAAAAAAATAAGAAAATTGTAGTATAATCTAAAAAAATGTTCCTTAATATTGTGGGCCAAATTCACCTTTTTCGAGGAATTCTTGTTCTCCAATGAAAAAACAAATCTGTTGAAATGAAAATCGATTTGAACAAATACGGATATCTGATAGACAATCGGATAAACAATTCTGTTTTAGTTTTTCGCTTATGTGAAGGCAATAGAAGTTTTCTTTTCCGCAAAACATGATACATGCTTTTTTAATATTTTCTTAAATCAAAAGTGGACAAACGATAATGAAAGGGACACAACCATGGACATTCCAATGCAATGACTTATTTTTTTTCCTCACTCTTTCATATATAACCTTCAGTGTGGATTTTCCAAAGCAATAATAGAGTAATATGAAAATTAAACTTTTATTCCTTTCGAAACGGACACATTAAGGATATTAATGAGATTTTAAAGCCATGTCAAACCAAGTGTTTTGAATTAAAATATGTAGATAGTATCGTAAAGTTTATGTTCCGTTACAGATTTTCATGAAACAATATTTGTGCATCATGGAAAATGCGGCATTTGCACCAAATAATCGCTTTCAATGTTTTAGGTTTATGTTTTGCCGTATAAAACTAGTTCTGTACATAGCCGTACGACCTTTGGTTCGAGGAAGCCATTTTTGTACGAAATAAATCCCAAATTTATACAAAAATATTTTTCAACAATCATTCTGTGAGCGCTTTCGCCTATACCTATAATCAATAAATGTGGAATTATGTGAAAAAAAATCTTCTTGTTACTTTTCCAAAAGATTATGATTCGCAAAAACTTTTTCCGATTTCAAACACTTGCATTTTGAATCAAAGTCTTGCACTTCTTGAAAATATTCTTAATATTAAATATTATTTCTTTTGAAAAGAATTTCTCTACTAACTGGATAGTCCAGTTACTTATATTTTGGCGAAGATTTTTCTTAATCTCGAACAATAAATTTGCAGTTTGTAAGGCCAAGTTGTTTAGTACTTATCTCAATCTCAACGAGAAAGATTATCAAACCAGAGATCTGTGGGTTTTATGTCCTCAATAAGGAAGATTCTCATCAATTAATTTTATATATTTTTACTAAAGCTATCCACACACCATTTCCTGACTTACTATCTTGAGATGCTTGTGAGATGCCTGATTTTTAAGCCAATTGATTAGATTCTGGGTTTCGCGCAGTAGATCCATAAAAGTTTGCTTCCAGGAAAAATCATTGAGTGTAACGACTGAAACGAAATAGGCTGTTTTTCCCAGATAAAAATGATTCCAAAATTTAAAAATACATCAACAATCTTAAACTAAGGAGAAGCTAGCGAAAAACCATCGACAATTTAAAAGTAACTTCAAAATAATTTTTTTTTGGAAAATTTTTATTCTCATTTCTCCAAAGAATTCGTTCGGAGGCTTACTTTCGTTTTGGGGCAACTTTATTTAATCTTATAGTATTAGTAATTCCTACCGTGTCAGTTCGTATATGTGTATGTTTAATATATTGAAGCAGCCATTAGCAGCAATATTACATGCGCACACATACAAACACACAATTACCAATACACAAAGGCCGTAAAAAGCAAATAAAGCAAATCAAATCCAAAGAAAAAATAGCTGTGGAAGAATAAGAAAAGCTAAAGTAAAGAAAGTGAAGCGAGCGTTGTATTAAAATCTGCTTTTAGTTGGCAATGAAAAAGATTTAAGGATTAACATTCACAGGACAATGAAGGACTGGCAGGAGGTTTAAGTGCAGCTAAAGAATGAACAAGAAAAATAGAAGAATGGATTCAGAGATAAAGAGGCGTATTTGAGTGTCCAGGATGAGGAGAAGCGAACTGAAGCGCTCCATAGGAAAAGTTAATATGTTTTTGAATGGCTCGACCGCTGTGCAGATTATACGTTTTTTTTTTTTGTCGAAGTAGTTGCTTCTTAAAGTAAGAGATGGGCTGTGAATGGGGAAGGTGCTGGGCGATGAACGTTTTTGAAAGTAGATTGCATTTAAGTTAAGTTTTTTCTTCTTCTTAACTGAATTCTTTCATTATTGAAGTGTTTTTTTTTTCGCAAAAAATGAAATGGAAGGCAGAACCAAGGTAACAGGAGGGAGGAGGTGGCAGTCATGTACAATAAACTGCATCAATGTTTATTAAAACCAACACAACATCTATGCTTTCTTTTTTGTTAAGGATGTGGGTGTTAGGCAATTGTTGTTGTTATTGCTCGGAAAATAATGCTATTGTTGTATTTTAAAGATTCCAATATGATTTATCTAATCTTTAACATAATTAGATATGTGCGTTGCATATTTTAAGGCGTGTAAAATGTTGTAAGCGGATTAAATATTAGCTTTCCTTTTAGTATGTACGCTGAAGTAAAATTTGCTCTTTTGTCTTTTTATTGTTATGTGAAATTTCGTATAAAGTGAAATTAAAATGTGCTGTAGGGATTTATTAATACTCTTTTGTATGGGGATTATGTAAAACTTTTTATTAAAATTTTGTTGTAACTTATATACATTTGTATGTATGTGTGCAATCAAAGTTTAGTACTTTTTTTCGTCAAATGAATATATTTGTCCGAAACTAAATTAAAAAAAAAAAAAATAAAACACCAAATGACACTTGGTTTAACTGAAAGGAATATGAAAATCGCCAAAAAACAAAAAAAAAAATAAATCAAATATTTTATTCGAATCGAATGTCCATGTTTTACTTCTATAGAATGTCCATGCTTGTTCACCTTCCCTCGAGTCCTTTATTTCCGCCCGGAGCATATAGCGTCTACAAAACTCTTCCAACTTGCATGATCAGAAGCGAGTGCCTTCATTCTAATTCTTTCCGAAATTTCTCCGATTCACATATTTTCGGTTCTACAGAACGTTTCCGCGATGATTTTTGACAGCCGTGTTTCTGCTACCCTGAGGGTTAAACTCAAATGCTTGCCGGCAGACATCCGTTGGTGATTTTTGCAACGTGTGCCCAATCTACTTCCATAACCGTCGCTTGATTTGATTGGAAATTGAATCCTAACGGTATCTGGTAAGCAGTTCGACATTAGAGATGGTCATAGGCCACCAAAATTTGAGAATCCGGCATGGATAATTCTTGAAAACACTTGTAAATTGTTAAGTCGAGCGCTGTGGGTAAGCTAACTGACTTCACGTTTGACTCAGTGCTTTTGAGCTTCGTAGTCGTTGACAGGAATAAAGACTTCCAGACATTACAAAGTTCAGCGAAGATAGCTTTCGATCTGTCTATTCCAGCATGGATGCCTTTAATGGTACCGCTATCGTGTGTAATTTCACACTTAGTAACTGAAGTGATTTATTTCTTTTATACTGAATTCACCTATCATAATACTATGGTTTGGCACTGAGTAGGCGGATGGGCATGCTAATTATCTTCTGAAGAAAATCTGACTGCAGTGAGTATTTGTTGCTTGTCGGAATACTTGGTGCGAGGAAAGATACGTCATTGGCATAAGAGAGGTCGTCTGGATGCTCGCTGAAAGCCCATTGAATTCTCCGATTTGTAGAGTCTAGGGCTATACTCAGAACATCGAAAAGTACTATCAGAAACAGTACTGGCAAACAACAACATTGGCGCACATCTGAAATGAACTCAAAAGGGTAAGAAAGCATCCCGTTTTGTAATACGAGTACTCTATACTTCGTATTGAACCTTCATGAGCTTCATGATCATGGGTCCAGCACCTCATCTGCTTGATGCATCCCAGATGCAATTGCGGTCAATGCTATTAAAGTCGATGAAAGATAATTGTAACAAAATCTGCCACCAATTTATTTGCTCCGCAATAGTTCGAAGGGTATACAATACACGATTTGTGCGGGTGAAAACCTGCTTGACTTTATAAGGTTGGATACTCTGGTGAGGAGGATTTTATTCAAGCTATTGGATGGAACTGACATCATCATGCTAACGCTATAGTTATGGCATAATGGTCCACTTTCTTTCGGATTTTTACTAAGTTTCAACAAACAAATCTTCAGGTGTTCGATCTTCTCCCCAAATTTGAATAGGAACTGCATAAGTTCAGCGAGAAGTTTTTAAGAAACCATTTGATGTCTCTGATAACGAAAGCGGGCACGAGGTCTGTGGCTCTGGCCTTCTCTTCGGGAGAGGCATATAGCAAACGCTAACGGGTGGGGGTGGACGGTCGATGATTTCCATAAAATATTCTGTCAACCTTTGCTTGAAAGATATTCAGAAACTATGGGAAAAAATATAGTCAATTCTAATGCCGTATCGAACGCAAAAGTTCATTCACCCCTTGTTTTCATTTATTTACTTTTATTTTAAAGAGCATTAAGAAACCGATTTCTCAAAAACATGATCACAAAAAGAAAATAAAATTTGTGCTCTGCATTCGCTTGTTCAAACTTTATATCTTGATATTTTATAATCTAAATCATACATTGTTTATCGCTCCATTTTGGATCAAAAAATGTGGAAATTTTGAATTCCTTTCAGCCCATAGCCTTAAATTCAACCTAATAATGAGTATAACGCCTTGAAATTTCTGGATTCAAACAGTTCGAACGCTTAACGTTGACATGTAACTCATGCCCATGAAATTACGTACTAGTCGGTCTAGTTGGTCTATCACTTTGTTGTTCATATTTACTAAAGTACACAAGCAAAGTTAATTTATTTTGTACAAAATTTGTAATCGTGGTCATGTATTTGTCTCATATGCCAGAAACATTCAAATAAATCTCTTAGGTTTGCTCTTGTTATCTACTGTGCCGTGAAATATATCCACTACTTTAGTTGCAGCTAAAAGATGTTCTTATTAAAACATAAATCTACCCAACTACTTAGACACATTAATTAGGTGCTGCATGTGGTGGTCATTAAAAGATACGTAATAACAAGAATAAGAGCGAGAACAAGGAAACAATAACACACACATACAAATACATTGCAGTGCTTAACGTAAATAGGCACTAAATACCTCAACAGATAAAAAAAATGTAGACAGCAAATTAAGATGCCAAAGCAATTTGCGACGACCGCCAATTGTTTTACTAAACTGAAGAAGGCGCACAAAGTCAGTGACAATGGTATACCAGATGTGCCAATATAATGTAGCACAAACCCAAATACAAACACATACACACACACATTCCTGCAGGTGTCTATACAATGACAATGTTGCAAACATTTGTTCATATATGAGAAGTTTTAATCTTTTCAATGTGTTACCAACATCAGTGCACAAATACTGTAACAAAAAGCACTCTATAAATTTGGTATTGCCAAAAAGTGCACATATTGGAAAATTAAATTACTTTTTCAAATAAACTTTTGATGGTTTAAAGAATCTTTTATTGAAATTTCATTATATTTTACTCTTTTTCCTAATATTTTTATAATTGTTGTAAAGAATCAGGTTTGTTATTTGTTATTTCTAAAAGCAATCATAAATCCAACTTTCCATCAACTAAATTGCAAACATAAGTTTCCAAAACTGAAAATCAAATATTCCTAAAAAAATCATTTCGAATTTCCCAGCATGCTCAAATCATGTATAGTAAACTTCAATAAGGTAGAAATTTAACTCGATTAATTTTGCAAGGAGTAAAAAGACTTACACATTCTATGGTCGAACAAAAAACGAAAAATCCTTTTATTCTTTTCGATTTTCTCGCAAAATTTATAATTTTTTATCAGTTTTTATAGAAAATTTGCTCGAATAGAAAATCTCCTTGTTGTTGCTGCTGTTGCCATTGCTTCTGTTATTGTTTTGCCAAAATACCTAAACTATGCTTTGATACCCATATACTGTTGCCGACCTTGCCCGGGAGGGCTGACACACGTCCCAAATGTATTGACACTCTACACTCTGATCCAACTCAATGAAAACATTTTTTTTTTGCGGCTCTCTTGTGAAATTTATCGACATCGACTAGTGACTGTTGTTCAGTTCGTTGCTTTTTCATACGTCTACAACGTTACGGCCAACGTCGCACCACTTCCATTCTTCATGCCAGTACTTTTTTCAACAAATTTTCTTCACATTACTGCAGCTTACCAGCAAGGACATCACTTGCGACGCACACATACACACAAGCTTATGTAGTTATGCTAAGAGCGTAGCGATATGAGCACATGGAGAAAAATGCAATTGAAGAATTAAGTGATGATGAAAATAAATGAATGAGGTGAGATGAGGTCTTCACCTCATCAGAGTGAGCTGTTGTTAGGTGACATTAGGTGAAGTTAGGTGAGTTAGGTGAGTTAGGTGAAGTTTGGTGAAGTTAAATGAAGTTAGGTGAAGTTCGGTGAAGTTAAGTGAAGTTAGGTGAGTTAAGGTATGGTATGGTAAGGTAAGGTAAGGTAATGTGTGGTGTGGTAAGGTAAGGTAAGGTATGGCAAGGTAAAGTATGGTAAGGTAAAGTAAGTTAAAGTAAGGTAAGGTAGGGAAGGAGTTTCAGTTCAATCTCTCACATTGTTACTAAAATAAGAATGGGCCATATAATGGTAGTATTCATCCAGGCATTTTCTTGACATAAGTAAATTATGTTCCCATTTATTCCTTGCAATTATATTATCAAGTTTTCCAGCATATTTCTGATCCACTAAGTTGTTGGAGCCTTTCTTAAACGTACCTACCATAGTATGTAAGTGCGGTAGGTTTGCAGAACAAACTTTACGCACTTGGCTTAAGGGAAACGTGATCAGCTGATGAGGGTAAGCACCCAAAAACTTTTTTTGTAAATCAAGGCGTACAAGTTCTCGCATATGTTTGTTCATATCTACTTAAAATTAGTTTAATTTGAGTGTGTGCCTATTAAATTTCTTTTATTTAGCATACTCTGTCTGTTTTTTCTCTGTGTATTCTACAATTTACTGTTGGAAGTCAATACCAGGTTTGTTTGTCGTACTTTTCTGCCCTATAAATTTAAGCTTTGTTATCGATAGTTTTGTTCTTGCCCACTATACTTACCTGCCTTCACGATTTGGAGCTTTTGGTTTTGAACAATTTTTTTTTTTTACTATTTTGGTCCTTGAGCTCAGCGAGTTTCCTATGCAGTTTCATCATTTGTTGGTTTGGGGTTATTCATGTGCTCTACTTTTAATGCTAGCGTGTTAAATTCTGCATTTATTATGGAATTTATTTGCCAGGAAGTTTAAAATTTGTTGGTGGTCGTGATGCTGGTGCTGAGGCTGTTGCTGTTGCTGCTTTGGGAAAGTTTTGCTGTGTGCACAGCTTGTCAGTTTTATCCTGTCGCTTGTCCATTCATTCGTTCGAACGCTGCTCGTTTCGTTCTTTTAAGTGCCAGTTTTAGTCGATAGTTGCAATCCTTTGCCTCCACCAGCATCATTGGGTGAGTGCAGTTTGGTCTTCCTTTTTGAATTTAATGAAGCCAATGTTGTCTGTCATACCGATTAAGTTTGGTTTACTGAATCATCTATTTAAATTTTTAAGGATTTTCTGCTGTATTTAGTTTATTGTGCTGAAATTTTAAATGGTAATTCAGTTTATCGTTTAAAATGAAATTAGGTTTTTTGTTTTTGGTTTGATGCTGCATCTGTTTTATTTTGTTACGTTTTAATTGACACAAATTAGCTGACCATTGCATAGACTTAGGAGAGAGGACGACTTCGGTGTAAAAATATTACAGTTGTTCCAAAATCTGAATTGAAATTACCAAAGTTTTTATTGATCGCTTCAAAAAAAGCATGTTTGTAAGAAGCATTTCAATACACAATTAATTAAGTAAGGATAAGTCGGCTTACTCACAATTTTTTGCTAAATATTGCTTGGTATCTTAAGCTGTGAAATTAGAATTGCGAAAATTACTTATGGTGCTATTTTCTTATAATAACATGTCAAAAATTTTACTAACGAGAGACCTTGATCATAGAATATTGATAAGTTCGTCATTGTGTACCTCATTTGAAAGGTATTTTTTTATTACTACAATATTTACTAAAGTAAGAATCCTGACATAGGAGCCTTATTCAATTCAATATTTTCATTTTCTTACAATCTGTCCGCAAAAGTTTATTGCTAATGTCAAACCCATTTGTTGCATATGCTAAGTTGTGTTCCTTACTAACTTTTTAGTTTTGCTGTATTGCCGTGCATGCAAAAAAGTGGTGAATTTCATTAATTTATATCAACATTGTCAATTGATTATGGTGAAAGTTAGCTGGTGTCGGAGATTACCCAGTGAGAACAGTTATTTTGACATGCATTTCTTAACTAACGCTCCTAAAAATGTAGTCATGCTATTATGTTGCCCTATCCCAAGTCCTATATCTATCCCTTACTTAGGGTTCAATCTACCTTCATACCATCAAAATCGGTCCATTAGCTTAGCTGTAAAAACATTTGTTCCTCTTAAGGGCGTGCCACCGTCTACTTTACACAAATACATTTCCTTTGGAATCAGTCTATCTCTTTACAAATCTTCATTAAAATTTTTCGCATTCGGGGTGGTATCACGCCCACTAAAAGATTACAGAGTATTAAGTACCCTTCCTTAGAGCTCAATCTATCTCCAAACCAAAATTCATCAATATCGGTCCATTACGCATATTTTCCTGTGAGAGGCGTGGCACCGCCTACAATTAGAAAAAAATTACACTCTGCACAGCCGCACTTCACAGCCTTTCCAACAAAAATAATTAAACTATTATATTGTGTTATGGCAGTTGACAAAGGATGAAACCTTTTTGCCACATTCTATTTATATATTCATAGATTAAGAAATATCCTACACAATGCGTTTTGAGTTTTCCAATAAAATTTGCTGTTATTGCGCCAACAATAAATTCCTAATTTTTTATAATTTTTAACAACACAAAAAACGTTAATGTAGCTCATACAGAAGGGAACGTATGTTTCTTTATTTTACCTCCTTTAACGGCACATATAACACATTATTAGTTTCTTGTGCACATCTATGAAACAGTACCTTTCAAATGATGTAAGTTTCATTCCACTCATTTTATAATAAATACTAAAAAAGTGTACCATAAGTTTCGATGTTCACGTATAGATTATAGATAGATCGGTATTTTGAAGGTAATTTGATACACTTACTGCAAGTCCTCTGCAAGCAAATTTATCTTAATCTTTTATTGCTTATTTTCTCACTGGGGACCAACTGAATACTTATTACGACATCTTCTGCATACATCATTTTTTTTTGTTGTACTTGTCAATTCTTTACTTATTGATATGCAAATAGAAAAACGTGTCAAACATGTGTTTAAGCATTATAGTCTAGTAGACTTGAGTAACTGACTGTTGCAGTGGTATTGTGAAGTGGGTGTTAACGCAAGCAAGGACATGGCATTAAAAATCCAAGAAAAGCAATTCATGCTGACGTTATGAAAAGTATTGAAAACGTAACGAAAAAAGAAAATTCAATGAAAAACCCATTCTGCACTGCTTCTACTTAACTTCTTTGCTATAAAATTTTTAAAAAAATTAGGATCATGAAAAATGATCATAAATTGATCAGAAAGAACTGCTGCAAAAAGGTTTGTGCACATATTTGATAGAATAAAGGTCTGAAATTGTTTTTAAAGGAAAACGACCAAAAAATAAAAATTACATTTGCTTATTGCTTCCGACGTTTTTCATTCGTTTTTAAACCGTTTTTTCATTTTTGTTCAAAAAATATTTTTGGCAAAATATTCTTTCACTTATATAGGCCAAATTTATTGACCGATTTTTCATCCATTAACACATTAGTGTTAATATTTTTGGTGACTTCATATGCATTCGAACTTAAGTATGTTTATGCAGAGTAAGTCATCCCGTCACCTTTCGCTAAAAAATTAATTTTTACTTAAAAAGAAGAAAACTACCAAAACCAAAATAATAATTTCATTCAAAGTGGATATCAAATTTTAGGCTTTGATTTGAGAAATAAAGCCTACATTTTGTATATTTTTTTTCCTGTTATCTTGTACATTTTAATTTGTGAGCATTTGCCGGGCGATTTTTCATTCCAGCGATTAAGTTTAAGACAATTTTTATACACAGAAGTCAATCTTAAATAAATGCAGTTCCTCACGGGCAATAGTTGTTTAAAAAAGGTTAATATTCGCGAAATTTCTACATCCCCTTATAACCAGTTAAGTACTCATTTGCTTTTATTTATTTTATGTTGTTGTTTTATTTTCTATCACATAGGGTGTGTTCAGTTTATGTCTCGGTTAGCAAAACACGAGATAAGCATTTTGCTATTAGACGCAATAAAGAGCAACAGCAGAGCAAGGACATTAAAGTGCTAAGGGACACAGACACGCACACATGAGCAATACCACGTAAATGATGTACTCGTAGATAAACAGATAGACGCTTAAACAATAGAACGATAGCGATAAAAGCGAGTGTGGCACGGTATGGTAACGTACAGTCAACCACAAGTGACATGTCAAACGTCAGAGTAAAACTAACACGTGGTCGCGCCATTTTCAATTGGTTTAATTCAATCGATTAACACTTCAACATGCATGCACATTAGAGTGGTCCTTATTTTTGAAGTTTCAAATTTTAAAGAGTGCACCACCATAGTTTCTGCACATACATAAGTCATCATTGAAACTCAAAAAAATTTTAGGAGAGAATATTAATGTTAACATGTGCCACTTGGAGCTCAACTTTTGTAGAAAAAGTGGAAAACTTTTTATTTTCATGCAACGTAAATTTCCTGAAGCATTCGATTTTCAAGTTGCGGTTTTTTTTTTTTTGGCATTTTTCCATGAATTGGAAACGAAAAATTCCTTATGAAATTTTTTTCCATTTCATAATTGATCACAACATAGTTAGGTGCACTCTTTTTAATAATGATTTTCATATTTGTTCATATGGCTAAGGACCACTCTAATGCACATGCGTTAGTGTATAAGTGAAAGTGTAATGGTGTATGTTTGTGTTTACGTTTTCATTTATTGTTACATTGGTATTACTTTGTTATGCTGGCTGGTCGGTTGGTTGGTCGGTTGGTTCGTTGTTACCCTTGGATATGTGACAACATGTTAACCGGAAACGCAAATATGTCACTCACTCTTGCTGCACAAATAGCAAAAACAAATAAGTGAACTTCATCTGATAAAATCAGAGAAACACACTCTTACACTATAACATGTTCATACATACTAACACATTCACAAAGATACTACTACAATGGATGCATTGTTTTGTTGCCAAAATGGAACACGTTCGACTTGACCATGCTTAGGATAAAGGTACCTTTTGGCTTAACTTGAGCTGTAAGATGAGCTAACATATGGACTACGTAGATTGCATGATAGGGAGCTTGCAGTGTGGGTGGCTTAAATGAAGTTGACCAAAACGCCGTAACTATGACTAAGAGATTGAAAAAGAGTCTCGACCAGGACAGAGCAGCTCATAGATCCAATATGATCCCAAGGTGCAGATGTGTGCCAACAACGTGAGGTGATTACAGTGCTGTTGCCCAATAGGAATAGCATGTAACTTCATAGTGAAAAGTGGTCTTGATGAGCATTTAAAAACCTGTAATGTGAAATCTGACATGAATTATTCAAGCCCTTTTGTCATAATTTTACACTTAAGTTTGCAAAAGGAATACTAAAGGGATATTAAGCTCCAGACTATTAAACCCAAACAAAATTAGTTAAAAATTTGATATTCCTTAAATGGATTTTTTTTTTTCATTTTTAAACTTTATCTTCAGTTTAGGGCGAAATTTATTTGTGTATTTTTTTGTTTCTCCAAGTCGCACGAAATTTCATCAGTTTTCTAGTGGGTACATACGTATGTATGTCAGTGTCTGCAGTTGATGCTTTCATTTCTCACGTACAGACGTAGCGTTGTGTAGTGTTGCTCAAAATTGAACATAACGTGCATAACAAAGTGATCGTAACGTAATGCAAAAGAATTTGCGTTACAACATAAAACCCCAACTGCCAAATACAACAGCTGTAATACTGAAAACAACAAATGAGCATGTTACACTAAAAACGGAAGTGAATGCGACGACATACCCAAGTACCTACTCATAATGTCATCCTATTAGGCCAAAAAAGATTCACCTGCATGCAAACAGAAATATGGACGATTTTTCGAAAACCGCATCTTAATCCATAATAAACGAGCATCATGTAAGGATTACGCACACGATGGGTGCATATGTGCGTACCCGTGCGTATGAGTGTGTGTGTGTGTGTGTAGCTTTGCAACGCTTCCGGTACGAGGTGCCAACTGGCACTAAAATTGTGCTTAGTTAAGCTTAGCAGTCATTGACCATGTTAGTAACTAAGAGTAGTAAATAAACCAAACTAAATGAATAGCACACTGGGACAGAGGCCAGTTCAGAAGCTTAAAATAAAACAGACAAAAATAAAAATCGATTCCAATAGAGTCTGTGGGAGACTTTGTGTAACGAAATGAGATATAGCTTATAGAGACTTATTTTCACACATTTTTGGAGCTTAAATGCGTTACTACTCGCATATTGTTTGGTTCAAAATTGGCTATTTTTCTGAGTTTGTAGCGGAAACTAGGGATATTACTTACTTTATCGGCCTCACTTCCGATTATTTTAAAATTTTAGTAAGTTAGGTTAAGTGGGCGGCCTTTGGCCGCGACTCAGGGCTTACATCCTCATATATGTCTAATATCGGCTTCGCAGAGGCCTTCGGCCGTGGTTCACTTTACTATTTTCAACACGGGCTTCGCTAATACACCAGCGTTGGATAAACTACAGTGGACCGCGGCCGAAGGCCGCCGCGAAGCCAATGCTGAACATATTAGAATTTGTAAGCCTTGAGTCGCTCACTTATCCTAACATACTAAAATTTCCCTTGGCTATGGTGGTTCATCCATACACGCTTTGGATGAACTAGTTTGGCATAGGAAAAACTAGTTTAGCCGTTAACATATTGTTTCTAGCAACATTTTAGACGTTGCTACTTGGCCCAAGCAAAAGACAAAAACAAAATGTAGAATAATTTATGAGGGAACGCTGTGTCCAACCTGACTTGTCTATGGTTTTAAGAATATTCAATATCGAAACAAAAAAAAGTCAAAGTACTTTGAAATAATAAACAACAAGAAGTTTGTCAGTGTTTTTGTTTTGTTTACCCGCCGTCGCCATAGCAAGTTTTCATTCCAGATTGCGAGAGCTGAGACGCATAATTTATTTAAGCTGTTAAATAGTGAAATTCATTTTAAGTGAATTCCAAAGTTGTTTCACTGAATACATAATTTATTAAAGGGTAAAACTAAAACCACTGCGTCCACAAGCGCCAGTACTTATTTGCAGTGTTTGCAGTAAAACTGTCAGTTGGCTAAAATGCCTTAAGACAACATATAAGAAGTTAAAACAAATAAGAAATTGTAGGACCGAAATGTAGAGAAAGCTCCCTCAATCGCTACCAACTCAATCAGCGTTTGCTTATGCAACTAAAAAAATTTTTGCATAGGTTGGTGCAAGGGGTTTGCGGCTACTAACATTTCGTTGCAAAGATTGAGCAATCCAAACTTGAGGCAGTTTTTCAAAAGTTATAGCAGAAAGAATTCCCATCGATTCTACACACTAAAATTTGTTCGATTTTTTTCTCTTTTTTGACTTCAGTGCTGATTTATTGGGTTTTGGGATACCCTGAAACCGAATCCAGGCTCAGAATTTCTCTATCACGTAAGGTTCTTGCTATATTCTAACCTACAAAAGCAGAAAACACTTTTTTTTTTAACATATTTGAGGGTATATAGCACCGTGCATTTTTTTTTAAAGAGCTATGGATGGAACCTTAAGATAGAAATCTTCTTCTTTCAAATGACGTTGAGCTTTCTAAAATGTCTTTTTTTTCGCCGAGTTATCGCATTTTGAAATTTTTAAATCTTTTGATAGCGACGTGTCTCTAATGAGATTTCAGGTAAAAGGAACATCACAAACATGAAAATTTCAAAAATCGATATTTCAATGAAAAGAAAATGATTTGAAGCAAACTCAATGCCATTTGAAAGAAGAAGGCTTGAAATCGAAATTCCTATACTAAGTTTTTTAAAAATCGCCGTGCTACATCACATTGTACTAAACATGAATAAGAGTTACGAGAAAAAATTAAGAGTTAATTAGGCCAAATCTGATTTCGACTTTGTTCGGAAGGATAACTAAAGTCTGAAAATGTATGTCAATAGTTCCTCCAAATCTAATGATCGGAATTTGCTATGGCATTTTTTTGAAGTTTGAATTTGAGCTGCAATATTTTTTTTAAATGATCCTGAAATTAAATTCAAATTTTAATTTCGTTTCCGAAGCAAATCCGAAACGGAACCAGAACAGACCTGTATGCTATATCGCGCTTTGTCTTCGAAGTATTGAGGTGTTAAAGTTTTGGCTTTTTAAAAAGGCAATAAGAGAGTTCCAGTGACCACTGGAATTCATGTATTTCGATTTAAATATGCACTGAGAAAAAAGTTTGCTTTATTCGAATAAATATAAGTGGGCTTATAATTTCTATCAATAAATTTGGGCATATATTTCTATATTGTAAAATAGAAGTTGAAGTGTTTGTTAATTGGACTAAACATATCATTTATTTGAGTCGATTGAAGAGATATGTTGATTATGATTCAATAATATTGTTCAATTCTACGAAATGTGTTGCTTGTTAACTTATATCAATTATTTATTCTACATATGACAAATATAAAATTTGTTAATATTATAAGTTTGCGTTTATTTAAACAAAAACGATTAATTTTATTTAAGTAACAATTTATGAATAAGAAAATTTTATTAAGAAAATTTTCTTTATCGACAACAAAAAAATAAACTAACATGATTAAAATTATTGAAGTGTTTTTAGACACAGTATAATTTCAATAGTTAATTATTACCAAATATTATTGTATGCAAAGAAACAGTTTTCTCTGTGTCAAAAAAAAGAAAATATTGTCTAACTTTTTAAACAAAAATATATCATAAACTTAGGGAGATAGCGAAAAACTGTTCCTCTTGTGATCATATCAATCCGTTAGAGCCTTTATTGAGCCCTTTCGATCCCTATCGCTATGATTTATGCTGTGCCAGTTCGATCCGGATTTTTGAAATACCAATTTTTATTATTCAGCGCCACGTTAAACTGGGTCTTTCTCTGATCACTGTGATAATGTTCACATACATTTTTTCAGTTTATAGGCCAATTGCAAGAGTTGGGTGAAAATAAGTGAAAGAATTTTATGACTTTTGTTATGCGAAATTTCTAATTGAATATTTTTTTCACATTTCTATTTAGCTTGAGCAATAATTTACTGTACTAAAATGACAACTTTAAGTTATTATAAATTTTTCAGTTGGGAGGCTTCTGGATCATAAATTAAGGAAGTATTTCCAAATATAAAAAACTCTAAGGCTGTTTTGTTTACTACTGTGAGCTGTTTAAGTGCGATTTCACTTAGTTTGAATATTTTGTTACTTTATGCTATTTGTTGTCTAGATTATTGCAAAAATTAACACAAAAAGAAGAGTTCTTCAATCAGCCAATGAAATTTTCTTCAATTATAAGCCACTTTCGCAGCTATTCTGTCATTTTACAATTTAATTTTTTGTCTTTGTGGTTATCTTCCCAATCCAACTTACCTATGTGTATGTGTGTACAGGGTACACACGTAACTAACGACCGTCTACTTGAAAGCAACCCAATGGCCATGCCCATTAATTTGAAGAGTCGGATATTTCCACTCAATTGCACAGCTTAACGCTCTGTTGCCTACGAGCTTATACTAAAAATGAATTGCACGCTGCGCGAATAGGCGAATTAAGTCGCGAAAACACCAACCCCAACCACGATTTTGACCTATCATTATTAGCCGTATCTCGCACACGTGCTGCTACTTTGGCTGTTGCTGCTGGCTGTTGCTGCTGGCTGTTGCTGCTGGCTGTTGCTACTGTTTTGCTGATGACAAGCAAAGAACTAAAAATCACGTTGAATGATTGTTGCTGCGTTGACAATTTTGCGGTTGTATATGTTGCTGTTGTTGTTGTTGTTGCTGTTGCTGTTGCTGTTGCTGTTGTCATTGTTACATCATTTGATTGAACGCTTGTTGTATTGAATTTAAAATATTAAGATTTGAAAATGAACTCAACTTCTATTTGAGATTGACAGTAAGAGGTTCAGTGATTTCTTTTTAGTTTCTGTATATGAGAAATTCAATAGATTTTAAGGAACTTAAAGTAATCCATCAAGATTTGAAATCTAAAAAACAGCTGAGAAGAATGCGCAACAAACAACATGTGAGTTGAATATCCAAACAATTGTTTCTTTAAAGAAGACTCACAAAAATTGCACTAAAATCACAAAATCGATGTTCAACTCAGTCCGAACAGCGTTCTAGAATTAATTATAAAATTTATATATTCTTCTAAAGCGTAGGTACCGACAAATAAAAGTCACTTTTGACATTCAAATTAATGCTACTTTTTTTTACTCTTTTTTTTCTTCTTCAATTCTCTTTTCCACACCCACTCAAAGAGGTCAGCATTTCATGGTTTTTGCTAACTCTTGCAACTATGTACATTTTGTAGACTATTGAAGGATTTCTACTCTCAACATCAAAGTTGACTTCCCTTGAGCAACGAATGTCATTGAATTTTGTGGTCAACTAATTGGCTCGATTTGCTGGTTCGCATTTGTTGCGGTCAGTGATTTTATTGAAGTGCGTTGTTCTTGTAAATTTTTTTTTTAATTTTCTTTCAAAATGTCAGTCAAAATTTAATTGAGCTGGGGCTTAAATTACTAAATCGTTGGAGTTATTTAGTCGAGAGTGAAGGGTTTAAAGTTAATGGCCTTTGTGTTACCAATGATATCACGAATTTTAAAATAATTTCAAATAAGTTCAACATTTGTGAGTAAAATAAAAAGTATTTGCTGCAAAAATTTTATTCTTTACCACAACAATTTTCGCAAAAACTTGAAGTAGTTCTATCTAGATTATTTGTGGCACACAATTTTTTTTTTTTAGTGTTGAGAACCTACCTGCACTTTGCGATACACTTCAACTTTTCCATTTTTTTTGACACTTTTCGATGTTCTCCAACACAATTCGATATTTTTGAACTTATTCGATAGTTTTTGACTATTTGAAGTTTATCGCTATATATTACAATTTTTTGATTGTTTCAATTAATAGTTCTTTCTGACATTAATCAAATTTCTTAGATGATTTTTGACAAGTTTCGTGAATTGTCAGAAAACTTTCGAATTTTCGAAAACTAGCGAACATCTAGAGAAGATCGAAAAGTCGAATACTATTGAAAAACATCGAAACTTATCGTAAATGTCAATAATTATCATTGATATTACCTTCTCAGTGCTCCCCAGCTGTGTAACTAAAGAAGTAAGAACTCTGAAAAAATCCAAAACGTTAATAAACGTGCATATTAGGGTGGTTCAAATATTTTCGTTTTCAGTTTTTAAGGTGCTGTTGCTTAAAAAGTAAGTTTATATCATGAAAAAAAATTACATGAAAATTCAGCTCTATACCTCAATTTTATAAGGTGGCACCGAAGCGTGTAAGTCTCACATGGAAAAATAATATTTTATTAAAAAGGTATGTGAATGGATAGGTGATGAATGTTGTTCAGCTATGGAGGGGCGTTTTTCGAAGAAATTTCTTGCGCCGAATTCGAATCTGGTCTCAGAATTGACCCATTACGTCAGAGCTCTGAAATATTCGAGGTTAAGTACCTACTTTCAAGCAGAAGAATTTAAGAAAAGTTTAATTTTAGTGTCATTTTTCTTCACATCATAAACTTACTTTTTAAGCAATAGCATCTTCAAAAAAAAAATGAAAAAGAAAAAAATTTGAATCACCCTAGTGCATACATGATATGAATTATGTTTCTAAGCACAATGCAGGGAAAAGTTTGAACCTTTTTTCCAAATTTATAAACGAGAAATATAAATACACTTTGTTTCCTTTACAGATGTCCTTTAATGGTATCATCCAATACAGAAATATCTGATTTATTCGTAAACTTTCTGAATCCACCTACTAATCTTCAAATTATGATTCAAGTGTTAACTATCCGTTTAGTTTAATATTTAAGAATCATATTCAAGTGACTTAAACTATTGCCGATTATATATCTATCTTTATTATCTTATTAGCCATGTCCATTCTTGAAAAGTTGCTAAATATCACTGATTTTCATTCCATTATAATGAAAGATTCAATAAACACTAAAATAACTACAGAAAAATGTCCCTAATAAGCACGTTGCGGTCACTCAAACACGAAGCTGCATAATGATGCGTCAGTTTAGCTCCGACATCAATTGACATGAGTTGGACACAAACTCCTTGACTTTAACAACAACAAAAGCTAAAGTTGCTGCAGCAACATCAACAAAAACAACAAGTCTAATGCTTACAACGGACATATGGCCATTAAAGTGTAACATTGTTGCCAAAAGTGTTTATACATGCAAAACACACACACACATACAAATATAGACACCCACACCTTTGTGTGTGTGTGGACATAAGAGTGACACTGTGACAACTATGTAAACTATAGATGACACATGCAAAACTTGTAGGCTCAGATCTGATTGTTGGTGATGTGAGCAGCAGCAGCAGCAACACACTTCTTGCGTTTGTTGCAACTAAACGCAGTAAAAAAACAGAGAGAAAACGCAAAAAAGAAATACATTGCCAGTAGGCAATTGTGTAAGACCTTTCTCCAAGAAATCCTATTAATACTACTTTGTTTATAAGATTTTTTTTAGGTTTTTTTGGAAATATAAAATAAAATATCTTTTATTAAAATAAAAGATTTTTTAATTTAGACAAAATCTTATTTCTTCTTTTTGAGCTTTGAATTTATATATCAAATAGCTTTTATACTCCAGTTTTTGCCTACTGGGCTGTAGCTTTTTGCAGAAAAAATTATCAGCACAACTACATAGAAAATATGGTAAAACACAATAATGACAAAAAAACGTACTATTTGAACGTTTACCCATTTTATGTTGGACTATGCAAAAAACCTTTGCACACACATGAATATACGCAGGCATCGAACACATTAATTTATACTGCCGCAAACATAAGGCATCAAATTGAAGCTGCACCTTTGACGCAATAAGGCAAAAACTTGAAAATAATGTTAATTTTGTAAGAATATTGGTATGAAATGCAGCAGAACACTTGCAATATTTCGAAAATCTTGATAATGGTAACACTTTTGATGATATCTTCATAACGATGGAGTTAGTGGCATAACGCCTAAGTTCATGCAAAGGAAACATTTTTATGTTTTATATTAAGCTTTGAGCTTAAGTCTAGAGTTTGAAAGACTTTAAGTTAGAGTGACTCAAGTCTTACTAATTTAGACAATCATTCTCGTAAGGGGCGACACAACGAATTTTTTTATGGGGGGCAAACTCAAAAAAAAAAAAAGGTCGATAAATTTTTCTAAAAAAAAAGGATTTATTTTATACTTTAGCATGGAACATAAAGAGAATTTTGTATGAAGATATTTTTTTTGTTCCTTGCAATTTCCATTAATTAAAGATAAAGTAAGTTTTGTATAACCCTTCGCAAATCTAAGGATCCAGTTCTTTCCTTATAAACATAAGTTGAAGCAGAGGCGTTGTATGGATAAGTCGTTTTTGCGTCATTTGTAAACGAAGATAAGTCTTTAACCGGCGCAAAATGCTGAACGGTCTTTTACAAGAAGCTGCTGAACCTGGTACTGTCAATATTAAATTGACCAGTCGATAAACTTGATCTAGAAGGTGCTGGTCAGTGATTTCAGCGCAGCACGTTGGTTTGTTGCCTAGCAAGTTTTTCAATATTTAGAGTTGAGGACGGAGGTTGGTCAGTTCAATCATCTGAGGATTGTCCAAATTTGACAATTAAATGAGTTGTTTGATCATGTTTACGCTCTTATTGCGTATGCATCTATAATCTCGACTGATATCGTCGATTCTAGATACGGTCTATACTATTGATATCGCTATTTTTTGACTCGATATGCCAATATACAACTGCAAAGTCGATTAATTTGTGACTATAACTAATATTCACAAACTAATGGAAATATTGATTGAAGCTCACTCCATATTCTTTCTTTAAATGTTCATTTTGTCACAGTTCGATAGACTCAAGCTGCTAGATAATGACAAAAAAAAGATTTGCTGAACCCTAAAAATGTTGATCGAATTATGATATCACTTATTTCCGAGTAGGAAGAAAAAATAAATATACTGCACCTCTGTCAAAATTTCTAGGAGCAGATGCCCCCCTGCCCTCCGGTTGAGACGCGCCTGAATCTTGTGATAATACAAATAATATTCCTTTGCTTTATGCCAAAAATAATGCTAGAGACTCAATGCTGGGAAACTGCAAAAAAATTAGATGCTCCTTAATATAATAGGTCTCGAAAGCCTTTCAATGAGTTATTGGTCTGTATGACATGCTCTAAAATGATTATTTCGTTAAAAACTTGTAATATGTATAGTCGCAAATCTATAACATGCAATTAAATGCTCAAAATATATCGCATAACTTCCTACATTAGAACTCGGTCACTTTAACAACGAAAGTACAAAAACTCGTCATTTGAATTTCTTGTTGAACTTTGAGTTGCTGTAACTGAAAACCATGTTGCAACGACCTGTAAAACTTACGGTCGAAAGTTGACTTAAAAAGCAATAAATCGTTTGAATGCAAAATAGTGAAAAGCATAAAAGTAGGCTAATTTGGTGAGGGGCTGTAAAAAGGAAAGCAGCCTAACATATCTCTACGTGCGCTACATTGCGCCTTATTTCAAACGTCAATATTTTGATGCCAGCGCTATAGCTGGAAAAGGCATTTTACGTGCGCTCAAACAAAATGAAACGCATGACGACGCACTCTGACTTCGATGTCAGAATGATTGGGTCGTGGAAACGATAAAATGAGCGCACGCGGTACGAAGCGTTCGATGGGGAAAAGTGATGCAAACGTGACATCGGCTGCCAGCTAAAGAGCACATTTCTATTTAAATTTTTAAATTTTCTTTGCAAAAACAATATGAAACCTATGGTTGCTTTGTTTAGTATTCAATATTAATATATTTAAATATAGATATGTACTATATATCAGTATGAGAGTGTTTAGAAATAAAAAACACCCTAAATTTCACAATAATTAGAAATTAATTTCAGTATAAAAATTGACAGAGAAATGGTGTAATGTAAACAGTAGCGCTGTGAGCTTGTTGAATAGTTTAACAAGGAATTCTAGATATTTTGAAAGCATTTCATAAATATTGAAGCACTAGAAGCCAGGGCCGTATCTAGGGGGGATGCTAGGGGATAGAACCCCCTCCCCCGAAATATTTTGACGGGCACTATATAGAAACGATTTTGCAAAGAATATACACTACGTAGAAAAAATTTCAAATCCATAACCCCCCCGAAATAAAATCCTGGATACGGCCTTGCTAGAAGCTTATTTGATATTATAAATTCTTCTTATAAGAGTTACTTATATGATAGGATTTTCTTCCACTTAATTTGGAATTAAAAATGATGTAATGTGTCCCATTATTTACACCAAAGGTCGAAATAAATCTTTGACAAAAAATAAAAAAAAGTGTAGCGAAATTGCAAGTAAAAATAAATTTCTTTTAAATGCATTTTGGTACTAGTTACTTAAGCATAGCCCACAGATCACATAGAGCAAATCTTTGAAGTTACATATTATACGTATTTTTAAGGACTATTTTTTATTTGAACGACGGCATATTGAATTTATATATTTTATTAAAACTAAATAACAAGAAGTCCGAATGTGATTTTGATATTTTGATGAGAAGTTTTAAAAATTAAACTTTAATTGCATATAGAAAGCTAACGATTCGATTGCAGATGACGCTGATCGTACATTTTTTTATTTTTATTATTGAAATACATTTTTTCTTGCACTCTTAAATCGATTGTGATAAATGATATCCTATGCTTTTTGCTTAGGAATGTAAATGTGCAAAAAAGATTTGAAAATTTAAAAATACTACACTAGAGTTAAATAAAAAACACTCATAAAGTCTCAAAACCACAACCTCCGACGGACTGGAAAATAACGAAATTTTGTAGACTCATTGGATATGTTGCTTTAACACGCCAATACCAAAGAACTAATTTTTTCTACCTTAAGCGTTTGCTTTGTACCTCTGAAAAAATATGAGGTTTTTTTTTTTAATCTCTTGACATTTATTTAATTAATAAAACAAACTATAGTCGCTCCAAATCGGAGCATAGAGCGAAAACGAACTACTTCCATCGTTGTCTGTCCTGCGCAAGTCTTTTGATTTCTCGCCACGTTCCTGTGATTTGGCATTCAGCGGTTGAGGATCGAGTCCAAGTATTATTTGGACGTCCTCGTCGTCGTGAGCCTTGTGGGTTCCATTCGAAGGCAATTTTAGCTGTGTCGTTTTCATCTTTCCGTAGAGAATGGCCGTTCCATCTCCACTTTCGTCTTTTGATTTCTGTATTTATTGGTTCACTAGTTGTTAGTGTCATCAGTCCATCGTTTGAAATAGTGAATGGTCAGAAAATGCGACATATCCTATGCAGACATTTGTTAATGAAAACTTGCAACCTTCTAGCTATCGTTTCCGTGATCTTCCACGTCTCGCATCCATATAACAATACCGGCTAAACACTCGCAGCAAATAGTCTAAGCTTAGTGTGCCTTGTTATATTTCGCGAGGACCATACTTTGTTCAATTTGTGGTAGGTGTATCGAGCTTTGTTCAGTCGCGATCCAACATCTTCTTCAGCGCCTCCGTCCCAGGTCAATATGCTACCAAGATAGCAGAATTCTTCAATGTCTTCCATAATATGTGCGGCGCCTCCCACATTCGCAGTTAACAAAGTCGTACACTGGGTTTCAGTGCGCATTAATTTTGTTTTGGCCATGTTTACTATAAGTGAAATCTTTTCTGCATTAAGTATCAGCCTATTTATTTTTGATTCGCTATCTGCTAATGCGTGCGTCATAAAACATAAGTCAACAGCGTAGCCCAAGTCGTTCAGTTTTTGCAAGGGACGCCATTTCGTACGTTTGGTCTATTCAAAAACTTCGGAAAAATCACGGTCTCTAAAATGAGAGCATGAAATATACCAAAAATTAAGTTTTTGACAAATTTAACTCATTAGATCATTAACTCCACACTTAATTAATCTAAGTGAAGGTTATTTTTGGCTTCTAAAAGCTAAAAACATATTTAAAAAACTCCTTGAAACACAAAACTGAACAGTGCACTTAACATTATTGCCTTGTGTTATGCATAAAGATAATTAAAGTTCGAACAAAATTAAAATGTGAAATATTTCAGAAGAAAGTTTTTAAAATAAAATATCATAAAAAATAAAAAAAAAGTAATGAAATAAATCTGTATTCATCACTAATCAATTTGGATCTACAGAATGCAGACATGGACTTCCACTGTATTATTAAAAAGTTTTGATTATTTAATAATAAAATGTGATGAAATGGTAAAGATGAATGATTTTAACCAATGTTCTGTAAAATCCTTGAAACATATTCACTTGAAATCATATTTAATTTCTGAAGGATAATACAGAGCTAATGCCACCTAAAAACCAGGGATATTTTTGAAGAGTAAGATCCGAACCCACTTAAATTTATAAAGGTGGTGCCAATAAGCTATAGGAATGCTACTAAGAAACAGTAGCGTGCCTAGAGGGGGTCAAGGACGCGGCTACTGTATGCGCAAGGGTTTAAGGGGCGCCAAAATGGTCGTGAAATATATCTTAATTTACTAGGGCTTTTAAGAGTCAAACATGAGGACCTTTTGATTTTTTTTAGTGAATGAAACTAAATCAATGTAGTAAATTTGAATGTGTAGGCGGAAATTTTCACAGTTTTAGTGAAATATATTTAATTTTAATAGAGTTTTTGAATGTGAAAAGTGAGAATTTTTTTAATTCTCAAAATCTTTTTGTTAATTTTGAACATGTAAAGTTTATTTCAAGTCCATAGTAAGAAAATTAAATTTTCTAAAATCATTAATGGTCGTAAATAATTTCTAAAATCTACAAGTCATTGCTTGAATTTTGTGCGTTATAAATTTCAATTAAAATATTTCTACTCCGCATGTATGCAAGTACTACTTGTCGAAATCGCCAGACTTTCAAAGCACGATCTGACCTACTTGAAGTAAAACTAATAATTTATCATGCTGCTGCATATCAGCGATGAAGCAAATAATTTATTACCTCAAAATCGTTTGCTTTGCAATGTGGCGTACCTACTGAGCCAAGTGAGTAAGGAAAAGAAAAAGCATAAAATATCGAATTGATTTATCAAAAATTTTGAACAGATTTGAATTTAATTTGCCACTAACAGCAGGCAGCAGCAAAAGCATTTTACAAATGCGAGTCTGCACATGCTTATAGATATGTGAACTTTTATGTACATTTCATATGCCCATGATAAGGCGATGCAAAAAAGAAAAATTACTTTTTTGGCAGGAAAGTTAGGAACTCTAAAAATTTCTAAGGAACTTTTATTGCACACTCGCTTGCGTGTGAATAAAAATTTTGATCTTAATGGAAACAACTAAAATATTATGCAATAGAGTCGCACAGTAAAGGGAGTTGTATTTTGCTGTTTCCCAGTAAAATGTATAATTTTCAAAAGTATCATAAATTGGAAAAAGGTACTTCTGATTGAGTAATATGATATCACTTTTAAAATGTCGGTTATTTTGCTCTAAGGAAATTGATATGGTCTTAAATTTTTAGTTTTTTTTAAAGACATAATTCGAAAAACTTTGTTATAAATTTACCAAAATAAGACATTGTATATAGATCACATTGAAATTTTAGTTTTTTTCGCAATATTTCTCTTTCGTTTGTGGGCTATTTTCATTTCATGTTGAAACATTTTGTTTTTATTATTTATCCTAAAAAATTTTGGGAAAACATTTTTTTTAAATTTTGCCTAAAATTATTAGCAAGACAATTCACCCCCACTATATTTCCACACACAAAAAACTAATGCAGCATACAAACAAACACTCCCAGCATGATCATATATGTAAGTGCCACAAATAAAATTCAATTGAAAAAAAAGAGAGAAGGCAAAGTAAGAGTCCGAAAAAGCATACATTCTCGACACTGACTAGAGAGTGCAAAAGCAGCGTAAGAAATAAAGCACTACCATTAGAAAACCGCCAAATATTGAAGCCAAAAACCATCGACAACAACAATGGCAATAATGCAACTAGAAACCATAAAGTTCAGCAAAACAAAAAACCTGGAAGTTTATTTGGCATACGTTAAACATTAAGTGCCAAAAATTGTTAAATGGGCTGTGTTTTCATATATAAACACGTATACACTCACACACAAACACATGTATGTCAACGCCAACACATTTGAAAAGAAGAAAAAAAGAAAATTTGAAAAAATTTTGCTCTAAATTTTTCGTGCGCCTAAGTCATCAGGACATAGCAATCGTTAGTTGGTGAGTTGCGTTGGTGTTGGAAATAAAAATAATGTTCACACTTTTGTGCTTCTCGCAAATAAAAAAAAAACATTGCATATTTTTTGGCGTGTTTGCTTAACATGAATGAATTCACATAATTGAGTAAAAACCGCAAGAAATCGAAAGAAACTGTGGTAAAGCGCGAGTGAGAGAGATAGTGAAAGCGAAATACATATGTAAGAGAGCGAGATAGCATCCAATGACAGCATCATTTTCTGTTTTAAAAAAATGTAAAATTTATTATTATTTAATCACCCCCGTGAGTGTTGTTTGCAGTTGCAACGCGGCAATTTTTAAGTCACTTTTTTTATTTATCTATTTCTCATTTCTTTCTCTTTATCTCTTTTGGTCTTAAAATGGCTGTGTAGAACGGTACAGTGGTTTTAAGCATTCAAATGTGCTATAAAAACTTTCTCATAATATTAATAATAAAAGAGCTTAGCTATTTCAGCTAGTAGACTCCTTAGCTAATTACCTTGATGTTTTCAATCAAGTAAAAAGTTTATTAAAAAATATATTGTGAAAATTAAAAATATTTGCGTATTTTTTTTTGTAATTAACATTGGGTAACTACACAGCTTTACATGAAAAGTGATGGCGAGTACTAATTGAAATAACAAGTGATTTCGAGGTTCTCGTGGCTGTTGAGATCAAAAATTCAAATCAATTCATCGGAATGACACTGATTTTTGATTTATTGAACTTTTCAATGCCATTTATGACTATGATTTGAATATCAATACTTTTCTATAATCTAGACAAAAACTTACATTTTTTACAGATTTATTAATGTTGAAACTAAATTTGGAGTCATTTAATTCACATTTTTTTTTAGCTTGAGAGATTTCGCTACCAAATTCAGCAAGAAATCTATAAAAAATAATGACATTCACTTAGGTTGTGCAAAAGTTATAGGCCGAAAATGGCATTTAAGTGGTAAATGCTTCAATAGCAATAGGTTTCAGCAAACTTGAAACCCGTCGAATCATCTTTCATTACTAGCTATTACTTCTTTTGGTTTATCATTCTTTCTAGCCCATAAGCCCGCCGTGAAAAAGTCGAGTGTATAAGATTACAGCATATGATATACGGGAAAGATAGTAATGCATTTTGGTGAAAGCATGATTTAACTATATAAGGTTACTGCAAGGAAAAAAAAAATGCTGATTCTTCCAAAAGTAGGTCTATTGTCAAATTGTATTACATTTTTTTTTCGATTACTGCTTTGAATATCAATTTTGACAGTCCAGCTTTCTGACGTTCAACCCTTTCAGATGTGAGTTTGACAGCTTGCGAGAACCTTAATAGTTAAATTATGTGTGAAACTAACCAACCAGGTTCTGTTCCGATGCACGAAAATTACCGAATTGCGCTCAATTTTGTTGTTTTAATTAAAACTATATCATATTACAGCTCGAAATATATGCCAAATAACAGAACTCGAAGAGTTTACATATTCTAATATGAATATTGTTTTGCGTTATCAAATTAAGCTTTAATTAAAATGAATCTGGATGAATAAGGCTTTTTAATTTTAGCTTAAAAACTTTCGCGAGGAAATGGCTTGTGCTCGCAAAAGTTACCCGTGCATATGGGCCTGCTTGTAACTTGATAAGTTGCAACTCCTCAATTGCAGCGCAATTTTGAAAAATGGTGTGTCATTCAGTTTGTATATTACGAAGATGTTGAAGATGTTGAAAATATTTGATCATTGATCGCACTGCATGCGATATTATTGTTCTGCCGTCTGATGTTCTCTCTTGTTATTTAATATTTTTGAATTTATTATTATTATGAATGTTATTTTATTATATTTTTACATTATTTTCGATACTTTTTGCTCTTTCTCTGTTTTTCTCGATACTTTTATCAACTTCTTTAATGAATTTCAATATTACTCATTACTAAATATTACAATATTATTATTTCATCCACTTTCTTAATACTTTTCGAAATTTTTTAAAACTGTGCGACACCATACCCACATGGCACTGTATGATTTTTGTAACTTTTTAGATGTATTTCGAGAATCTTGGACTTTTCTCGATATTTTTGATGTGTTTGACATTTTCGACGTGTGTTTCTAGATACTATTCGATATATATTGATTTTCTTATAATTTTTATTATTACTATAATTACTTAGTTGAATATATGACGATTATTACTGACTTTTTCACTATTTCTCGACGCCATTCAATTTATGTCAATTTGTTTGATATTTTCCGGTATTATTCGGCATTTTTCGACATTTCAATGTTTTTCGATACCATTCGACTACAGACATCAGTTTTTGAAAAATTATTTCTTATATATTTATAACATTTAGTCCTCAATGTACTGAGCTAAAAAATTTGGATAATTTTTAATGATTTCAAGATTCTATTTTTTTTTAATCTTAAGCGCTGAGTTCCGAACATAAACAAACTCAGATGACATTAAGCAATTTTGCTGTACTTTTATGTTCATAACATTAAAATCTATGATAAGAGGATACAAATCAGTGATGACATTTTGGATACATGTGCACTTTTTTTGGTATATTTGCGTTCAGAACAATCGTGGTCAGTACCTTTGACTAGTTTTCAGTGTATTCCGTATATTTCCCACATTTTTAGTACATTTTGCGAACATTTTTCAGTACATTTTCAGTACATTTTCGGTACACTTTGACAATTTAGAAAAATAACCTTTTTTTCAGTAAATGAAATAACGAAAATAGTCGCAATAAGTAGAATTGTGTAATTTAATGGGTAATAAATCTCATATTTCTAGGGTTTTGAGATATCAAAAGTGAGGACCTTTTTTTTGTAGTTTTTTTGTTTGTAAATTGAAGTAAAAATGGGTGTTCAAGACAAAAAAGTACATTCAGCATCTAAGAAGTACATTTTAAGTCTCGAATTAGTACATTTTCACAAAACCCAAATGCTATCACTGATACACTTTTACTCATACATAGAAAACAATGACACCGAGTATGCAGTTGAGGGACTAAAAAACCCGATATTTTAAAGAAATAATGAGAAAATGTACGGAAAGGAATCATAAGCACCATCCACCCTACAAAAACAGTATAACTAGTTCCTAGTATTTTATGTTTTAATTATTTTATAAAGATAGAGTGAAATATTTAAGAAGAATATTTTATTGTAATTTCTCATATATATTAAAAATATTTAAAGAAATTTTTCTTTCTTTGTGAATATCAATTATACAAAAATAAAATAAATTGGTTCATTTAGCTTTTGGAGCAAAAAAAAAAAAAATAAAATCAAAAAAATGTTTTAAAATTCTATCTATTGGGTTAACTACATTTTTTGTATGTTTTTTTTAGCTTTGAGCTTAAACATATTATATTATATGTTTCGTTAAAAAATATTATAAATTTTTTATGTTTTCTGCTGTAGTAGTACTAAATGAAGAAAACTCCACTTATTTGTCATTTTTTCTCCAATTTTTTTACTTTCAAACAGCACTTGACATAATTTTTCGCTGTTGCCTTCCCTTACAATCCCTCTGGGGGTCTTTTTCTTTTGGGTTGTCTTAATGTATACGATACAATCAACACGCTGCTGGGTGTCGTATTTTTGGTAGCTAACAGCTGCGTTATTTACGTGAACTCACACTTTAAAGTTACCAGCTGTTTGATTTAAGCGACATCTATATGTCATTAAAACAACTGCGTGGTGGAAAGTGAAAAAAGAAATTTGAAATTTGAAAAATTGCTCACATTAAGGCGTACAAAAAAAAATTATAAAACATTCTCCCGGAAAAAAAAACTGCTTAATCATAATGATTGCCTTCCTGTTGCTGCTAACGATTTTTACCTTGTTACTTAGTGTTGCCATTGTTTGAAAATGAAAGAATAAACAACTTGAGCTCTTGATTCCGCTACCAATTTGAAATCGATGTTCTGCTACGTGTAGTTCATTAAAAATGAATTTAAGTAGCAAGCAAGTGGGTGTATTTTCTCTCTATTTTTCTTTGTTTTACTGCTGGTGCTGCTACTTTATTCTTAATTTCCGTTTTCATATTTCATACTTCATCGCATAATAAATTTTGCCCCCTTGCAGCAGATATTCCCTTTCAAACAATAACACTCTCCACTGCCTGCTTTTTAACCCTGTAAAATTGTCTCTGGTGAGTTATGACTGCTTCTGCCAGTGCTGCTCCGGCTGGGCTTTCTTGCGTTTGTTGTTCTGACTGCCTGATTGAATGGCTTGGCATCATCAATATTTGCATTTGTACTTGTGCGCTTAATTGCTTGGAATTTATGTCTGACATTAATGAGCCCGCGTCGCTTTGGTCTGTGTTGTGTGTCAGCTGAAGTCTGTCTAACAGTCGGTGCGTCTGTTGTTATTTTTATTATTTGTCTGCCTACAATATTCTCCATTTTATTCCTTAATTATTGGTATCGCTTAGTATTATTTTACTTTTTAATGAACAATTAAAAGATATCTGGCATAATTCATGTTCAATTGACAACACCATTCTCGGCTTTATAGTCTGTTGTATTATAATCATTTTTGATGTGGATGACATTTAATTGCTGTTGTCAGCATCTTGTGAATTTTTTAATATCGATTTATTTTTTTATTGATATTTCGTTCAGCTCTTGGATGAACCTTTTATTGTTGTTTGAATGATTTTAGGGTTTTTAAATTAATTTCTTATTCGATTTCATACTTGAACATATTGAACACTTTGTGAGATTAGAAACTGAAAACTTTACAAGTTTAGTTGTTTAGTTTTATAAGCAAACTCGTAAAATAGAGCTCAATGAAGGAGATGTGCTGCCGTAAATTCTGTACCAAGCAGGCATCTCTTGTGCGCTGATAAGGCATCTGAGAATCTCATAGATGAAAACATTGCAAAGACTTGAATGACCTTCAAAGGGCTTATGAATTCAATGAAAATTTAAGTAATGAGACGGCAAACCTTCTGCTGTTTTTGGAATCTACCCATGCCTCTAAAAGGCTGGACAGTGATTAAAGAGAATACATCTCAAAAGAATATCACGTAATATATTCTTCTAAATAACGAAAGCAAAGATTTTTCAAATTAATTCACTATTTGAAAGACGTAGAAGTTACGATCGGGCTGGTCATAGACATAGGTTAGGTTCAGGTAGGATAGGTTCAGGAACTAGGAGACCTTGAAGATAACAAAGTTTATATATTAACGTCTGGGGCATTATAGAAACGCCTCATATAATATGCTTGGTTTCCTTAATGATGCATCATCGAAGAAAATATCATTCAATAACCCTGTGCCAATGACTTCATAGCCAAATATCTTTTGACTTTGAATATCATATGTTCTACAAAAAAGTCTAACGATAAGCCAAGGGTGAACATAATTCCACAGAAAAATGCTAAAACTCTTCCATCGTAAAATTAGTAAACCTGTAATTAGCAAACGGGACAACAACTCTAATTTTCTCATAGTAAGCCTCATGCCACAAGAAGAAACTCTAGAGGAGTTGGAGGTACTCGTCAATACATCGAAATAGATAACCTATGAGCACTGTAGAAGCACAGTGCAATATTAAAGTCAGACACACTACACTCGGAGCTCAGGATGTATTAGCTTTTGTCATTTTAACTGAAACGCATAGGAGCGGGCTGGTAGGCATATCCCCACCTGAGTTGATTAAGTCATATCTGTTTGTTTGCCGGTCTGTTTGTCTGTGAAAATCACGATTACGAGAAAACTAAGCAAGATAATTCAAATAAATTCTCTTGGGATAGATAATGGGTAAAATCGTATCAAGGAAACGCCTACCGCCCATACAAACAAAATATTCAAAAAGGCTATATTGAGAGAGTGATATGATACAGTGTATACAAATTTTGTCAGAAATTCTCGAAATAATTTAACTCAGACAAGCTCTGAATAAAATGTTGATAGATTTCGGCATAAGGGCGTGTTACCTCTAGTACAAGCAAACATTTTATAACTTACTAATTGAGTTACTTGAGTTAGTGCAACAAAGTTTCACACAAGTGCTGGGAATGACTCGGGTGAGCTCCGAGCTCTTGACAGAAATTAGATGAATTTTGATTGGAGGTGAGTGATACCTCCCACAGAACCAAAAAATTTAAAACGATTTGCTGATGAAGTCATATCAGATAATGAAAGAAAGTTCACAAACAAAAACTTGCAGATTTTGACAATCTGTATCTATCAGGTGTGGTCCAGTATAATCGTATTCTTTCTCACAAAGTAATTTACCTGATGTTTCCTTATGTTCATATTCTTTTTCACAAAGTACCTTATGTTACCTTATGTTTCCTTATGTTTCCTTCAGCTTAACAATTAAGTGCTTTCATAAGTAATTTGCCGTAGTTTGAGTTGAATATTTAATATAAAGCAGCAGCGATACTTTAGAGCAGACCTGCCTGGAAACTCAATTTAAAAAAAAAAAATCATTGATAAAATAGAAATAAAATCTCAACAAAAAACAACAAATACTTGAAGCACTTAGCATTCGCCTTTGGTCAGAATAATCCATGCTACGCTAGAAAAAAAATCGAATCAAATCAAATGTTACGGGAAGTTTTATAAAACGATTCTTTTTTGCTGCTGTTGCTGCTGCACTGTTTGTTGTTTGCTTCTTTAATTTTCACAGTGCAAAGCAATAACAACAACAAAAACAACAACAACTACAGCAATTCACCGCTGCCAACAATTACTTTTTATAGTTGAAAACGATTATTGTTTTTAAACCGCAAATATAACAAAAAAGAATAAGAGAGAAAACAACAAAATTGAAATAAAAAACAAAAACAACAACGTTAGTCCAACTCTAAGCCATCAGCTTGACTGCTAAAGGACTTTTGCACTCCTTGCACCAGTACATACCGCTGCCCCTCTTCGTGCTGCCTCTGCAGCAGCGCCACTTGTAACGTCATATTATTGAAGCCAAGTCAATTCGATGCAATATAATGGTAAGAGTAAATTGTTGTTGTAAAATTCAATTGCTTGCAGAAAACGAAGTTAAGTAAAACTACAACAAACCACAAAGGGTAAAATGAAAATGCAAAAAAAAAAAAATGAGTAAACATTGGATAAATAGTGGAAAAAAATGGAATAAAGAAAAAATCTAAAAGCAAGATAAAGTACGTAAAGTATAAAACAACAAAAATATTGTTGAAAACAACAAACAATCTAAATTATGCAAAAAACTTGTGGGAAATGTTAAAAGGAAATCCTGTGAAATAACCAGTGAAAATAAGGATACGAAATTTTGATACTTAAAAGAATATCAGTGAAAAAAAAAAATAATTTATCTGTTTTGATGTTCTTAGAGCTTTTGGTACTTGTTTACCCTGCTCTTATTAACATTTTTAAGAAGAACGCATAACTTAAGATTATGGGACCTTTGACGAAACAAATGTTATCTAATGTTATGCCGGGACTATTGGGTCCTGAACGTTGGAAATGTTGAAAAATGTTTAAGAACTCGAAGCAATGTGGAGAGGGTCGATATGAAATTGACAGGTCAATTTCATATTCAAATTTTAAAAAGTCGAAGAAATGTTGAAAACGTCAAAAATTTGTTGAATAACTCCATATAAACGTAACGCTAGCATTGCGTATGCGTTAATTTTCTACCAGTTCACTCGAGTATAGATTTAGTTATGATTAAAATTTTGGTAAAAAAGTTAATTTAATAAAAAACAAAAACCGCCTTAAATGACTTCGCTTTATATATAAACCGCCTTAAATGACTTCGCTTTATATGAAGTCATTTAAGGCGGTTTATATGAAGTCATTTAAGGCTTTATATGAAGTCATTTAAGGCGGTTTTTGTTTTTTATTAAATTAACTTTTTTACCAAAATTTTAAATTGAGACTTCGCGGTATTGTCCGAAAAAATTATTAGTTTTCAACTAATAAACATAATAATTAGTTATGATTGTTTACACGTCAGAAAATCACCAGGGGGTGACCCTCATCAGGGTCAGTGAGAATTAAGCTGCACACATCTAAAAACAGTAAGCAGGTTATAGCCACAATACTTGGCGTGCTGATCAATTAAACATCCATTTACAACAGCATTAGTTTTAAGCATCGCTTTTGATAGAATTGACAGCAATATCACATCATTGGGACTTTATGCCAAGTGATAAAATGTTGAGTCATAGATAATGAAAAACTTTCTGGTTATGCGCCAAGTCTGTTGCCACCAATCTCGATATTGATAGTAATGTCTCTATGTCCATATGCTAATCAAATTGGTTGAAGGAAAGACCAAATAAAACATCATACACTTGACATGGGTTTTTATACAGATCGCATATGGCTTGCCCCATTAAAGACTAGCGTAATCGGATCAGGGCCGAATAGGTTCGATTGATCAGCCCGAATAAAAATATTTATTCGGATCGCATACGCTTGGCCCTATTGATATCCATTTAGGGCTTGGGTAACCAGATCAGGCCCTAAAGGGTTAAGTAGCGCATGTAGTCAGACACTAATCAGTGGTTTAGATGCAGCAATCTGCGCTTATAGCAACCATGCTTTATTTTTTTATTTGAAATTTTTCCTATAAATGTAAAGTTTCGAGTTTCAGGCATTTCCGTAGAGTACTAGAACATGAGGACTTTTTAGCGCTTTCTTAAAATCAACAATATTCATACATATTTTCCATAAAATTTTAATTTATTCCAAATATTTCGTTTATTTATTTTTGTGCAAGAAAATGGCGCTTTAATACAAAAAACCTGCCTTACAAGTTGTTGACTTAGTAGCTCCAGGCAACGGGAGTATGCCATAATTTAGCTGCTGCTAATATTGAAATAAATAAACCGATTATATTCATCATGTGTCAAATTTTTGATTAATATGAAAATTTCCAACCGAATAGTTTACAATTAGCATAGAAATATAATAAATTATAAAGGCATCTAACTACGAACATGAATATATTTGCAAAATTTAAAATCGAAATCAAATTGAATGCCGTATTCAAATTAGAAATTATAAATACAAACTAACAAATTGTATTTTAATCACATAAAGTATAGGGTAAATGCTGCAGTTGATGTCTTAAATAAATTATTTATATAAAATAAGTGATATTATCTTGATTATATCCAACGCTAGAAATTAAATATCATACACCGCGTTAGCAATAAAAGTGCGCGGAATTCTTAAGAATTTATTATAAGGATATTTTGCCCAACACGCTACGTGCTAATGGTTCACTAAACGTACCCACTTTGAATTTGACAACATTTGCTTAAATATCTTTTTATGTAGCGTTTTGAAGGTTTCGATTGTATGGCAGGTGCCACGCCTTATTTTCGTAATTCATCAACTTCTTGTCAAACGCTAGACTGAGCCATTTGTGTGAAATTTGGTTCTATTACTATACCATAAATAATTATGCCAGTGTAGGCTTTTGCTTATGTTGGGGATGCCATGCCCTCTTGTCACAATTCAATAGCTTTTTGTCTAGAGATTGTTCAAGTAATTATTAATATTTGTGCGCAATTTGTTTACACTACATTAAATAACTCTTATAACATAGCGTTTTAAATGTTTTATTTGTATGGCACTTTGGATTACGTCCAGTATAAAACCCAAAAACTTTGTTTAAGTTATCTCGCTTAGTTTTTCCGTAATCGTGATTTGCGCAGACAGACAGACAGACAGACACACTGACAGGCTTACATACAGATAGACAACCAAAACTATATCCATTCAAACCAAATTATTCTTTCATTTTGTTTTTGAGACTTTTTTCCTTTGTCTACGTTTACACGGTGAAATTCTTGAGAAAAAGTTTGCCTGTTTGTAGGCAAGAAGGGAAAAACGAAAGGATGGTGTACAGAATTCGTCGTACCCGCAAATTCCTTTTCGTTCTATTCGTTAGCTGATATTATGCTTTGAATTTACGTTTGTTGTGGCGGGTTGACGCAGTAATTGCTTTGACATTTTCTTGCACATAAAAATTCTAGTTTTCATGTGTAAACGCAAAACAAATTTACAAAAAAGAATAGACAAGAATTTGTCTGACCGAATTTCCTCGTGTAAACGTTGACTTAGGAAAAAATGCTTTAAGAACAAAATGAACAAAATTACTCAAAAAACTCACAAATAATTTGAAATTTTTGACTTAATTTGCTCGGTGTTAAATCTTTTGAACTTTTTTTTTTAAGAAAGTTTTAATATCATAAGATATTTTATAATTTTTTTAATGTATTTTACTTTGTTATGTAAAATAAAGAGTGTAGTTAAAAAAATGAATCGCCTTCAGTCGGAATCTCTCTCAGTCTTTTTATATAATGAGAGTTATACATTTCAATTTGATATGCTCCTGAGAAAATATTTTTTTTTTGACGAATTTCTGAACTAAAGCTGTTGAAGAACTTTAAGGAAATATAGTCCATAGTTTTTTTGTTTTTATAAAATCAGTTTTTGGTGTCGACATTAAATAAAGAAAATAATTTTTTTTTGTGAAAAATAGTTCTTAAATTTTGGAGCTACTTGTACTTGTGTTATGAAAATCAGATCAAAGACTTTTGTGATATTATTTCCAACTTGGCTTTTTTCCCTTGCACTTATTAATATTTAACAAAAATCTTAATGTCAACAACTTTCTAGCTTACCCTACGCACACATACTCGCACAAATGTAATGATAATTTTCTATACCTATATTAATATTAAATGCATGAATAGGTAATTTGCATGTATATACAATTTTATATATGTTCTTCTAAACACTACTACTTATGTGTGTATGAATAATGTATGTATGTGCACATCAGCGGAAACAAACACAGATTCGTAAAATAACAAGAAAATTTATGATGATTCTGCATGCAAATCGTAGTAAAAATCATGAAGCAGCGCCAAAAAAAAAAACATTGCGCCTACATTAAAGCAAAACAGAACACACTTGGGCATGTGTACAAACACATACATACGCATATTAGAATTTGAATTAAATTCAGCAATCTTGCAGATAGGGGACGGTGAAGTATGCATTTTTTTCATTCATAGGAGAAAATAAATGCAAAAACAAAAAACCAAAATTCAATTCAATAAAGCGACACTTTCCTTGATTTTTAAAAATCAATAAACTAAATATACTCGTATGTATGGATGTATGTGTGTGTGTAAAAATATGAATTTTAGTGAAAATGTGTATGGTCTTAATATATGTAAGTGTTTGCGTATATGCATAGTGGGTATATTTGTATTTTTATTCTAAAAGTTGAATTTATGCACAGCAAATTGAGTCGACGTAGCAGTCTATTAGCGTCACTTAAATGCTTAGTGTGAATATCCTGCTGATGTCCGTGTGTATAGTTTAGTGGTTATATGGAAGTGTGTGCTGCGGCATATCAAATAGCCGATTATGTGTAGCCTTTTGCATATTAAGTATTATTTCTATTAACATTTTGCGTATAGGAAATTTAATATAAGTTCCTTTCAATAACTACTTGCAATTTCAGCTTTTATTCAATGTCTGGAATTAATTTAAATTTCCTTAATTCAATTTAAGTAGGTATCAGAAACGTAATTATCTTAAAAAAGAGAAGGTATTCAAGAAGTTGAAGTAGAAACAAGTGATGGAAACGCTGGTGTAATTGTACTTTTTTCGAGTTTTTAATTTTGAAGTAAAGTTTGTCATTGACTGAATAAATATTGGAATAGAATTAGAAAAAATATATTTTGCAGAACATATATAAATTTAACTTGGGATCCATTCAATGGGACTTAAAAATTTGAATACTTGATATATTATTTATTTAATTGGTATAAATGGAATTCGATGGACAGCTTTGCTTACAAAGGCGAAATAAAATATAGTTAAACGAAATACCTTTCTTCCAAATGAGGTTTTTTGTTCAGCACAAAATAATTTTTCGGACCTAACTGGTGTGATTGTTAGAAAATGATATAGAAAATATCAAAATGAACTGGCATGCAATGAACTTTTTGATATAATCTACTATAATAAAGAAATCAGAAGCTATTGGTGTTTAGTAGCAGCTCAATGTTTATTTAATGATTGTAATAAATTACTAAGACATAAATAAATTTTCAGAAAATTTTTCATATGAAATATATATGAAATTTTAATAATTTTCGAAGATTTTTAACAAAATGAAAAAGTTTGATTTCAAGAAAGTTAACTTGCCGAATGTGTATATTGAAAGTTTAATTTTTATTCGCTTAACATTCGCTAGAATTAATTATTTACCTTCATAGTTCATGTTTTCCGATGTCCCCAATCTCGGTATGCTGTTCAAAATTTCAACTGTCACATGCCATACAATTTTGGCAGAGCATCCATTAAAACTTATTCTCTCAATGCAAATGTAGCTGTTTTCATGAACTATCTTCGATTGTTGCCACTCCCTAATCCACACTTGCAAGTAGTGCTTTACCGATACGAGAACGATACGATTATTCAAAAACTATCCTATCGTCCTCGTAGTGGCGACAAGCTTATCGTCTCTTTCTCGTTTCGTTATCGCCGATAATTTTCGGTTATTCTCGTTTACTTTTGTATATATATAAAACTAGTTTATCCAGCAGATTTCCTGCGAACTGTCCGTTGTACAACGGACATTGGAATAATCCAACATGCGACAATCCGCTGAGTTGGATTTTTGTGTGGTGATACTTTTTTTACTCAAGCAAATTGAATGAGGTTAAACAAAGATTGAGAAAATCTGAAAAGATCCTGAAATTATCATCACCAAACCACTTGTGGCCTCAATTTGCTTTCATGGGTAGTTGCTAGTTGTAGTTTTTAAACAAAATTACCTTTAAATAATCGGACGGGATTGAAAAAAAAAAATGTCTAGTTTTTCAAAATAGTTATGTTTATTCAATATATGCAAGTATGCTGCTTCTGCGTAGATACAGCGCAGGGTGCGTTCAGCCGCAGTAGCTTGGTTTTTTTTTTGCACAGTGACTTTCTCAATAGCGTCGACTACCCTCATCATGGCCACTTTGATGGCTTTAATATCATCGTACACCATTCATTTTATCATGGATTTCATCGTGTGGAAGAGGAAATAGCCGCAGAACTACAGATCAGACAAGTGCGGCGGATGTTTGATTATTGCAACATATTCCTCTGAAAACGTTATATCTCCAAATCTTGTCATTGGATTTTTGAGATTTTAACCGATGGTAGCTGATGTCATTAGTCAAGAGATATCTTTACCACGAACGAAGTGAAAAATACCGTCCGGATATTTAATGGAAATTAAGTTTTTTCTCGTTTTTCTTCTTACATTATAGTACTTAGGACTAAATAAATATAATGGAACCACATGATAACTGTCTCACATGCGATATTTAACAAATCGGAAAAAAGGTCCAACTGAATTCAAGGATTTAATTTCCTTCTGGTCTGTGCTCGAATTACACATTACCTTTTTTCGGTGCAGGTTTTCTGCTTTATCTCAAATGTATTGCATCCTGTTTTCATTATAAGTTGACAACAGCTTGTATTTGTTTCTTAGTATTCGAATTTATTTTGAAAAATATCTAACTAACTCATTCTGTACTATACACTTTTTCCAATGCTAATTTTAAATTTCAACTTAACAATTTTACAAGAATAGATATTATCAAGTAACTGCTTTCTCGTCATTATTATTTTTATAATGCCTTATGAGTTTAACAACAGAAATTTTCATATTTAATAACATTTTCTTTATTTCCCATTCAGTTTTCTATGACAACATAGTAATAAGTGTCAAGTGTAATGCTCCTACACACGCTTATTGTTCAATGTTCTCACTTGCTCTCGACTTTCAATCTGAGTCGCATAAAATTTTCCTTTTTTTCTAACAATATTCGTGTTACAATATCTTTTTTTTTATTTGTTTGTGTGTAAGTCAAGTACATAAGTATTCATGTGCATAAGTATTTTATTTGTATGTACGATTGTCCGTGCTGACGTTTCTTGTATGTAGATAGTGTTTTTTTTTTGTATTTTTATTCATAAATGTGAACTTCTTAATGATGCTCATATATCAAAAAGAATTTCACACATGCAGACATATACTGTTGCTTGCGTATTTGTGTGCGCTAGTGAGAAAAGTTAGCTTGCATACATACATACGTTAGCTCACACTTGCATGCCGTAGTGCTCGTTTGTTTGCTTATTACTTCGTATGTGTTAACTGATTGTAATTGATATTGATTACAAGGTAAACACGTTTTTAATGGCTTCCATGCGATGTATTTTTTTTGCTGCTTTTGCGCAAATTTTCTTTTTTATGGAGCTGCATATGACTGGACTTTTGCTTTTTTACTTGAAGTTTTACATTCTTTTTTTCCGGATTTTGTCATTCGAGTGAAACATTTTTAAGTACTTTGTATTGTATTTTAGCAATATTGAAACTTTATATACCAAATAATCCACTCAATAAAGGCGCTTTCCAGTTAATAATTACCTATTTTACCGATTGCATAACTTCCCATACATCAATTTTTCCACTAATGATTTGCCAAAATTCACACTAAAAAGGTTATATGCAAATTTTTTAAGCCTTCAAAAATACATACAAAACAAAGCATTTTGTTGTTGAGCATTAGAAGATATCCACATCATTAAATCATAATTTTTCCCGCAGCAATTACAACCAATTCAAATGCACACAAAATATCCTTAATTGCAATCAAATCAATGTAATACAAATAATTTTGAACAAACAACAACTGCCAGTAGCAGTAGGGAAGCAGTAGGTTGTAAAATACACACACGCACAAATAGACAAATACAACTGGCATTTGGCATAGTTTGAACATAATTAAGCTTAAAATCCAATTCAATCGCTTGCTGCTACTCTTACCTCGGCTACTGTCTGTACGCCACAAAATATGCAATAAAATTTTCAAATAAATTTGTAACTGCGAGCGAACCAAAGTTGACCACTACTAATGCGGGTTGCATGAATATTGTATAGCGGCTTCATGTTAGATAGCGTACACAAACACACACTTTCAAACGCATAGACACCCTTTTGATTTGTTCCTTCTCTTGCTTTCGTACAATTTCTGCTGATCCCTCGTGGTGGTTCCATTCACTAAATAAATAATACAATAATTTTTGGTTGAGATTTTAATAAAATTTGTAAATTCATTTAAATGCTTTTTAATGTATATAATTGAATTATAAACAATGTTTATTATAATTTGAATGAAATAAAAACGTACTCTTACATGTACGAGAGTGGTTGGATACAGGCAGCAATACTTGATTGCAAGAGATGGCACTACATGGAGAAGAATTTTCCTTCAGCTTTGGCAAAACAACTTAAATATTGGTTTTATTAGTTAAACAAAATTTTGGTTTTTGACTGCCTTTTCAACTTTTTATTTGTTATCCCCATGAAATGATAAATGCTAGTACTAACGAAAACTATAAAACGCTGATAAATGTTTAGCGTATATATCGTTTTGGATTAAAAATTGTCTACTTCTAAGCAAGAACGCTTTTTAGTTAGATTAAATAAAATATTTTTTGCTAAGAATCTTTGGCTCAAATAATAGCTAGACAGCTGGTGGCCTAAATTTCTACATGAATTTCTCGTACTGCAGACTTTGAGAATCATGAAGTTGCAAATAATAAAAATAATATGAACAGTCACTGCCAGTGCAACTGTAACAAAAAGAAAGTACCATAAGCGATTTTATCGCGTCTGTCTCTTATTGTAAAAAATGTGTTTATATACAAAAGAGATAAGTGCAACAGGCAGACGTTTTTGTTGCTGCGTTTAAGAAAATTTATATTTTTTCAAAATCTTATGATACATACAATCTTAAATGATTTTTATCGTCAGACAGATTAAGGTAATTATATAGATTAAGCCATAAAAATGGTGAAAAACGATCTCTGTCACTTAGTTATTGCAATATAACAAATATTAAAAAAACAAAAATTCAATGCATTTTATAGCGTCTGCCGCTTGTCTGAATGGTTCCTTAACTTATAGAAGATATTAATATAAAGAAGCATAAGATTCCAGCGCTGATTTTTTGAGGCAGATGTCTTTAAGCACTTAAGGTACGTATTACAAAACTAATACCGTACAAATATTGTTATGCAAGATTTACATATGCATTTTTAGGACTCTATATTTTTTTCTTAATTTTTTCTAGCTGAGTATACCGGGTATTCCACGCCTAATCGGATACCATTTTGCATTTGCATCTGCATTTTTTTTTGCTGGTTGAGCCTCCATTTTTTTGTTCTCCGAAATAGCGTTTATTGAAATTTAATATACTGATCTTCATACAGATCTATATATCACCCAGTGTGGCTGGATAATTGGAAAATTTAAATTTACGATATCTTGAAGAAAAATAAAGATATCGATAAGTTCAAAGTGTTTATTGATGGGAACAGGTTAAGATTATACAATTAAATTTATTCGAAAAAATATGATTTCGCTAGAATTAATAGAGAAATTTGACGACTTTGACATACACAACCACACATATTTTGAAAAAGCTAAGGCCTACACGTATGAGCTTGAATTTTCAGCTCCTATGGGCAATGCTAAAAACAATGAAATTCTAGAAGAAAACGATAAATCTAAAATACAATTCGTATCAGTGATGATAAAATGATATAATGGAAATGCTCACCGGCTCCCTATTACAATCTAAATTTCTACAATATTCTTAGGATTAATAGGCAGAACAGTATTGGTAGAGGTGTGGCCACATATAACAAAAGTTTTAAATGGGACAACGGTCTCAGATACCCAATGTAATCCATTCACGGTGCTAAATCTGTAGCTACTGTTTACTTCGAAATTATTACCATGCCATGAGTTATAACAAATATGAGACTTTCAACACGGTTTCTTTCAGTGTCCACACAAAAAATCTGCTGTCGCTTTTACTGCCTCACTGCTGTTGCAAAATGAATTTTAACATTTTAATTCTTTTGATTTAAAAATAAACCTGGCTGACCATAATTTTCAACACTTAGCATACGATTTCATATAACGCTGGCAGCAAACATTTCACTGCTGCCGCTGAGACTAAAGAGACTCCGAAATGAACTCTTAACCGGGCAACATCGTTGTGCTAACAGCCAACACTCACATAGGATTTTGTTTGCATTGGTCCTTTATTCTTTTGCATATCCTTTTTTTGTGTGCTTTGAGCCTTTTTCATGATAAATGAAGATGTTGCTTATGCCGCCGAAAGTTGTTGCTGTCCGGGTCGCTGCCGGCTTTGCTGCTACTCATAATTTAATGTTGTACTGCACTGTTGTTGCCTGTATAAAATTTGCACATTTTAAACGTTGGATGTTCTTCCGACTACCCACCATTTTGTGTGAATGGGGTTTTTTTTTGCTCGCTGTGCGCTGCCGGTTTACTGCTGCAACACTTGTGGCAGTAATAGAAAAAGGTAGTTTTTGTGTTGCTGCAAAAATAAGTTAAATTGTTGCTCGAGGTCGTAGGGGTCGTCATCGAGTGTTAAAGCGACTGCCAGGTTTTAGTTTATCATCGCAGCCGTTGCTGATATTGCCTTGCCGCCGCTACCATCACCATGTCAGAGTTGCATGAAAAAAAAAGGAGTGAAAAAAAAGTTGAAATTAATTTTTAGTGATGATTGCGGCTGCTGCGGTTTTGTTGCTTCGCTCGTTGAAGTTGGCGATGGCGTTGGCGGTGTTGCCGTCGCAATAATCAATGTTGTATGAAATTTTAATTTATCGTTGCTGTTGTGTTTTTTCTTTATTTTCATTGCTTCCCATATTGAAATCAATTTGATGTAAAAGTTCATTTTTTTGTTGCTGTTGTTATATTGGTTTGCGGCTTCACTATGGAAGTGGTTTTTACCCGAATTGAATTCTTTTACAGCTGCTTTTTTTGGCGAGTTGCAACATTTATTAATTTTGACTTTGGCTTTGCCCTTGTGGTGTCAGTTACAGTGAGTAACGGATAATGGTGCTAAGATTTTTGCTGGCAAAGCGAAAATTAAATCAATATTGCAGCATTAAGCAAAGGATTAGAGCATTTCAAGGGATGGCTTGTGGAATGGCTTAAAAATATTGTTGTTTGGCTTATGCTGCATTTTGTATGGCTATCGTAAAATTGTGGAATTTAATGAACTTTTTTTGTTTTAAAATTTGCTCGCTGTTGGCAGAAAGATACGTGGTGGGAAAAAATCGATTGAATGTAAAAAAAATTGTTTTTAAAACAAAATTTTTAAGTTCTGTATAATTCGACCATAAAATATTCAACTTTAACTACACATCTAGATACATAGTTCACCTTAACGTTTAAAATACAGTAAACGCTCGATTATGTTACCTAGTTAATGTTGAGCTTGTTCATAAATCCGAGGGTTATATATTCCGAAGGGCGTTTTTACGTTCAGTTTAATTAAGTTTAAAGGACAAGTAAGACATTTTGATAATAATTGAAGGTTCATATAACCAAGTGAAAATATAATTGAGAGTGTACTGTATTTTAAACGCTAAGCAAAGAAAGACAACAGTCACGTAATCAAAGATTTTGCCATTGTTTGAGGTGATTTATTTCTATATTTTAATTGCAAACGAAAAAGTTTTTAAATTCAATGCGCTTAATGTGAAAAAAAAACAAAAAATAAACACAAATAAGTGCGGTGAAAAATTTTAATTATCAAAGTTTGTGTTGGGATTTCGAATACAAATTGATGGAAATGACCGAAAATGATAAACCCTCAGATGGCTACTATTGCCGCTGGTAGTACCATTGCTCTTTCTATTGTTGCTGTCGCCGCTACCATTTGTTGCAGCATGCATAATAAGCACAACACAACAGCAACCAAATTGGCAACTGAACGCTCAGTGGCGCCCGCCGGAAATGCTATTAAAATATTTATTTTATAATTAGATGCTTTTGCATGTGATTACGTCCGGTGGGAAATTGTGTTTTCCCAGCAATAAATTTAATAATTTGCACTTGTTGTCAATAAACACACATGCATACGCACACACATGAATTCACACAAAAACATCAGTTATAATTTGTATGCAAATATACTAATATATATGTATGTATATTTATTATATGATACGCATTTGATATGCATTAATACATTAACAATAGTTGTTTTAAAATTGCATGCTTTAAGGCGCTTTTTCACATAAATAAAATAATCTATGTATTGTTTTCTTTCCGGTTGCTAACAAACAATTTTATTTCAAATATTTTTTTGAAAATTTTTTTTTGCATAATTGTTTTGTTTTGTAGAGAATTAAGTTAATGTTTTTGTTTTTCAAATGAATGCAAACATTTTTTAATATTAGCGCAGCTTTTGTTTATACCCTACACAGTGGGTATATTCACTTTGTTTGTAACGCATAGAAGGGGGCGTGGCAGGTATGGAAAAGTGTATATATTCTTGATCAGCGTCACCACCTGAGCCGATATAGCTGTGTCTGTCTGTCTGTGTGTCTGTCTGTTGAAATCAAGTTAACGGGAAACTAAGAAAGCTAATTCAATAAAATTTGGCACACATCTTTTTGCAAGCTGCTAGCATATAAAAATGGGTGAAATCGGTTAATGGCCACGCCCTCCGCCCATACTCTATGTAAATATACCTAAGTCCATTTTGAAAAAAAGTTGCTGCGATTTTGATGAAACTTGGTGATTTGGTAAATATGAGAACAACATTAAGATTAGGCTAGGTCTTAAGTTTGCAAAGGCTCTTAAAGGGGCGTGGCACAGCACTAAATTTTAGGTTTTATGACGCCATTGCTCGTAAACTGTGCAAGATATTGTGATGAAATTTGGTACACGGATACAGATCTTGTGAGTTTTGAATTGCGCATAAAGTGGGCGGAATTGTTAAAGTGGGCGTGGCATTTCTTAACAATTAAAAATTTGGATTTAGTATAACTCCAAATTGGCACATACGATTTCCATTAATATTTTAAAGATGATACCACTGAAAGTAGTCAACAATACAAGCCACGTCAATATACTGAAAAATTTATTTTAAGGGCGTAGCACAGCCTACAATATTTATAAACGTTATAAAAAGAGAACTAACAACGCAATCGTTATGAAATTTCATATGGCGGATACACTTGCTAAAAGGTGTCTTCTTGCAAAATTTTGCCATAATTGCGCTGGTGGGTGTGGCACCTCCCATATAAGCGAAATACGTTTAATGTTATAGATAGTGTGCTATGAGAGTAATCTTCATAAAATTTTGTTTAGAGGTGTCGGTTACTATAAGCTTTAAATAAAATGAAGCTTGATAAAATTGAATCAGTGGGCGTGGCACCTTCTATACAATTAAAATACCTTAAGTGGCATAAATATCGAAATATATGAGCAATCATACTGAAATTTGGTGTAAGAAGTTTATCTAAAGCTATTTCTGGATAAAAGTCAGACTGGGTTGTACATTTGGGTGTGTCACCGCCCTTAAATCTTAAATTTTAAGACTAATTACGTCATATAGCGCAAACTATACAAGATATTGCGCTATTGTGCTAAAATTTGTATGCGTAAGTATGCTAATTACGAATATTATTTTTATTCCAAAAGTAGGCGGTATTGAAGAAGTGGGCGTGGCATATTTCGTGGTTTTCATTTCTATTCTATTTTTTTCAACATTTCCCATATACTTTTGACCTTTTCAACCTTTTACCAATCCCCTTCAATTTTATTCGACATTTTCTTTATTCTTTCGACTTTTTCATCAATTTTTCAGCATTTTTCATATTGTTCGACTATTTCAATTTCTTTCAACTTTCTTCAATGGTTTTCATATTTTTTCAACATTTTCAGTTTTTTCCAACACTTTTCATTATTTTTGAACCTTTGTACATTATTTTCGACTTATTCAACCTCTTTAAAATTTTTTAACATTTTTTTAAAAAATACTTTCAATGCAGTGTAGGGTATGTGAGTTTCGGCCTGGCCGAAGATAATACCTTTATTAGTTTTATTTTAATATAGTTCGACATACACACCTGCATTTTCTTTTACTTTGTGCATGTATTTGTATTTTCGTTATTCATATTTGCACTTATTTGCATGCAAAAGGTCTTCTCTTATTTTGCATCACACTTTTTTTTTAATTTTAAAACCTTATTTTTCATAAAATTTAAAAAAATAATCAGGGCCTCCACTGAAAGATTGTGTAATAAGTATAAGACCAAAATGATTTTAGCGAAAAAAATCTTGGAAATATAATAAATGAATCTTACTCAGGAATTATGTGCTCTTGTTCATGCTCTTTACAGCTCTTGCTTTGATATTACGCAATCTTTCAAAAACAAGGTAGTATCATCACATCAGGTGAATGCGGATCCCAAAGAAGTTCTACATTATTTGATGGTAATTATTAAACGGCAAGTTGTTGAAATCGAATGGCATACTCCAAACGCTAAGATAGCAATACTGAAGCGATATTCTGGCAATGCTTTGCTGGGCAGATCAATAATGAGTAGAGGTAAATGTGTCAGCGTTTAACATAAAATCCTGTCTGGAGGGATCATTTAACGATGTGCCATCATATTAGGGAACAAATTAACTATCGACTAGCACCCTCATTGAACAGTACAGTACAGCGGCAGCTGATATCCCGTGGCATAAAAAAGTCGTCGGTTGGACTTCATTGCAATGTAAAATGTAATAAAGTACTATCAGTTGGATTCTCTTCACAACCCGACACCCTGTTACAATTTGTTAGCTTCCTTCTGTACCACAAACTACTTTGGTGTGCTCTGATCACGAGTCACAGGGTTGTTAACCGAAGATAATGGCAAACATCATCAGAAGCAATATATTTTTTCGGTTGAGTAGACAAAGTGTTGTTCCACCTATCGCTTGGAATAGTCAAGTTACTCGGAATAATTACGAGAAGGGATGTATGATACTACATTCTAATTGTAAACAGTACAAAAAACTACATAGATAGGATAGCTGCTCAATAAATTCTCCGCTGCGTCAGTATACTAGGATTCCTTCCGAGAAGCGCCAATTAATACACTTATTCGAAACTGAGAGAATATGTTAAGAGTTAGGTTATCCTTTATCCTTCGGTATATTCCTTCAATTTGAATAGTTGATCTTTTATTGGAATTGAAAAACTCAATGAGTCATAATCGTTGCTGGACATCATACGTAGCTTCAGAAGTAGCTCTATAAAAAAAGATTAAAAATGGACAAGCTATGTTTTTTAGATCATTTAGTTTTTCAGTGGGCACCCTGTATAAAATTAAGTGTATTCAAATTAATTTTTTTTTTGAAGATAGATTTTGAACCACGGCTATCTAGAAAACATATCGATAAAGTAAATTGGTTTTTGGAAATACTACTACTAGTGGTTTCCCCAAAATCAATGTCGTATGGGAGCAAGAAAGGAGGCTTATCGAACATCGAAATGTAAAACAATTTTCTTCATATAAACGGCTTGTTAATTTATTCCATAATAATTTTGAATGTGTTTTAAGAACAAATTTTCAAAATGCTAAAATAAAAACTTTGGAAATATAGTCGGCTTACGTGGTGAACTGGCTCAGCCATACCCTTGGAATCTCAAGGATATGCGATCGAACCTTTTTGATTTTGAAACAGAATAAGTTGGAAATCAGGATATAAGTTTACACAATTGTTTTAATGTTATTTTCATTTAAATGTCAGGTTGATGAAAAAAAATGTGATCTAACTTTAATGGCAACCCTAAGTTTTAAACTGATATTTTTGCTCTTCTGATAAATTGCGTGTTTGCGAATAACAGGTATTATTGACTATATTTCATTTATATTACACAAGAACAATTAATATATTAGAAATTAAGTCATTATTTTCTTTAAAATAATTTAAACTGAAACAGACAAATCATTTCCTTATAACAAAATGATTTACTTAAAACTTCTTACTAATTTCAATGTTTATTGATTCTCTTTACAGGAATGCTGACTTAATAAGTAAAGGTGAGTAAAATATTCTAAGAATTCTTTAGTCACAACACAAGCTATTAGCATATGAGTTGTATTGTATAATATTTCTACATTTTCCAATGACTGTATAGAGCATAAAATTGAGTTGTTTAACTAATTACTATTGTGATTAATACATTGCATGCCATACACACTCATGAAGCATACGTCTGAGTGTTTGTTTGTATGCACAATAGGGTGATTCAAATGAGAATAAACATATTCTAAGAAATCATTTATTGATAGAAAAGATATTATCCAAAAAATGGTTATTTCCAAAATCATGAGATTATGCAAGAGCGACTTTATCAAAGTTGTTGCTAGCACAGTGTCTGTACGATTTTCTTTCATAACTTTTTCGATATGCATGAATAAGAATTAAAAACTTACAAGCTCTTTTCCTGGAAACTAATGTAAAACTCCGCTTTTTTTATATATTTTCCACAAAAAAATGTGGTTTTAAGATCTATGATATATAGGCAAGTCTCGCATTTCGTTCAAGTACAAAATTGAACTCAATTTAGAGACATTAATTGAAAATTCTTCATTACTCCAAAACAGTATGAGATAATCAGTTACAATCTCCAAAAATGTTGTTGGACTTCATGAGGTCAACGAGCGTCGAACTGACCTGTAACAGTGATGTCATTTTCGGTACATTTGAGTCGTGAAAAATCGTTGTCAGCATAGTCGACAAGTTTTTAGTACATACGGTATATTTGGCACATTTCCAGTACACTTGGACTATGTATTCTAAAAATTACCAAGTCTATTTTAGTAAATTTAGGTGAAATATGAGCAGAAACCTGGTGGTAACTTTGCTTGAATTTTAGTAATTTAGAGTAACTATTTGATGTGCATTAGGAAAAAGTACATTCTCCCTATAAAAAGTACGTTTCAAGTCTCTATTCAGTACGTTTCCACAAAACCCAATTGCCGTCATTGAAATGTAGCCAATAGATGCTTTTCAAATTTATCAATTTAGCAGCGATCATGTATCTTATCAAAGCCTGTAAGTGATTATCTATCTCGTTCTTAAAATTGTTAACAATGTTTTTTGTTCAATAGGCCGAAATCGAGTGCAATTTTGTACTAGAAATCAAATAGTACCTCAATATAGCTTGAGCGTGTGCAGGGAGTATTTTAAATCGAATAAAAAAAAATATAAATTGGGAAAAATGGTAACTAAGACTGTACCACAAGTTGCCGAAGACTGAAGCTCTTATTTTGATCAACTTTTTTGTTCAATGGACGCAAAGGATTTTTTGGTTCTTATACTTTGAACCAATATAAGGTAACAGAGGTATTCATTTTTGAATATACGGAAATCGGGCCCCACTGTGCTACACCTTAAGGGTTAAAGAAATAAAAAAAATTACCCAAAGTGTTGTACATTTGATACAGGGAAGCTAATATACCAAGTAACACTGAAGTCGATTAAGGGGGTGTTCAAGTTTTACGTAACGCAATTCTTGAAAATTTTCGACAAACTTTCCCATGTAACGCGCTGTAACGTTTTTCTGCACACCTCCTCCCCCCCTAGACGTTACTTAACACCCAAGTGGCCATGTTTACCTATGGCAAGGCTTTGCTAGTTAATGAGTGCATGGCTTGAAAAAATTGATGCAAATAGGAAATTTTCCACGCTTACATCTCAGCTTTGGTTAATACTCGTAGAACATTTTCGCTGTATTTATTCAATAAACATATAAAGAAAACGTTTCATTATACATACCTAATTTCAAATCACTACCACTAATGAAGTTTCACTGCAAAAACAATGTTACGTAACGCGCCGTTCTAAGCCCCCCCTTCTCCCCTGTAACGCATCGTAACGTTTTACAAGACCTCCCTCCTCCAAATTGCGTTACGTAATACTTGAACGACCCTAAGTCGAGTTGGCCCGATTTTTAATGCTTTTCTTTAAAAACTCAAAATTTTTTTAAATTATTCTAATTTCTTAATTAACGTAAACAAATATAAAAAACTCACTCTGGTCTAACCTCTAAATGTTGAGCAAATTTTTTTTTGGAAACGTTTAACGTAAAAAGAATTACCAAAGAAATTTTCTAATTTTTTTTTAATTTGAATCACCCTAATGTACGATTAACATACCCACAATATGTGTGTTACCGAATGAAAGTACATTAATAATACATTAGTTTCAAAAAACAAAAAATGCCTGAAATGATTACGAGAAAAAAGAATTACAATTTCAGTGACGATAATAGTTTGTATGCCTATGTGCTTGTGCTTGTATATATATATATGTAGGTGTGATATCAATTATTCAATTACACCTGACATAACTGTATAACTGTATCTATGCAATGGTTTGAGGTCTGTGTGTTAATGGCCACCGTTATTGAATATATATTTACGCGTATTATTGATTAGTTTATTAATAAGTTAGGCGGCGATATCTGGCTCTTTTAAAATGTGCAGCATTATTAAAGCAATGGTTTTCCTTCAGGAAACCCATGCACTTTAAACTTATAGGGTGTTTGAAATATCAATGTCAAGTTGAAGCAGGAAACTTTGAGAGATTTTAAACCATCCCCTTGTATGTTATGTTTAAGAATTTTGGTTTGTGTTTAAGCGATATTTTTCATTTAATTTGTGACAAAATGAATAATCTAAGTTCTTTTGTAAGTAGTCTGGCCCAATATAAATTACTTAAACTCAGGCTCCAAAAAGAATCATTCAAAGCTACAAAACAAATAAAAGAAAATATTAAAAAATACTGACTGCTTCATTTATCTTGGGACTAAGTAATAACTCCAATAAAAAAATTGTTATGAAACAAAATAAAGTTTTAACAAAAATTTAACAGTTTTTAAAAAACTAACCTACGGTACTTTCAAAATTTTTATTAAAGTCAACTTTTTAAGTCATTTGTGGCTCAACTTTCTTGCTTTGACAGCTGCCATGTGTCAATCGGCTTGTCCGTATGACGTTTGTGTTCAATATTCAATATTCAATACAAATCAATCATGAATAGACTTACTCCTGAACAACGTTTATTAATTGTGGAAACTTACTACCAAAATAAGTCATCAGTTAGAGAATACTGTAGAATTCTTCATCATCATTTTGGTCGTTATGAGCGTCCAACTGAGCGCAATATTCGTAACACCATCACCAAACTTCGAACCAATTTTACTCTAAAGGACATTCATCATTCAACCAGAGTGCAGACAGCCCGTAATTTTGAGAATATTTCTGCAGTTGCAGAGAGTGTTCGTGAAAACCGTGAACAACGATTCGTCGCCGATCTCTGGCTATGGGCATCTCTTATGGATCATTGTAGCATATCTTGGTTCGGAGGCCTAGAAACTACAACTTGCAAAAAAATTGAAGCTGGTTGATATTGGTTTACGTTTTAATTTCGGCTTATAGGCCTTGCAACATCTTCAAAATGATCCATTATTTTATCGAAAAATAGTGTTAAGCGACGAAGCTCATTTCTGGTTGAACGGCTACGTTAACAAGCAAAATCGCCGTAGTTGGGCCGATGAACAACCAGAAGCAATCCAAGAACTTCCAATGTCTCACGATAAATCTACTGTTTGGTGTGGCTTATAGACAGGAGGCATCATCAGACCGTATTTCTTCAAATATGCAGATGGAGCCCGTGTTACGGTCAATGGTGCTCGCTACAGTGCAATGATCAATGAATTTTTGTTGCCAAAAGTTCAGGATATTGGTGTAGCCGAGCTCTGGTTTCAACAGGATGGCGCAACATGCCATACAGCTGGAGAAACAATCGCTTTATTGAGGGAAACGTTCGTTGAAAACATCATCTCAAGTAATGGTCCTGTTAATTGGACACCAATATAATGTGATTTGACGCCATTGAAATATTTTACTTTGGGGATATGTTAAATCACTTGTTTATGTCAACAAACCCGAAACTATTGACGCTTTGGAAACCAACATAACTCGTGTTATTCAAGAAATAGCGGTCAATATGTTCAAAAGATTTGTAAAATATTGGACCCACAGAATGGACTATTTAAAAACTAGTCGTGGGCAACATTTGAACAAAATAATTTTTAAACATTAAGTTGCAGGAACCGAACTATCATTCCAAATAAGGATTTGCATCAATACATTGATTTGTATGTATTTTATTAAGAAAACAAAGTAGGAAACTCTTATTGCACCACCCTTTATAAAAAAAATCAAATTTGGGACAAAATTTTCAGAAAGTACAAGACCATGAAATGTCTTTATTTGCTTATATTTGGCAAAAAATTGTACAGTGCCATCGGTTAATGTTTTAAAAACGGTTAAAGAGAAACTTTTTTTTTGTGTTACGAAATCATTACATAACATAGCCTCAAGATTAATGGGACTCCTAGTGTAGAAATATTAGATATATGATTCGGTACATACATTTCGATAGTGTCCTTAAATACCGTAATCTGTTAATTTTCATAACAGTTTTTAGAAATGGCTTTAATTATACAGTCCGACACTGTTTATCAGGTTTTAATTTCTTCACAATGGTTGATTAAGAGCACTGGCAGCCAGACCATCGGCTGAAACATAAAAAGTTCATAATGGGTGGATTACACAAATTTGTGGGTTATATTTTTAAAAGTTCTCAAAGCTGCATAAAATATATTGAAAATACCTAAAGAGTTTCATAATGGGATAGCCAACAGTTAAGCAGCATGCAAAATATTTTAGTGTCGTATGATGATGACTCTTCTAAAAAATAACAACTTCTCGTATCGAAATGTTTCAATGTAAAGTTCTATAGCACGTGTCAAATTTCAATTTCGATTGTAATTATAATGTAAATTCATGTAGTTATCTACTCACTCTTTCAAAAGAATAAAAAAAATATTGATTTCTTTAATGTTGCAACGATGTTTTATTATTATCCAAGCGATTATATTTAATTTATAGTTTCTTACAATGCGACACATAACCACTGCTGGAAATACCATCCTCTTCTTACCATGACTATAATTAATGATTTAATCAATAATACCAATGGCATTACACTGCAACTCTTTTGATTTTTTTTCAAATCTTGTAGTACTTGATGAGGGGCACATAAATAGCAGGTTTATAGAGACGTCATATAAAAGCTGAATTATTTTTTCGTACATTAAAATTAATCCTATTATGACAGCAGTACCAATTGATCTTGAAAGAAAAGGTTAAAAACCCATACAAAATGTGACTTTGACCTTTATTTTCAAGATCGAGTGGTAGCAACAATCTAATAGGATTATTTTTTCTCTTAACTTCTTATTTCATATGCTGTCTTAAAGTGAACTGACATTTTTTTAAAAATTGTATAATTGTAGTACTGTCAAATTATAAATGAAGTTAATATGTTATTTTACGTTGGTTTTGTCCAAGCATTATTTGGTATTTGTACGACCGTAAAAAACTACCAGCAAAGTTTTTGCAAAGCTCAAAAAAAAACATCTATGATGTTTCCAAGTTCTTATGCTATTCACAATTGCTCTCTTTAAGCAAAGTAAGGACTGTCCGAGAAAAACCTTGCGTTTTTTTATTTTTTTATTATGCTCTACCTGATAATCTTAAAGGTCCAAGAAGACACAAAATTTGTTCTATATAAAGTGATGTTTAGTATCATGTACAACATTGAAGACTGCACTTCTAATGACAAAGATGTCAAGCAAGCAACACTGATTTTGTTCAAATACTTGAAAAATCCAGAATTAAAATATTCAGCTTTAGCAAAAATAGTTGGTGCATCAGACAGAACTGTCTTTACGGTTATTTCTAACCAAAATAAGGGTCTACCTGATTCACCTGAGAAAAGGGTTTAGGCAGAAAACCAGAATTTTCAAACCCAAAGGTAACGACGAAGGTGAAGTGCCTTTTTTAGCAGAATCCCAAAACCTCAGTGCGAGATATGGCGGCTAGAGCAGGTATATCAAAATCTACTGTGCAAAGAATGAAGGAGAAAAGTAAGCTAAAGACAAATAGAGTTCAAAAAGTTCCAGACCATTCTCATGAAAAGCAGTTGATGGCTCAGATGCGAGCCCGAAAATTGTATGAAAGGTACCTGACTAAGTTTGATTCCTGTGTTATGGACGACGAAATTTACGTTAAAGCTCATTTTTAGCAGCTAACTGGGCACGAATATTATACATCACCAAAGAAGGGGCATATGTCTAGTAAATTCAAAGAAAAAAAAATTTCAAAATTTCCGCAGCAATATATGGTTTGGCAGTCCATATGTACCTGGCCTAATTTAGCAACATTTCATTACTCTAAAGCTATTAAGGAATGGTAACAAAGTAAAAAGATAAATTTTGTACCAAAAATAGCGAATCCGCTCAACTGCCCAGAGCTTCGCCCAATTGAAAGGTATTCGGTTCTAATGAAATGAGATATTTGAAATAGTGGTAAGACTGCTAAAAACTTACAAAACTTCAGACGTAAGTGAAAAAGATCGTACCGTACTGTCGATGAAAAAACTTTGTAAAATTTAATGAAGAGCCTTAAGAAAAAAGTAAGAAATTTTAATAAAAAATTTAAATTGTTTTTTAGTTTTTTGTTATCTATATTCTGAACACTAGCCATTATTAATAAAAAAGGAAAAAAGACCAAAACAATTACTAGGTATTTCTTTATGTCAATAAACAAAACGCACGTTCTTTCTGGGACGGTCCTCAATACCACTGTACTTTAAAATTCAAAACAAAAGTGCTTTCTCCTTTAAATTTTTTTTTGTGAGCAACAATTTCTTGCAAAATTAACCAGCATTAAGAAAGATAATAAAAACAAACAAAAAGCTTCAAGAGTAAGGTCAAATTTGCTCTAACAATAGTCAAGAAAGCATGGCAACGGCTGGAGAATCAGCTTGAAAACTCCACTTATTTTTAAGTTCAGCACTGTAAAACAATAAGACTAAGGACTAAGCGATCAGATAAGCAATTGAAGCACTCCTCCCCAAAAAATACCTAAGAACGATTAAAAAGCATTTGGAACTATCTGACATATAATAAACAACAATGTGAAGGCAAATACTAAATTGAAAGGCTCTGTAATGTTAAACTTAAAAATAAACGCAAGTATTGGAGCATCATTCATGAAGAATTTTTTCATTTCATTTAATTTCGAAAGGTTGAAAGGCAAATGGATACAGAGACGAAAAATAGAACTCTTTTGAAATACTTAAGTACTAGACAAGTGGTGTCCTTAACTGTTACTGTTGCTCTACATTATTTCCGTTACAATTCAAATTGAATTGAAGTTTATTTCATTTCCGTTTCCAAAAATTAATTTCTTTGCTTTGTCTTTTTCCAGGCAATCATCTTCACTTTTGCAATTGACATAAATCAATGGCACTTGAAGTTTCCGTTGTTGTTGCCTTTAACTCAGCAGCTACGCTTTTGAGACTCCTTTCTATCCCTGCTGCGTATCTACTTTTCATACGGTTACGCACAATTCGTTAAATTTTTTTTTTGATGTGTTTTCATCACACTACAAGAAAGAAGGAATGTTATATTTCATATCAATGCTTAGATGTTGCTTAGCAACAGTAAATTTGATCAAAGGTTGTGGTATAATCAGCAACGTTCTGGGCGCTATATCCAACCAACGCAGACAGGTATTTTTTCTATCAATTTGTTTTGCTTAGATGGGTAATGGTTGCATTTTTCAAATAAAAATAGGTAGTTCTTTAAGTCGGTTGGTTCGGTTTTCTTCATATATATATCGAAATGCGAAAATTTTCTTCAGTTTGATGAAAAAAACCAGTTTATTGAAAATCTGTGAATTATTGTGAGCAATAACTAACACTGTTATTTTTAAACACTAAAAAGTTAGGGGTAGGTAGGAGTGGCAGTCAGTTATGAAAACCGACTCACTTAGACCAAATGTGATTCATTGTGAAGCCACAAGGTGTCTGACTATACTCTCTCGTCGAACCAACCAGATTTCGTAATGAAACTAAAAAGCTGACCTATACTAACACGCCTAAGGTCATCCAGGCCATCAAACAAAATCGACCCAAGTGTTTTGTGGCGTCTTTTAGCAAGTGCGGGCAAGAGCAGAGAAGATGTTTGATATTTTCCTTTTCCTCCACATCCCCACAACTTCTACAGAAGTCAAAGGTCCTAACACCTAATCTCTCCACATGTCTGCCGATGAGGTAGTGGCCAGTTATGACTGCAACAGCTGACGAGACACTATGTCTAGTGAGAGAAATTAGTTCTGACGAACGCTTAACATACCATTTCGGCCAGATTTGCCTAGTTTTGTTGCAAGTTAACCATTGACATCATCTTTTATAAGCATTTTTTGCCATTTCGTCTTTAAGCAGGAACTTGAAGGTAGCAAGTGACATGCCAACACCTTCCTTGTCCTTTGTGCAGTAGTCCCCTGTCTAGCAATGTTCCTATGCCCAGGCACCCAGATGAAGTGAATGTTAAAATGTTGAGCCATCTCATTTAGAGACATTGTCGGGCCACTAGTGAGCTTAGGAAGACTGATTCTAGAAATTTGGTGGCATCCTGACTGTCTGAATAAATGATTATATCCTTTTGGATAAAATATTCATCCTCAACACGATGGTATCCCTTTTATCGCTATAACCTGCGCCTGAAAAACACTACAATGATCTGGTAACTTCACAGCAATTTTTATCTTCAGTTCCTTAAATTAAATACCATAACCCACTCGGTTATTTAGCTTGAAGCCATCGGTGTAGAAATTAATATGGCTCCTTCTCCCCGCGAGTTCTCCCTTCCAGTCATCCCTAGATGGAAGGTGGAAAAATTAAGTCAAAATTGGCGGGTACAGATCTCAAGCTATGAAGAATAGTTGAGTGCCTTGTTCTACCCTCGAACCAGCAAGTAGTTACCCTGAGTGTAATGGCAGCACAAGCTGCTACAAAGCGTCAGTTAGTGTAGTCCGCAGAGCACGACTGATACGCATGGAAGCAGCTCTTTAAGCTCTCTGCAATTGGCCTTGTCTAATACAGGCCACCACACTACAATGGCATATAACAGAATCGGTCAAATGACCAATGTATAGAGCTAGTGAATAATACGAGGTGATAGTCTCCATCTTCCACTTGGCGCTTTTTTCCAAGAGGAAAGCGCAAGAGTTGTGATGTGATTTTGATTTAAATACAAATCAGCGATCCATTTGTGTTCACATTGCCCGCACTGATATTAAATGATGTTCATTTCAATTTTAGCTTATTCTTGGAAAATAATTAGCGCACCAAGCTCTAAGTTTCGCGATATATTTTTTTGCCTTAATTCGCCATTGTATTTTTCACATTTTTTTTGTTAAGGTCAAGGCCTTAAGGAACTACCGCTTAAAAATTGTAGATTATTTTTTGATTAGTGTTATTATATTGCTTTTGTTTTGATGTTTTAGTGTTCTTGTTGGTACTCTAAATGAATTCTAATGATTATTTTATAAAATTCGCAGCAATCTGCTTAAATTTTGTGTGTTGAATTGCAAATGAAGTTCGTCGTTGTGCGTTAAAATTTTGCATATATAATTAGCAACTACTTAACGACTCAAGTGTCGTCGGGGGTTTATCCATTGGGTTGGGTTAAGACGACCTTCTTTATTTAAGTAAACGTCGTGGGTGTCTTAACATACCATTGATATTTAGTAATAAGTCTGAGCATTGTTTTTGGTTGCATTAATAATAAATGTAATTAATTTCTATTTTGCAATTTGCATTCACCTTCACTGCATTACTACTCATTTGCTCATTCCTTTTATTATTTACATATATTAAATAAATGTGAGGATGTAACTACTGTTCGGCGATTAAATTTCACGGATAATCATTGTGTTGTTGTAGCAAGATTGCGCAGGGCATAGGTTTTCATTTGTTAAGTTTAAGTCAACTTTTGTTAGAACTTAAATAAAATTACCTAAAAATTTTTTTTTTTTCGAAAAGTTTCGGTAAAAATTATGTAAAAATTGGAGGATTTCCGGAATTTTTTTACATCAATTTTTAGTTAAAGGCGAAATATTAACAAGAAAACTGCTAAATAAAAAAATTAAATTTGTTAAAAATAATCCAAAAAATAAAATTTTTGATATAGTGAATAAATGCCACTAAAATAAAAATTAATTTTTTTTTTCAAAACTCAAAAAATATTTTCTGCACGGAACAAATGACTACGGAAACTCCAGTGAGCTTAGAAAGCAATTGACTCAGTGCAGGTGGTTTCCTATACAGCGTCTGACCGATAGTGAGCAGTTGTGTAATTAAACCTTCTACAACCACGATTGACACGAGAATTCCATTTAGTCGAAGAAACTGAATCTCAAATTGTTTCTATCTTCCAAAAGGGCCATACTAAAGAACCAAAGCCAATCGCCCATATTTCTTGATTCAATCATGATTAAAAAACTTAAATAGAACAATAGCTTGCAAGCATGAAAATCGGAGAACCTTTGTTTTGAAAAAAAGGTCAACCAGATACGATACTGGACGACTCAACTCTACTTTCAACTAGGCTTTTTTCATCAAACCGATCTGAAATTTTAAAGTTGTAAACTTGGTTCTCAAAATTTATGGTCCTGGTCCCTGGGGGAAAAATGTTTATTACGTGAATATAACCTCCTCCACGTTAAAAAGTGGAAATTTTTCTGAATATTGCAAGATGACAACCGACCTTATGCTTAATGATCATAGTACGATTCAACTGAGCAGCAGAGTAGGATGTCGCGATCTTTAAGAAAAAGCAAAGTTGCTATACCTCTTGCCTCGATCTGCAAATGCTCAAATTGGCAAAAAATAACAAAATCAAATGTATAATGGATAAGTATAGTCTTGACTATCTAACTGATCGTGTCGTGGCTAAAATTAGACTACAAAACATGGCAGTACACAGAGTTTCTTGCCATTCAAAAAAGAGTTTTGCAACAGAACGCTTCAAGGCCAAAATCTTAAAATTTTCTCAGCGATCGTATTAACAGTAATGTCCTGAACTAAAGCCAACAAATCAATTACATTTGAACAAATGTGAAGGACTGTATTCACGGTACCTATAGCACCGCTGTTATAGCTTCTAAGTCTCCGATCACACCCCAGGACCAGTTGACGTGAAATGCAAAGTTAAAAACAAGCGAGCGTACGCCCGAACTGAAGAAATGTTAGGCATCCTAGAGCAAAGCCATGGAAAACATCATGGATCTGTTAAGCACAGTTCTTGATTATGCGGTTGCACCAGAAGAAGCGGCTGCACCGGTGGAAGCGGCTGTATCAGAGGCAGCGGCTGGTACCCGCAACTATGGCATACTCTTTTTTTACAATATATATTTTCATCATAGCTTTCAAAATACCACTTCACTACCAATGAAATGCAAACACGGCTTACTACTAACATTGAAACATAAAACATTTAACTTAACAAAAAGTGCTATATACAACTCCCTAAATTATGAAAATCGAAAACCTTTTGAACACACTCCAAACAACAAAACTTTATAAACTCCTGCTTAAAGCGAATATTGGGAGTTTTGTGCCCGCATTTATTTGCGTCCCCAATTAACTTCATATGGCTATCAAGCAAACAACTATCTATCATGGTCTGATAAAAATCAAACCAAATTGACACAGCGATCATAATAGTAGGGTTCTTCACTCGTACGAGTAGTCTTCTTTTTTTGTTAAAAGTTTTGAACGTTGTGGTCTTCTTCTTTATTGAAGTGCTAAGTCGCACGTTACGTACAGCATTGTATTTATTTTAAACTTGAGAAGAATTTTTTAATATAACACTTTTACACAAAAGAAGAGGCTACTTGCGAATACCCCACGTAAGAGTTTTGTTTATGCCTACGGATATTTGCAAAGTTATTGCATATATGTAAGTTGTAGTTCACAATATGAAATGAAAGTTATAATTTAATCTTGATTTTTCAATGATAAATATTAATCTGGTCTAAGAACTTTAATTGAACGTTAAAACTTTGAGATATTAAAGTCAAGCGAAAACAAATGTGAAAAAATAGGAATTTCAGCAATTTTGAGTTCCTTTAGGTTAAATAAGAAATATTAACAATCATTTGTGTTAGAATTCGTTATAATTAATAACAATAGCTACGATTATAGAAATAAATAGAACATTACTCCATTCCAATTTTAAGACCCAGTTCCTGCAAAGTCTTAACCCAGCACTGAGTCATTTGCCACATATCATATGCACTAAATTTTAGGTCAAACACTCCAATCGAAGGGGTCATATTTTTCCTAGATTCAACTTTGTTAAAAAATCTTGCGCATATAAATGAAAACATGAGTAGATGAAGTTACAATGTTACATTTTTTTTGAATGTTTCACCTCAAAAAATATCCAAAACCCTAATTTTTATTTTAATCTTAGTAATATTTTAATATTTTATCATATCTTCACCTTCATTTACTTATGTCTTCAATTAAAATTTAGCTAACTCAAAATGAAAGTTTTAAAAAAACTTGTGACATTTCTTAAAAAGTACCAGTAAATATGACAAATTGCAATTTGCGGCCTAAGTAGCCCCCAAAAAAACTTTGCTAAAATCTTAATACGCAAAACTTTGCTGCTTAGCAATATGTCAGCAAACAACATTCAAATTCTGCAATATGCAAATACGAGCAATTTGTGGTAAACTTTCTATACTTTTTTTCCGAAATCTTTAAAATAACAATGAAAACTATAACAAGCTCTTGAATATACGAAAAGTGAAATAAATCGCAGAAAGCCAAATTGAAAAATGAACTTTCACCAAAGAATTAAAAGAATGGGCGCAACAAAACGCTAATGATAAAAATAAAAAAAAACACAAAATCGTAGTAGAAGACTTCACTAAAATACGCTGCTCTCACTTACTCACTCTATCAAGGATACGAATCGTTTAATCCTGTCAAAGTGGCATTTGAAGAAGAAACTTAATGTAAACTCAACTTCTTAAGAGCCTTACATCTCAACTAAAATATTTGATTTGAATTTTCATTTATTATAATTTCAATAAATTTGGGCAAAAAGTTTTAACAAGTTTTTAATGGAAGTGCGTTGCGGCTGGTTTGTCACAGCTTGGATTTGGATACGGTTTTGGTCTGGCTGGTATGTTCAACATTCTTTTGAATGAAAGCGCGCTAAATGATAATAACGATGAAAAACTTTGACAGTATTCAGTGAACTGCAATGAATAGTTCTGCTACAGCTAATTGATTTGTTAAAATAATTTAATTGGTTTTGGTATGCAAGAACCACCACAGAGATATCTTATTGAAAGTATAACGTTGCATTAAGCCGTACGCATTGAGTTGGAAAATTGTGAAAAGTTGAAAGTACTTTTTTTCTGCATTAATTAACACGTATGGTATTAGTTTTGAAATTTGAGATCCAGTGAACATTTTATTGCAATGTTGTTCACATCTAAGCGAACTAAAAAAACTTGAACTGAAGTTGAAAAAAAAAAATATCTCTATTAAGTTATTTTATCGCGTCTGCCTCTGATATATTCTGTTAAGGTCATAGCATAGATACTGCAAATACATAAGGCAGACGTCTATACTACTGCATTTGGCGTCGAAAGTCCCATATACATAGCCAAAAAAATTAAAGCAAAATAATATTAACTGACGAAAAATAGAATAGTAAATTTTGTATATATAACAAAGTATCCTCATTAGGTGGTCAAGAACGTTTGTCTTCGAAAAATCAGTGCTGAATTCAGCTGCCTTCTCTTTTTTATGATTTTTATAATTAAAAGAATCAGTTAGCTATGTGGCAGACGTAACAAAATAGTTAAATACTCAATTTTTTACCTACATTTTTGTAATACTGCAATTTTTATATGCAGTAATAGCTGAGTGACAGTGGCTGTCTCTCTCGTTTCTTATGACGTTATCTTTAAAATTATTGCTGACGAGAAATTCACTTAAATTTGTATGCATCAAAAAATTAAAAAATTTGAGTTTCACTTAAGCGCAGCAACAATAACGTCTATCTTTCGCACTTACCATTTTTATGTACGGACACATTTTTTAAATGGCAGATGCTATAGAATTGCTTATAGTACCTTTTTTTACAGTTTCAAAGGGGTTTCAACTAATAACGCAGAGACAATGCAATGACAGACAGATATTGTTTGTACTATTTATAAACGATAAAATATTTTCAGAAATAAGGCCACCGGCTCCCAGACTATTGATTAGTGAAACATTTGCTCCAATAACTTTTTTTTTTAAAAGCTTTGCAAAGTCTTACTCTGGTTAGTAAGCATGAGAACACTCTTCTGGAAACTAGCATTAATATCGGTACAAGAACTTATATCATCGACATATGTCTGATTAACGATAACCCTGGCGCTGGTACCTGTGTGATTAAAGCATTAAATTGGGTATTTTTTTTTAGTGTCCTAGCGCCATTTCATCATGAAAAGTTTGACAATAACGCTTTCGATGTGTTCAATTTCATTGCGGAAATCGTGATTCTGTCGTCCAAAACAAAAAACACTTTGCAAAATTTATGATTGTACCATCTCAGCAGATTACTGGCCACATGACAAAAATATTTGAGTATCTATACATGCTATTGGTAGGCACTCATCCGCAAGAATAGAAAACAGTGCGTACGGTAGAAAATATCGCTCTTGAGTTGATGAATGACCTGATTCTGCGTCATGTGCAGTAATTGTACTTGTGTTCGTTCACTTTGTGAAAAATTTTGCGGAAAGACCTTGGTCCTTTCTCCTTAGAAGATTCAACTGAAGAACTAAAGCTGAACGACCAGCGCAATGCGCCGAAACTCTACTGGCTGTAGATTCACAAAGTTATTTCCTATGTCAAAAAACACAATTTAGAGCAACACATCAGCAGGAAACTCTTCAGAGCACCATCACAACCAAAAAAATGCACTGTTTGCTGGTGTTCTCTATTGACTTGAAGGATTCATTTTGTCAAATATAGCTTTAAAGTTAATGGTGAACGCTTTAGATTATGATGACAGACCATTTCGTTCTCCGATTGCGTGGCATGAAATTCGGGAAATGATCTGCTGAAGGAAGTATTCAGCACAAAAGCTTTTTTTACGAAATGAACCTGTCGATTGGCCACTTACACCATGTGACTTAACGTTTCTAGATTCATTCTTTGAAAATACATCAAACCATCGTTTTTTTGCGGATAAATCTGCAACACTAAATCATCTGAAAGTCGAACCTCTGCATCTTATTACCAAGATAAGATCCCATATGCTGAAAAAAGTAGTCCAAAAATCAAATTGAAATTTAATTATGCTTAGTGGCATAAATTTATGTAACGAATTAAATTCAAATTCTGGTCATTTCAACATTGTTTTCTTGTATTATTTTAATTTAAAGCAATGATATTTTGAGAAAAATACATTTAAACTTTATGATTACTTTATTTCAGCGTGGGTACCGATGAATAAAACTCAATTTATAACAATACACATTGTTGCTATACCCAAAACGTGCAACTAAAAGAGAATTGTGTGCCCAAAATTTCATCTCCAGCAGCGTGTGTGCTTCGAAATTCAAGCGTTATCGTATTCTCACTGCATTTCAAAACTAAAAGTGCACTTTTAAGTGATTTAAGTTTGCATAACAATTAATTTAATCCTTGCAAATATTATGACTACTACACAATCATTCATCATCATCACCATCGTAGTCATCCATTCCATCAGTTTGTTGTCAAAGTTATCAATTTTATTTTTTTTTATGGATAGAGTTTGCATTCTGAATTTTAATGCATTCATCTTCTTTTTGGTATGCAGATCTGTGTGTGTGCGTGTAGCTCTTCGTAAATTCTAAAAATTTATTTTTCGACATTAGGTCTTAAAAGAAGTCATTAATAAATTTCATATTTGCTTATTATTATTATTAAATGCAATGTTTATATTTTTAGCTGGTTACACATGTATGAATACAAAAGGAACTTATTAGATGAACAAAAGTGTGTATTTTTTGTTATAAATTCACTTGTCAGTTTTATGCAACTAAGTGAAGTTTTAGAAAAATTTTTCTGCATACGGTCTATTTTTGAATGCATAATGCAAATACTTAATGCAGGCTTGAAATGTATTTTTCAGATAGACTTTTTCGAAATTAGCATAAAAAACTACTAAAATTCAGTAAAATTTTAACTTTTTTATCACAAATAAAAAGAAGGCCAGAAAAGTTTACTCCAAGCATATTTCTTGGTAAAAATGCTAATTTTTAAAAATAATCCAAGTATACTGAAAATGTACCGAAAATGTACTAAAAATTTGGCAATTGTACTGGAATTGCGTCAAATGTACCGACTTGTCGACTATACTGACGACGATTTTTCACGTCGCAAATGTACCGGAAAAAGTACAAATGTATGATACCAAAATACCATAACCGAATTCCAAGTCTAAATTTACCAAAATAACTTAAGTTTTTATGAAGGACTCGGCTTTTTTTTTTGAAAAATTACTTAATTTTGGTAAAAACCGAATTATTCATAAAAATATTAATATAAAAGTACTATACCATTGGAACTAAAATTGAAATCGTTGTTCTCGGAAAGAAAGGCCTTAACTCATTCATTTGAAATTTCACAGTAGTAGAAAAAATTCATATTTCCGAAATATATTTTGTTTTTAAAAGCTATTCTCTTTACTTTTAGTGGGTTCGTTGGAAAAGGTCAGGTCGTAAACACTAATGGCAGGAAATTTCAAAAATGTCGTTTCTATAAATAACTTTTAGATCTTTGAACAATTTGCGCCAAATATTGTCATGAAATTTTTCAAAAACGGCAAGACCATCAAAGTTTCGCATACCATATGTATAGAGCCTGTGACTGACGTCCTAATTTTTGAAATCGACTCAGTCGATACAGAATTATGGCCATAAGTGTAGACATACATTTGCCGCCTATTCCATTCTTTTCCTTATATATTACTCTTCCTGCAGAATTGGGGGCAAATTGGCTCAAATCTTTGACTTGCTAACCATAACAGTATCGCTATAATTTATCAATGGGCTATCGACTTTACGATAAAAAAAATCAATTTCGAAAAAGAAAAGGAGTTAGGGCATTTCTATCCAAGGACGATGATATGCTTAAGAAATAATTATATTAAGACACGTTTTGACTTGAGGGGCCACTCCTATGAATTAATTTTCAACATGTCGTGTATTTTTTTTGGTCAAAAAAGTGATAAGCAATAATTTTGGAAACTGATGCTCCCAAGCAGCGATGGGCATGTAGTGACCCTTTCCGCCCTCATGGTTCGTACCGTTGATCGATGTACAAACAGCCAAATAATAATTCGCAGAATTTCAACGCTATCGGCCCACGGTGGTGACTTGAGTTCAAATGGAAACAAAAACAACACACAAAGGCATTAGTGACGGTGCCACATTTTGTCTCGAGGAATGCAGCAATCGTTTTTGTTTGTAGTAACAGTTGGTCTTTTTTTGTGCTGGTGGCGAATTTAAAAATGAATTTAAAAAATCTTAAAAATTTTGTTTATTGCTGCTTGATTTTGTTGCGCGCTTTGCTAGAATTCCATGCCCACCGCTGCTCCAAGGTCTCACAAAAAATTAACTAAACTTAACTATAATTTTTCTATACTGCGGTGACCCAGGTGTGTTAACTTTTTTGATATTTCTTATATCCACAAATAAGCTGGTATCGATCTATTTTCAGATTGTTATAAAAAAGTATATTTATCTTCATTGTCCTAACCATAAATAGCTAATATTTAATAACTCATAACTGTCAAAAAAGTACATCAAGCAAACAACCATCCAGCCAGCGTATAGCAATAAGAAATGCGTTATTATCGAAAGCTGTCAAAATTATGAAGACCTTAACTGCTTCAAATATAATAAAAATTTATTAAGTGCACAATCTACAACCCACATATTTCCCATTCCATATTTAACGCATGACTGTCTACAATTTCATCAACTGACCCTTCCAATTACGTACTTTCATCAATAACACATCGAAAAGCCCTTGGGTCATTATTTGACCCTTTTTTCTGGCAGTGCTCAGCGTTCAACTTAACACACGAAAAAAAGAAAAAGAAAACGCCGATAACAAAATAAATATAAAATGAAAATTAATTAAATTCGCTTGAAGTCATGAATGTCACCAGCTAAGAGCGCAACTTTATAACGATCCTACACAAGGCAACCTTGTAATTCAACCCTTCACAAAATTACCATGGGACACAAATTTTCAAAAGTGTAGATATGGGACATTGAGCAAAAAAAAAACCGCTCACGTCCAAGACGCGACAAAACAAAAATGTAGTAAATTAGTAAAGTTCAGCGCACTTTTTCCAAGACTACGTAGCGCAAATAACTACTATTCGTTTGCGTCCTTAGGCATTCTATTGTTGCGCTTATAAAATACCTGATATTTTCACTAAACACAGCGGCGGATTGCTAGATTTTCCGTGTAAGGACCATAAGAAATTTTAGTGAAGTATCATTGAGTTTTATTTTTTCCGAGTATCGATTTATGAGCATAAATCACGACGCATGCTGAGAAGTCAACAATTTGCCGCCCACAAATCATAAATTTTCCACTAAAATCGGGCCTAATTGATTTGTGGAAAAATACGCTACTGACCACTCTGCTTACTTTCATTGAGTCCCATAATTAATTTTTGTTTTTTTTTGGCATTCCATACCCCATAATTTTTTTGTGCGCTTTTACCACGACTACGAATACCACTACTTTTGGTAATTTCATTACGTTTGGAATTTTTGATGATTTCATGCAATTTAGTCGATTCGCGCGCGACTTTTTTTCTACTCCAATTCCTGGTATATGTGGTATTTATGGCTCTGGGATGGTAAGCGTTGACTTACGTTTGCTTGGCACCTTTAGGTTAGTATTTTTTTGCTGTTTTATTTTAATTGCCTGTTGACACGGCAGTCCCTGAGTTGAAATTCTTTTTTATTGCAAAGATAAACGAAAATTCTACACTTTTTTTTCTATAAATGTACTCATTTTGTAACTGTGTTGGTATGTGCTTCAAGCTTTTTGCTGATGGTATATGTGTGCTAAGAATATATAAAAATACCAGTTGATTAATACTGGATATTTGAGTGCCTTAGTTGGCGTATATGGTTTTTTACTAAAAAACAAAGAACAAAAAACTTAAGCGTCCTTACTTTGTTTTTGTGTTTTATGACACATTAAATTGAACATTAAAACGGACATTTCATAGATGTGTGCAAAATTTTCATTGAGATTGTTATAGGAATGTGGTGATATTATTTTATGTATGAAGAGTTATGAGTCTTAAACTTTGGTTTAACGTGTTTATGCTAATACTGTAGTGTTTACGCTTTATGAATGATGGACTCATAAAGGCGTAGTTTTATGTGTATTCCATTTTGTGGCTTCATGAGATTTATTATTAATTCTATCATAAAATATGATTTTCTTTTATTTGAAAGTTCTCAAAAAATTTCAGTACATTTTATGTGATTATTATGCTATTAGTATGATGTCCATTATTTATAAAAAGGGTTCAAAGCAACGTATCATAAAAAAGAATTTCTTATGAAATAACGCTTAAATTATTATAAATTAAGTTCATTCCATATATAAATCATTCTTTATTATTTTGAACGTTGTTTTTATTACTCAAATTGGATTGTTCTTTAGATAAAACAATATATGTAATGTTTATTTTAAAAGTTGCTTAAATTTTTTATTTCTTTTTTATCAGTATAAGGCTAGCCAATAAGTTATAGGTTTGACAAATTTTTGCTCACTGTTAACTTGGTACATTTTTTAGAAAAACAGATATTAAGTTTTTTGTTGATCTGTCAATTAGTTTTTTTTCGACAGCTGTTTGAAGTAGACGTAGTTTGTATTTTTGTACAATATGGAAAAATTAGAAAATCTTAACTATTTGCAAAAAACAGTTTGTCCGGGAAAGAAACTAAGGAAGACATGACGAATGTTTTGGAGAAAAGTGCTGCTTCTTACTTAACAGTAAAAAGATGTTTAACTGATTTTAAACGTGATCATTGCTGACGATGGCCGTTAGATCGTCCAAAAAGCGTCACTTTTTAAGGAATGCTCAACCAAGTACAGGATGTGATAATAAAAGACTAATTAACTAAGGACAACTTAGTACACAAGATCTTTACTAATTTTTTTGGTATTAGAAGCTAATGGCAAGATGTGTACCGCATTTGCTAATTTTAGAATAAAAACGCATTCGAGTGAAACTTCTCTAGAACTTTTTAGTCTTTTAATACAGAATAGTATTGATTCGTCTGTCGGTTTATAACTATAAATGTGACTTGGGCTTACAACCATGATCGTGTACTGAGCCAGCTATTTCTGCTTCAAAGCAGTCAAAGGGGTCTTCCAAAAAGGATATCGCATCAGTTTTTTGGGATGAGGAAGAAATTTAATTGATGCGAACTGATAGAATAATATCATGGCAATACTATTGGAACCTTTTAGATTAGCTGGATGCTAAAATTCGTGAAGAAAGACCATTTCAGCAAGAAAAAAAAAACAAAATCATCAGTTTTGCCAATTGGCAAGGTTTTACCAGGAATTTCACGTCAGTGCCGGGGGCCCTGTAGGAATTGAAAAATATATGAAAATGCCGAGAATCGGATGATTTTTGTTCTCTAAAAAAAAAATTTACTTTTTGCCATTTTAAGGAAAAATTATTTTATTTAGGGAAGGCCGGGAACTCCTTATTTCTAACTTGCCAACCCTGTCTGTCATTATGAAAATGAACCTGCTCACAAATGTGCTTTAACCGGCTCTAAGCTGACTGAATTCTTGGAACATCCAACCTATTTACCGGATTTAGCTCTATCTGACTTCCATCTATTCCCACATCTCAAGAGATCTACATACGTGTGGAAAGATTTTTTTTATCGAATGAATAAGCAATCGCAGCCGTAGAAGGGTAGGGCTTCGAAGGTCTTCCGGAAACCACTTCAGGGTATATTTTGTTGTAGAATTAAACATATTTCTAAACCAAACTCATATTCTTCCAAAACTTATTGACTAGCCTATATAAATGCCTATCAAACCTTTTTATAAATTTTGATATAGGGTTCTAACAACAATGTTTCTCTTGAATGCTGGTTTATAGGTTTTTTTTAATACCTTTTGTTTCTTGTGAAAAATATGGAAATTGCAACCCACTGTAAAAAGTCTTTATATATAAACTTTAAAAATTGCAATACACGTATATTTTTATTTTCAGTCTTCTTCCAGAATCAGTGTATTTGTTTTGGAATAGGAATACAGTGCTATATTATTAACTTGTTTTTATTTCATGCGGGATGTTTGCCGGCAGTGCTATCAAAAGGGGTTTAAATGCGATTAAGCCGCTTTTAATTGTTGACGTTCAGCTGCGATTGAGCGGTTGCGTGAGCGCGTTTGACCATAAGTAATTTGCTGTCGGCTGTCGACTAACGTGGTTAATGTAGTAATTGCGTTTGTTTCATTGAATTTTATATGAGGGCAAATTTAAAGTGTTTAATGACTGTATTCTTTTTGACCAAAAAGGAACTCAACAGATAGTCATATTACATTTAATATCAACTGTAGGTGGAGCACTTTTATGACATTGAGAATTGACTTAAAGCTGCTTGCCAACACACATAGATAAATTTAGCTTAAAATTTAATTTTAAGAAAGTTTTCGTGCCCTTCCCCCAACATTAAACCACTAACACAATTTTCTGTCTTTCTGAACTATGCCTAGCAGTATGGTATTAGGTACACTCTAAAATTTGCTTTTCTAAGCTAAAATCCAGTAGACAGCACAATAAACTTTTGAAATTAAGCAACGTTGAAAGTTTATAGAGTGTGGCAACCACCTACGCACATATCTGATAAATATTCACAGAAAAGAAATTACATCAAAATTAACACCTAATGCACTCTTCCCGCCACCTCATTTGCAAGCAGCTGTGTTCTCACTCTTATGTTTTCACTTGATACACATACAATTGCACTCGTACAACTGGTACACATTAATACGAGCACACACGTTCCAGAATATAAATCAAATAAATGTAAAACTTCTTCCGTTTTCACATCCTTTGCGTAACTACATTTCCTGTTCTATGACTTTACGTTCGAACATCCGCTAACTTTGCTGTTTTCCTCATTTCCTTCCGGTGTGCACAAGGACATAAGCTTAGAAGCATAACACCCCACTATGGCAGCAGCGTTAACTCCAACGACAGCGATGACAACTCAACTATAACAACGAAACAACAGCATCTAAAGTACGAACTTTTTAAAGCAAACATATTACAAAAACGACGACAAAGATGGAGTGCCAAAGAGCAAGATATCGCAACAAAAACAAAACTATGAGAAATATGAAAAATTAAACACAACAAACATATAAGCAACAACAAAAACAACAACAACTAACAGCAAGGAACAAAGCTCACATTCATACATAAGTTCTTGATGGCATTTAATTATGTTTTTGAATAATGCCATTAAGAATCCTTCGAGCTTAAAACAGCAGCAGCATCGTTGCTGTTCTTACAGCATTTAATTCCAACTTGCAGCATGCACTCATCTTTAACATTTTCGTTTGTTGCAGTAAGAGCATTCATTGTCTTTACTAAGATAATTCACTAGACATAAATTGCTTGAGATAAAACTTGATCTTTGTCTCAAAAGAAACCTATTGAAACATGTTCTGCTAAAGTTAAACTATTGAGCTACCAGAGTCACTGTTAAAGCTAAAACTAATTGATGGTGTCCCACATCACGGTTTTTCTATGGGAAACTCATCTGAGATTCCTAACTGTTGTAAGTTGGTTTGGCTCATAGTTTGTTAATAAAGTTGAGCTGTCCCCAAATATCATCTCCCGTATAAAAAAGTTAAAAAAATCCAATGGACCAAAATGATAAGGTGAAAATTTTTCTTTAATTTTGGTATGAATGTTTGTTGTTTCAAATGAAATCGAAAAACATCCAGCAGCATATTCAATAAGTTTCTTTGCAGGTTTGAAATTAATTGATGAAATTTTTTAACTATGTTCCAAGTATTATATGCATTTACTGTGTAAATTCCATATAACGATATACTGTTTAGCGAAAAATTTTTTAAAACGTAGAAATAACTTGACTTTGGTTGGCATACCTTACTACACCTACATACATACACTCTATGTAGCATAACACACACTCTCAATAGCGAAAAATACTTCATTATTGAGAAGGTAAAAAAACTTTCACTATTGGTTTGAAATCCAATCTCAGTTACTAATGAACTTTCAAACTGTAACTTTCGCTGTAACTGTGATTTTGGAAGGCGCTTTGAATTTGGACCATTTACTAGCAGTTGCGTATCGTGCACATTTGGCGCCCCGAGCGAATATGCAGTTTGCTACCCCCTTCCCAGTAAAGTTTTACCGTGAACAATTTTTATTTAATAAAAAAAAGACATCATCCAGATCATCAGCTTCCGCATACAAAAATCCTTAATAAGTTCTCTAACGTGAGAAAACCTAATGGGGCGCCTTGCACATTGCAGTTTACAATTTTTGCTAAATAAAATTATTAGATATGCTTAAAATCAAGGTCCATTTAGCCGTCTCCAAAGCAGATACGCTCGGAAAAACTGCACCTTCGCAGCCCTTCTAGATACCCTACTGTCTACTGCAGTGCTTACTTCTGCAAAATTCAAGCAGAAGCTGCACGTACGTATACTGGTTGTGTACGCTATGACATACGATACGGCGTGACTCAATTACGTTCGGCGCACACATTGACATGCATCTGCATAGTTTTGCCTTATCAAGGTGAATGGAAGGTCTTCTATGGCATTCAAGAAGCTTTAATTTTTGAGATTTGGATCAAACGATGCTGTTACATTTTTACAAACAGCGGCACCAAACTAATATATCTCTCTCTGGGCCGATTATGAAAGCTAAGGCAGAGGAGTTTTCTGATCACTTTACTATAATGGATTTCAAAGCTTCAGAACGCTAGGTTGGAAAGTTGATGCGCATGTTGCTCACAAAAAGATTAATAGAGCGTGGCTGGCACTGCATCAAAAGTTTACTCATAGAATGCTGACGAAGCCGGAATATCTTCAAGTTGACATTCGATAAGACTTTGAAATTTGAAGGAGATAAGTAGGTGGTAGAATAACACCTAGCGGTTGAGAGTGATATTCAAAATGCCACAACAATTTAACGTAAGTTTACAAAAAAAAGTAAATCACAGCCTGGCTGCAATGGCCACTTGCTTACAGATGAAGAAATTCCTAGTTACGTTATTTTTTCTACTCTCCATTTAACGAAAACTCTTTATAACGCAAAAAAAAAATACTCAGTTATTAAGTTTCGCTATAAAGAGTGTAAACTGTACATATTTACTAGGCACACATATAGTGTTATAAATAGCAATTGGCTTCAAATCATTTTTACTGCAAAGCTGTCAAATACAGTGAGGCAAATAATGAATACTCCTAATATTTTCATAGATTTTTTTCTTGTTGATACAGTAAGTTATTTCTATTGTTCTCTTCGGTTTTTTTGTTGAATTTTTATTTTTTTTAATATTGTTGTTGTCAGTTGCACAGCATGCATGCATTTATCAGCTATTTTTGTGTGTGAAAATGTGCATGTGAGTATCTGTGTTAAAGAATACCACGCTGCACCTCATGTGGCAACTAATTTATTGTTTTGCTGTTGTAACTCTACACACACACACACACACACTTATGCTGACTAAAATGCAATTTTTTTTTAAGAATGAAAAAAAATGTTAGTGCAGCACAACCGCAAACAAGTTGCAACAATATTGTCAAAATGTTGCATGGATACTCGCATAAATTTTAGCTTTGCTTTTTTTTCGTCTTTCATATTTACTTCCCTTAATAATTTATTTTACTAATTTTTCATTTTTGCATCGCACACAATATGGCAACAATGAGAAAATTGAAAATGATCTTGATGACGTGGGTATTTAATCTCAATTTGCAGGATACTGCATATTTTCATATTTTAAGATTTTATTAACATAATGGTTGTTACATATTGTTTCAACAAGAATAAATGAAACTTTGTCAGGAACCTTTAATTTAAATTTCATTTCTTAAGCAAAATTAAGTTCTGCAATGATATTACAATGTCACATAAAACCTTTATATAAAAGAGGTCTAGAAATTGAAAATTATATTAATGAAAATGTTTTTACATCATATATTTGTTATTGAAATGATCTAAAAGATGATTCCGGCATAAGAACTTATTCGCTGAACATTTCTCGTAAGCTGCTGATATCATAATTTCATAGAAAAATTTCGTATAATTTATTTTTGTGAATAAAAATTAATGCAAAAAATTTGCTAGTCATTTGGTAAAATTTTTAGTTACTCGTTTGAAAATTTTTTTTTGTGTGTTGAACAAAAATAAAAGCCATCCGACCACCGCATTTATAAATTTTTTAAATAGAAATAAATTAAACAATTCAATATCGAGGTTTAATCATATGCTACTAACAAGAGCATAAAACAAACAAAATGTTATAATGAGGAAAGGTCAACGTCAATGTCTCTCAAATTATCCAAATCTCAAGGAAATTGCATCTTCATTGATTAATCCCAGTTGGCCAATTAAGCACTTAGCATTGAACAAGATAAAGAGAAGCACTGAGCTTGCCAACAGCACTAAACAAAAACAGAGTTATAGAGCGTGCAGTGCGTATGTGCTAATGAAGTAAAATAAATTCATAAAGCAGAGCAGGCTTACTTTAGAAAGCCCTCTCCGACTGCCTTCTTTTTTTTCAGCAAAAAGAAGTCCTGGCGAAAACACTTAAAGTGTGACCAAAAGTTGCGGGACGCACCTTGTTTCGGATATATAACCGGATGAACTTGCTAGGCAGGGGACTACAGCACAAATTCCTCAAGACAAGGAAGGTGTTCGCATGTCACTTGCTACCTTCAAGTTATAATATGAAGAATAAATGGAAAAAAATGCTAACAAAAGATGGACTCAAGGGTCAACTTGTAATATAACTAGGCAAATCTGGCCGAAATGGGATGCTAAGCGTTCGTCAGAACTAATTTCTCGCACTAAACATAGTGTTTCGTCAGTTGTTGCAGTCATAACTGGCCACTTCCTCATCGGCAGACATGCGGAGAGACTAGTGTTAGGTCCTTTGACTTCTGTAAAAGTTGTGGAGATGTGGAGGAAGAGAAAAATATCAAACATCTTCTCTGCTCCTGTCCCGCACTTGCTAGAAAACACCACATTGCAATTGGGTTGTTTTTATTTGATGATCTGGATGACCTTAGACATGTTAGTATAGGTCAGCTATTTAGTTACATTACGAAATCTGATTGGTTCAACGAGAAGGTATAGTCAGACACCCTGTGGTATCACAATTGATCACATTTGGTCTAAGTGGGCCGGTTTTCGTAACTGACTGCCACTCCTACCTTACTTAACCTAACCATAGGAAATCATGGACATAGGTTTTCAAAAAATTGTATAAGTTGAAAACCCTGAATGTATTTCTAAAATATGGTTGTGATATGAAAAGTTATTTAATAAACTATAAAAGTTTCGAATGCGTTTCATAGTTTTAGAGATAGATACGATAATCTTTCAAAATTACTCAGAAAATTTTTTTTTAAAATATTTATTTCAAAATATATATATGGGTCCTTTCACGTCAGCCGGATCACTTATGTACCTACACAAAAATTGGATTGATCAAGACGTACGAAGTCTCAAAATGTTTGCCTAGTCAAAGGCTTCTTAAAACAAAAATGTTTTGAAAAATTCAATATGATGGATCTAATGTAACGGCCGGAAGCCGGAGAAACATCGAGTGCCCTGCAAAAAAACTTGTAAAGATAAAAATTCGCAATTGATGAAATTTTAGCTGATAGACGCTTTTAAAATCTGGTGCGGAAGATTGACAAAATCCAACATGGCGCATCGAATATCGAGATAAGAAATTCAAAATGATGGCCGAATTTTCAAAAATCAACCAATTTGCACTAAATATGCTATACAGTGGTTTTTGTGGTCGCCGATTGCGAATCTGGAGCAAAATTTTCAAATTTCTCAAATTCAAGAAGCCCACCATCATGAATCTTAAATATCTGACTTTGAAATCATGATCAGTGACTCGGAAAAATTTGAACCATCAAACAACACGTAACAGCAATTTGTATATCAATAAAAACTAGTAAAGGAGTTACCTTCGGCCAGACCGAAAGTCACATACCCTACACTGCATTGAAAGTGCTTTTTAAAGTCGAAAATAATGTAAAAAGGTTCAAAAATGTTGAAAAGGGTTAGAAAAAACTGAAAATGCTGAAAATATATATAAACCATTGAAAAAAATTGAAAGAAATTGAATAAGTCGAAATATATGAAAAATGCTGAAAAATTAATAAAAAAATCGAAGAAAATGTCGAATGAAATTGAATGGGAACAGGTAAAAGGTTGAAAATGTCGAAAAAATAAGGGAAATGTTGAAAAAAATAGAATAGAAATGTAAAAGACGAAATACGTCACGCCCACTTCTCCGATTCCGCCCACTTTTGCTTCAATAAATGATATTCGTGATTGACATGCACAAACCAAATTTTAGCACAATAGCTTGTATAGTTTGCGATATGTGCCGTAATTATTCTTAAAATTTAGGGCGGTGACACACCCACTGGTACAATACAGTCTGATTTTGATCCAAAAATAGCCTTCCATAAACAAACCTCTCACACCAAATTTCAGTATGATTGCTCATATATTTCGATAGTTATGCCACTTAAGGTATTTTAATTGTATGAGAGGTGCCACGCCCACTGTTGCTATTTCAAAAGCTTTTGATTCATATGTACCTAATACCCAGTAAACCACTTATATCGAATTTCAGATCAATTGCTCCAATAGTTCACTTAAAATAACTCTTATAACTTTATGTTAACGAGGGAAAATTCCAAATTCAACGCCCACTTTTACAATTCTGCCCATTTTATGCGCAATTCAAGATTTATAAGATCTGCATTCGTGTACCAAATTTCATCACAATATCTTGCACGGTTTACGAGCTATGGCGCTATGAAAGATAAAATTTAGGGCTGTGCCACGCCTCTTTAACAGCCCTTGCAAACTTAAAACCTAGCCTGATCCTAATTTTGTTCTTATCTTCACTAAATCAGCAAGTTTCATCAAAATCGCAGAAACTTTTTTCAAAATGGACTTGGGTATATTCACAAAGTGTATAAGCGGAACGCGTGACCGTGAACCGATTTCGCCCATTTTTATATGCTACCAGCTTGCAAGAAGGTTTGACCTGTGTGTCAAATTTCATTCAATTAGCTTGCTTGGTTTTTGCGTAAATCTGATTTCAACAGACAGACAGACAGACAGACGGGCATAGCTATAACGACTCAGGTGGTGACGCTGATCAAGAATATATATACTTTTCCATACCTGCCACGCCCCCTTCTATGCGTTACGAACGGAATGACAAAGTGAATATACCCTTCGTGTAGGGTATCAAAAACATAAAAATATCATTCTAAGTACATTACTAAAAAATTTCTATTTGTTGAAAAAAGTTGGTCAGAAATTAAGAAAAATTGTCACATATCGAGAACTGTAATATTATGGATAATTTAATTATGTACTTTACATATTACATTTATACCTTAATAACCGATCTATGAAGGGCTGCCCAGCTAGTGCTTCACCCGAGGCGAGGCGCGGCGAGGTTCTAGTTGTTCTCGGTCTCGCCTCGTTTTATAAATTTGAGTCTCGTTCTCGGACGAGGTCTTGAAATCACATACCTCGCCGAGGATTTTATTAAAATGAAAAAAAAATTATCAGTCCTGTATATTGTCGGCATTCAAGCAAAATTGACTACCTGCAAACAAATAATAAGTGGGTGACGCTAATTATTCCTTTAATTATGTTTACATCCTCTTAAATTTGTGATATATTATTTTCGGTTGTTAAAAAAATGGTCAAATTTGCTTGTATTCCAACGATATATTCAACTAGCAAAGCCGGCGTTGCTACGCCTCAAGAAGTAAAATAATAATTTTTGGTGGATTGAATCATATATGATGATTGATGAGCTATGATAAATTTAATTTATTTATTATATGGGATGGCGTGGCATTGTCCATTTTTATTCAAATCAACCTAAGCTACGAACCTTTTACAAACTATAAGAATTATATGTACCAAATCTCATCCATTTACGTCATATAGTTACTGAGACATACAAAAAAAGTTTATTCATCTGCGTCAAGTAGTTGATAATACCAAAGTATGCTACGAACCTTCCCCAAATCATAAGAAACATAAACACATGCCAAATCTTCAGGCGATCGGTTGAACGGTTTTGGACATTAACAACAAAATTTTTTACCGAACATAGGGGTCCCCTTATTAAATCTTTCGTCATATAATAATAACAAAAGAGAGTAGTAGCTGTATTATTCTAACTCTCATTCGATTAGAGATTATTTTAGTACTGGTGACTCTAAAGACCGAAGATATGACGAAATAAATGGACTCTAAATAAAAGTAGCCTAAGCTGAGCTTCTTAATGTGAAAGCAACGTGGTGTGAGTTCGGTGTGAATCGGTTAACCGGTCTTCGAGAAAATGATATTTAAAAAATATTTTTGAATAAGGGCCACCCTAACGATGCACTCAAAATAAAAGTTTTATAGCCTTATCTATGCTTTCCAATAAATAAATATCGAGTCAAATTTCAAAAAATTGTATCAAAACAAAAAATATTGCACTTACTTCCGATACGAGCTAGTGTTAAAGCGAGGCTGCGGGGCACCTCGCCTCGTCTCGCAGCCTCGGTGAAGCACTAATAAAAATATATAGACAATTTTCCATCCGAACGGTTAATACTTCACTAGAAAACTAATCAAATACGCATTAATAAAAAATGAAAAAAATTTAATATTTCTTCACGAGCTGGCTAACCAATTGCTAATTGAATTTATTCAAATTTTGCTAAGTAAGTGCCAGTTACAAAACATCATAATTGTCATTCTGTGTCTTTTCTTTTTATATATTCACTAGCTCAAGATAAAAATTTTGAGACATCTTCAAGAAATTTTAAGGTCAAAGCTTGAAAAATACCGCAAATTATGCAAAATGTTATCCATAAGTGATTTTTCAATGTTATATTGCGTGAATAAAAAAAAAATAATTCGTAAAGCTTAAGTTTTTTGCTTAATAAATAGATAACTTGAAAGTGTCTCAATCAAAAATATCTTGGAAAGAAACAAAATTCTATTGTCCCGAAATGAAATTTTCGCTTTTGTGAAAAGTCCTTAAAAAAAGTGTTCTTGCATTCCCTCTAATCACTGGCATAGTCATCATTCGCTTGCTTTTTCGCCAAGTCATGTCCTTCGTTCTCTTTTTCTCCATTGCGCTCTCATTCCTGCGGCATTGCTTTTGTTTTCATTTAATTTTCCCCGCACAATTCATTAATAACGACGACGTCATCCGCAATTATTAAACTTTTCCGTTTAATTTTTGTGCTTTTTTATTTCATTTAATTTTTCTTTCGCTTTTTTTTTTGCGTTCGTTCTTTGCACTGAATTTTGTGCGCTTATAGCTGCTAGCCATGGTTTTGTGTAGTTCGAGTAGTTGTTAGTGCTATGTTTTATCCTCTATAAAATTTTTTCTTCGCATACTTTTCAACTGCTCCTCGTCGCAGTGGTTGTAACGCGCATTTATTCATAGCATACTTTCCAGCTGAGTTATTGCTCTGCATTGCATTTAGAGAGCTATGGTGTCCCATTCCGATTTCATTTTCATTTTCGTATTTTTACGAGTAGCTGTATATTACCAAGCAGCGATCCTTCATGTTGGCCGTCTTGTTTTTGAATCCAAGTCTTAGTCCTCCCTGTGCGTTTGTTGCTTTTCTTATACAATTAGTTTTATTTATTTAATGTTTCTACTACTAATTAACCGCAAAATTTTTCCATTAATCAAATTGGTTTTTTGTTCTCGCCTTTTTTTTATGTGCTATAGCTTTCGTTTTTTTTTGTGTTGTTTGGTGTTGAATTTTTGTATTTATTGTTGCTGTTGTATAACATAGTAGTTCCTGTTGCTATTGTTTTCGATTTATTACCCTTATTGTTGGTGTTATTAAACTTATTGAAATTTATAACTCAGCGTTTATGGAACAGTTTTTTTACTTAGCAGCTGGTTCTCTCAAGGACATTGTTTATTAGCGTACTTAAAGTATTTTATTTTTTTGCCATAAGTCTGTGATTAAAATTAATTTTAAATTTATGTTTTTTTCTAAAGCCCACTCACATGCTGTCGTTACTCCAGCCAATTACCAAAGTTCTTTAAATTAGGCAGTCACTTGTAACCACTCGATGCGAATTTAAGTTACTTTATGAGTGAACCCTTTGAAAGTTATAAAGTTTTATTTTTCCTTGCTGTTTTGTAAAAAAAGGCCTTACAAATCTTTTTATTTTTAATTTCGTTCCATAAAATTGCCTTTACCACAAAAATCGTACTCTGCTGTGCTACCGCTCTGCGCAGTATGTAAACTCATTTTAATTCAAAAGGAATTATTTACGATAAATTTAACTTTATGAAAAAATTAAAATTCTTTACGCTATTATTTGAAACAAAAAACACTTTAAAACTCATGCACAAACACATTTATAAAGTCTTGTTAGCATATGCTAAAATTAGTCAATAGCAGTGAGAGTATATGCCCAGTTGGAAAATATGTCTTGACAAAGATGTTGTTCTTGTGTCGATATTATGGGCCATACTCACTAAGCTAATTTCGAAAAAAATTAATCGTTAAAAATCGAGTGTTCATAGTGATTTTACTAACACAAAAATCGTCCATTAGTGCGTTGAATTTATAGAAAAAACACCAACAAAAAATATGATATTGAGGTATGATGTAGTGAAAGCAAATTAAAAGAGCAGCAACCATGACAACAACAGCAATAAAAATCCTTTGACACTGTATCGGAGCAAGAATCATTCTATACAAAAATTAATTTTTGTTTTGGTTTTGAATAAGTGTGAGCTTTGGTTTTTCTCCCAGTGCATCCCTTTTTAAAGTTTTTTGCAGTTGTTTGTTTGACATGTTGTGTTTTAAGTTAAACGCATACATACTTTATGCTAACGGAAAGTAATACTCGAATCCCAATGTGCACAAAAACGGATGCGGATCCGTAACGGATCCGAATCGGACCTCAAAAACGGAAAAAAACCGGAATCCGCTTTTTCGTATTCGTAATGGATCCGAAACGAACCTCAAAATCGGAGAAAAACCGGAATCCGCTTTTTCGTATCCGTAACGGATCCGAAACGGACGTCATATACGGATCCGTTTCGGATTCGTTTTTGTGTTCGTAACGGATCCGAAACGGACGTCATAAACGGAAAAAAAACGGAATCCGCTTTTTTTTATTCTTAATATAAAAGGCAGTTTTCAAGATATTTTCAATACACAAATACAGTTCTCTACTCTTTTTTTGCTTTTTATATATCTTTAAATTAAAAAAATAAAAAAAAATTGAAAAAAATTGAAAAAAAATGTGTCGTCGCCGGGGTTTGATCCTGTATCTTCCCTCTGCTTATCCAATAGTTGTTGCATGCGTAGCTTAACAACATCAGCCACCACCTTGCATATTTTCTGCTGGCTAAAAGTATAATACTTGAATTAGCAATCGACAACTGCTCAAAATGGATCTTCACTTTGTCATTTTGATAGAGAAGTAATTAAATTTAAGTATATCATAAAAATAATGGAAGTAGCTGAGTTGGTTAAGATGAGCATCTTTGAACAATGGCATGGCGCAGGACGCGCAGGTTCGATTCTGTTCTTCGGTGGCAGTTAAAAAAAAATAAGTTTCCTTAAAATGATTTACTAATAAAACTAAGTTGATGAAATTAGCATTTAAAGAAATAAATAGATGGAAAATAAGTAAAAATTAAAAAAAAAAAATTAGATTTGGGAAGAATAAAAAAAAAATTTTTTTTAATTGCGCTAATTTTTTTGTACAGTAAAATCCGCATTATAAAAGAAAAACGTTGTCTCGAATCTGTTTTATTTAGAAAAACGAATCCGAAAAACGGATTCCGTTTCTGATAAATAATCCGAAGGAACGGATCCGTAACGAATCCGAAACGGATCCGTTTGGCACATTGGGATCCTTCAAAAGCTCACACATACATAAGAATACATATATTCTTCAGCATGCCCAGCAATCATTTGAAAGATTTTTTTAATCTATGACGATGAAATTATAGCTCAAATTTCAATGTGATTGATAAGTCAACTTCTTGGCACTCTTAAGTTCTTCAAAAATCTTTTGCTTATTATTCATACGCCATTTTCCGCGAAAATGTTAAAATGTTTGCTGGGTTCCGAATACTCGTCAAGCGGTAGTTTATTCGTTGTGTTATATGCTTTTATTGCATTCTTGATATTAAGTGTTGCTTTGTAGAAATAATAACAAGACCAAAAAAAAAAAGTTTCGCTTGTGTGTAGAAAATATTTTTGTTATCAAATGAAAAAAAAAAGTAATGCCATAGTTTTAGAAATCAAAAGTTGTTTGAGTTCCTTGTTAGGAATGTTTGACAGAGAGCGCTGAGATATGTTTTAGTTGCGGTTTACTTTTCTGTTTTACGCGGATTTTGAAAACCATTTATCAAAACCAGTTTGATTTTCAGTTATTTCGATAGCTTTCACACTGGCACTGTCGTGTTTTTGCTGACATTAACTTTATGTTTCACATTAGGTGCCTACATTTTGTTTGACGTCTGCTGTTTCGCTAGGAAATGTAAATTATATTTGCTGATAAAATTAAGAAACCTTATGACTTACTGTATTACTGGCTGTTTTATAATTCCGTGAAAATTGAAACAATGAATGATTTTTATTGCAAAAAAACGTTTTATTTCTCTCCTTTCAGCTCGGTATTCTCCGTCCAATGTTACTCCAAATTTTTGATCCCATCCGAAAAATACGTTTTCGGAATGTTATCAAAATACGCCTCTGTATCGATGATGAGCTCCTCTCTGGTGATGAATCCTTTTCCGCCAAGCCATTTCTTCAGGGTTGCAAACAGAAAGTAGTCGCTGGGGCAAAAATCTGGAGAATATGCTGTATGAAAAAGCAAATCGTACTTCAATCCATAGAATTTTGCCATGGGAGCTGGGCACATGTGAACGCGCGCAATGTCTTGATGGAAGAGCACTTTCTTCCTTGCCAAATGGGGACATTTCTCTTTCAAAGCGTCGCTGAAACGCTCCGATTCGGCTGCATTGTATTCGCCATTGATTGTTCTTTTCGGTCGAGGTTAATCGATGTAGATTATAACGCGTTCATCCCAAAATACTGTCATCATAACTTTTCCGGCCGGCAGCACCGCCTTCGTCTTCTTCGGTGCACGTTCGGTTTGTGAAGTCCACTGTTTCGACTGCTCCTTTGTCTCTGGTGTGTAGTGCTGGATCCATGTTTTGTCCACGGTTACTAATGAATGGAAAAAATCCTTCTTCTTTTTGTTCAATATCACCAAAAAGCAAACGCGGCACCCATCTTATGGATAATTTTTTCATATCCAAATGATTTCGCAAAATGTTCCACAACCGTTCGTCTGAGATGCCTACATATTTTTAGTAATCTTTTCCAACTGCATAGAATTGCAAAAATGGTTGATCTTGAAGCGCAACGAACTTGAGTAATCAATATCTGAGAACTCCAAACATTTTTATTATAATTGGTGAATTTTAAACGTTTGGTTTTTTTAAATTAAAAGAAGAACAAAACATTTGCAACAGTGAATTAAATATTTATTTGAAGCGATACATCAATTCCTTTCATTTATTTTCTTAAGATAATTTTATGTAAATTTTGCCCACGGCTACGCATGAGGTTGATCATCTGTAAGCTCCAATTTTGGCATACTTTTTCCAGCATTTCGGCCGGTATCTCACCAATAGCAGCTGTAATAATGTGTTTCAAGGCTGCACTCTTGGCTGGCTTGTTCCTGTACACGAGAGATTTCACGTAGCACCACAAAAAACAGTCTAGTAGGGTCAGATCGCATAATCTTGGCGGAGAATGGGCTGCTTTTGCTTGTGCTTGTGTAGGTGTATTTTGTTTTTTACATGGTGTAGTTACCGAGTAGCCAAGGACATGAGCTAGCAGTGCTTCTAGAAGGCCCTTTCCTTAGTAAATATAAGGCGTTTCCACCTCCTTTCAAAGTTACTTTATTTTTTATAATTATAATAAGCCGATAAAACAGGCCGTACTAAGCAGGCCTTCTAATACCGCTTGCCATAGCAGGGTTCACAGAAGTAGTTGGAAAAAATTAAATTTAATACGTCATGAGGCTCAAGCTTGTCCCTATACACAAGAGACTTCACGTAGTACCGCAAAAAATCGACTAGTGGGGTCAAATAGCATGATCTTGGCTTCCAATAGACTCCTGCAAAACGTGAGATGAATTGCTCACCAAGCTCGTTTCTCAATAGGTTGTGGTATCGCTCGCCGTGTGGCATGTGGCACCGTTTTGTTTTGATGCCGCCGGCCTACAAACCGCACCAAACAGAGTGCATTGGAAGCTCTTGAACTGTATAATGTCCAATAAAGTGAAACTGGTGCGAAATTTGGTCACAATAGCTTGAATAGCCTGTTCGGTGGGTCGGTTATGACGACCATAAAGTGGACATAATTTGCGAAGCACATTTCTCACAGAACACGAATTTCGATAATAAAATACACTGGTTGGCAAATTCTGTTCGTTTGTTTGTCTATTTATGGTAAAATGGCAAACCTTACTGAGCATTTTTGACTGTATGTCTTAAATCATGCGTGAGGTGTCGAAAAATTTACACTAAAGAAAGAAATAGCAAAAAATCACCCGTTACCAAGAGGTACTTAAATAAAAGTTACCCATAATGCAAATAATTTTAAAAATTATTAATAAAATTTACATGCAATAAGATTTTTGTTTCAAGTTCTTAACGCTTATGTCTATATCGTACATATGCTGCAAGCAAAATATTCGCAATATGCAACACTAAAAAGCAGCTGCAGATTGAACATTTCAGAAATTATGACGCTTTTTTTTGTGAAACATTGTTATCTCGTATTTGCGAGCATTGTCACAGAGAAAGCATCTTCGATGTAAACAATCATTTTTGAGTTTTGCATTTTAAAGCAAAAATGTTTTGCTTGCAAATCTGCATACAGCCAATGCAATTCCAACAATTGACTTTTTGATGGTTACAATTTGTGCGCGTTACATCGCCGCATTGTGATGTCACTGTACTGAAGTTGATGTTGCTGCAAATGCATTATTGCTCTTGTAACTGATGATGATTCTGATGACTTTTTTAGGTCGTAGCTTTTGTAAAAATTCCGTTTGCCATTGATATTTTATTGTTGCTAGAAAATTTATAGTTTTCGTTTCTTTTTTTTCTGAGTTCGTACGCTTTGCAGTAATGTTGACAGCAAAAAATCAGCGAAAAAATCATTGCAACACTTTGATTTTATCAGACTTGATTTGCGCTTTAATTTATTACAATTTGATTTCATTTAGTAATTTTTAAAAAAATTTGTTTTCACTATCGAAACTGTTGTGTTGCTATGTAAACATTATTGGTATGTGAGTAAATTTATAGCTCAATTTTAAAGATTATGTTTGGTATATGCTACAGCTACAGAAATTTAGTTTAAAATGTCTTGCATCAGAGCCTAAGCCTTGTACCTCTCTTAGTGCGATACAATGACTTATTATGATTCACACAATATTTTTAACCCTTTCGTATCTGTGATTTCACATTTAATACTAAATTACATTGAACTTTAATACAATTAAGCACTCAAAAAGTCATCTTGTACTTCTTTTTGCATACTTCGACCATAACACATTACTACATTTCACCACCACTCTTCATACCTCAACGCTACCTCATACTGCACATTTAGCATATAATACTTCACATTATTCATGCTTTACATCTCTTTTTCCTTACTTTAAGCTTGACTTCAAAACGTAACATATCACGATTTCTCTTCATTTCACCATATTTTTGTCTTATGGTCCTTACTTCACAGCTCTCTACACTTCGAATTTCATACTGAATTTTGAATCATATAAAAGTCGTTGCATCAAACTTCTTACTTCATACTTCACACAAACATATATCCTATAGCTCAAAGTCTACGACTCATAACAATTACTTCAGATTTTCTGCTAAATTAACTCATGCTTTAAGCAATATTTCACACATTATTGCAACTTTTTCCAGCTGAAGCTTACTTCAATCTCATACTTCACTTTTCGTACTTCACATTTCAGAATTCACTCAATTTGAAATAAATTCCAAAATTTACACGCCATACTTCACTTATAGCACGAAGTTGTTACTTCGTAGTTGCAACACGCCATACAACTTAGGTCTCAGACTTCTCACAAGCTACTTAAAAATGTTGCTCCTCACACCTAAAACTTCATGTTTAGCTTCATTCTAAATTGCTTAAAAATTAGAATCCCTCAGTGTCTTATTATTCTACCATTTTTAATGAAATAACCTCGGCTCTATTTTGTTTAACATAATTTAGTGTTTTTTTTTTTGTCAAAAGGGTGAAAATATCTAAACTTTTTTTTGATGGAACACTGTTAAATTTTTGTTGCAAATATTTCTCGGCCTACTGTGCCGCTTTATTGCCTAAGTCCACTTTCACACCTTTACCAACAGAACCAGCAGAATCTTATGCAAATGGATATTTTCCCGACACAAACATAATCCTGATTTGAGTGAACGTACATTTGGAATTTCGATTTTGAATATTTTTCGCTTAAATGTTGACTGCTTTTTATTGAGTTCTGTCTGTTATGCACTTTATTTAAGTGTATGAGTATATCTGGCGTTTGTATGCACATTTATAAGTTCACATATGTATGGTACAGTGTTTAATACAATCACCTTTATTCTTCGTGCATTTAGTTCATTGTTTTTTTTTTTTTTTTGACACAATCTTTTGTGAACAAAAGAGTTTTTTATCTGAAATTGTTCATTTTTATCGCAACTACATCGGCGTTTTAAACGCTACTGTAACAATCTTTTCATTGTCATTCTGTTTGTATTGAAAAGAACGGGAGCCAGCGACATGTTTTGCTGCGATATTTCATACCAACTGAAAACTGTTTATTTGGCTAAATGGATATCGTTAAGAAATAAATCTGAATCGTAATATTCTAACTTCGAAGCAGTAAGTTTATTAAGGTTTTAAGTTCCTTAAGAAAGCAATTGCGCAAATGCAAAAAAGCATACAAACATAACATACCGTTTAATGGCAAGTCAATGTGCTTGTGTAGGTGCATTTAATTTTTTACATGGTGTAATTACCCAGTAGTCAAGGAATGAGCTAGCAACGCTTCTAGAAGACCCTCTCCTTGGTAAATATAAGGCCTTGACACCTCCTTTCAAACTTACTTTATTTTTAAAATTTATAATGAGCCGATAAAACAGCCCTTACTAAGCAGGCCTTCTAATACTGCTTGTCATAGCAGGGCTCACAGAAGTAGTTGGAAAAAATTAAATTTAATGCGTCGTGCGGCTCTAGCTTGTCCCTATACACGAGAGACTTCACGTAGCCCCGCAAAAAATCGACTAGTGGGATCAAATAGCATGATCTTGGTGGCAAATAGACTGCTGCAAAACGTGAGATTAACTCGCCTCTCATAAGGTTCATGGTATCGCGTGCCGTGTGGCATGTGGCACCGTCTTGTTGAATCCACGTGTCAACCAAGTCCAATTCTTCCATTTGGAGCAAAAAAAAAAATCGGTAATCATTGCGCGGTACCTTGCTGCATTGACTCAATAGCTGCCAAAATCGATACAGTATAACGTTGCGATCTTAATTATTTTTGAAAAAATACTTTCGTATGATGCCGTCGGCCCTCAAACCACAAAAAACAGTGCATTTTTCAGGTTGCATTAGCAGCTCTAGAACTGCCTCTGGGTGTTCTTTAGACAAATTTCGACAATTCTGTTTGATGACATACCCATTGAGCTAAAAATAAGCTTCGTCGCTGAAGAAAACGAATGAAGAAACCACGTTTTTCACGGTGCACGAATTTTGATAATAAAATTTAATAATTTTCAAGCGCAGTTCGTTTGTTACTCTATGTCAAACAAAATGGCAAACTTTACTGAGCATTTTTGGTGTCAACACATGCTACGAATCATGCGTGAGGTGTCAAAAAATGTACACTGAAAAAACAAATGAACAAAAAAATCACCTCTCATATGATACTAACTTGGTTGACATTAATTTAGAGGATTTGTATAAAGATATATTCTTATCTTTCGACGTCTATACTTCTGTAAATTGTGTGGAAACTTTCAAAAAAATTAAGTGCATGTGCTTAGCCGTTCAAAAATTATGAGTTTTTTGTCAAAAGCGAACTGTATGATGATAAAGCGACAAAAGTTGCTGCAAAAGAAGCCCATTGTGTACCGTGTGATTATTCGTATCTTTTAAATCAAAGATATATTTTAACGCACAGTAAAATAAATTTTATTAAAGAAATCAACCTTTATTTCACCCTTAAATTATATTGCTAACTTTACTTGTTTTCCAATAAATTCACACTTACTTTTATCACAGAAAATATTTTCATCTCAGGAGAATTTAAGGATATCCTCTGCTTAATGTAGTTGACTTTAAAGTCAATATATATTCCAAGAAGATAAAAAATTTAACTGGAAGTTTTCCGAAGTGCTTTTAATAAAATCAGGACGCATAAGCAACATTTAGTCGAATCAAATACCATAAATCTTTAATTTTATAAATTTTCTAATATCCTTTCTATTCACATTGCACAGAAGAAAGAAATTGACAGTGAGTTTTTTGAAGTGCGTTGTCAACGTGATAAGGAAGTCAAGAGAGTTCATTTTCAAGTTGACAGCAAACATGAGTTCATTCATCATTCATTCTTTCATACATCAAATAATAAACTCATGATTCGAGAAGGAGCAAGCGACACCAACAACTTACTGTAGCTGTTGCAGTTGTTGTTGTTGTTGTTGTTGTTGTTGTTGTTGTTGTCGTTGCAATTGTAGCAATAAATAGTTGCTTGCATTTAACGTTTTACTGGATGACAACAAGATGTTGACTGACAAAACCAGTCACTTTCATCTCAAAGTTGATGTTTGCTCTTACTGCTGATGATGATGAGGTTGATGGTAACACTGGCAATCAGTTGTCAACGTGCTTGCTTGCTTGTGTTTTTGTAATTATTCGTGTTGTGGAAAAACCGAACAATAATTTTGTTCTTGTTGTTGTTTTTGTTGTAGATGTTGTAGATGTTACTCCCACCACTTGATGCTAATAGAGCTGATGTTGTTGCCTACCGCTACCAGCGATGTTTTTACTCTGCTTTCATTGTTGTTGTTACTGTTATTCCTCTTGTAGATTGGTGTTGTTATGGCTGGTTCTGCTGTTGCTGTTTCTGTTGATGCTACTGTCAGTGATGATTCGGCTGGCTCGAATGTTGTGGCTGTTACTGGTTACAATTGCAGTAGGTAGCTACAACATGCCCGGAAACTCAAAATTTAGTCGTTGTAAGAGAATCTAATGCTTGTATGTATGTGTGCTTGCCTCTCAATATTTCAGTGCTTCCAATTGGTGCATATTTGTTCGGGTGCATGTGAACATTTTGAAGCATTCACTTTTAAATGCACATCTCTCTAACTGACTGGATGCTTGTCTATCTATCTGAGTATGGCTGTATGTTTGTGCATAGCAAAGTATTTTTGTGGTAGTAACCTCCATCTGACTGCAGCTGAATTCACAACTGCGTCAAAGCTTACGACACATGCAAAGCGTTCTGTTCAATACATTTATTTAAGCGTTCTTTTCTGCTCAGTTGGAAATGAAGTTAAATGTGACCAAGATAGTAATGAGCGGAACTATTCTAATAATCAATAATGCTTCCTTCTTAGCCTGATGAAGTAAATAAATTATATTTTCTCGTTATCCTAATTTTCCCTTAAGATTTCCAATTTATGACTTTAATTCGTTGGCTTTCAATCGACCATAAAGTATAGGGTATAAGGGCAATAGCATCCGCTTTTAAAATATTGAAACGGACTTGTACTTATTGAAAACGAGTTGGTTAAAACTTAATTTTTTGAACTTTCGATGCATTGTGACCTTTGACCTCTAAATTGTGAAAGAAATCTCTAAATATCAATAATTAATTTGAAAGTCCTTAACTTATACAAGGTGGGGCAAAAGTAATGTCATGTCATAATGTGTGTTTTCACGTAAATTTTATTTGAAGGTGTAAAATTGATGTCATTAAGGTGAAAAAAAGATCAAATATACACCTCCTGAGTTGAAACACATTTGTGCTCATGTTATGGCATTCTAAGATGTTCGCAAAATGTCTGGCTCCAAATTGGGAGTTTCTTCTTCAATGTTCAAAAATTTTCAAAGGAAGATGTCTGGCGCCGTCAAATCTGGTGATGTGTCCGCCCAATTCAAATTGCCAAAGCGGGAGTTGAGACGGCAGGAAATTAATGTTTCAAAATCTTTATCGTGCTTATCGTCTTTCTACGAATTTCAAAGCACAATGACCTATGACGTCATTTTCAAAAATTGGCACATTCACATTATGACATTACTTTTGCCCCACCTTGTATGCAGCGAAGATGGATCTCGCCAATACCAATAGTACTTCTTAGGACAGTAAGCGAGTATCCCCAACCACTGAGGATTTGTGGAAAATTTGTGTTCAATAAGCCCAAATCGAAGGTTTTTCCACTTTTTGCCAAGGACTGCCTTTGCATTCGACATGAAATGGGCGCTGTATATTGTTGTGTTCGATGTTTAGGCTGTACATCCAAAATATTTAATATTATCGTTAGTGACAAGTTCTTAACTTTTTTAGGTGAACATAACGATTCATTCACCTTCCTATGGAGATTACTATAAAAAATTGAATATTTTAATAAAGAATGTTCCTGATTCCATATAAAATGTAATTTTCATTAAGACTTTATTGGCTGATCTGATATAATCGCCATTTATGTTACGTCTCACCCTCTCTCTTGTATCCTTTATCGAAGAGCATAGGTCTCCACTCCAACATTTCCATGATGATTTAGGATGGGCGCTTTTTCTGCTACCATGAGGGTTTTAATCCAAAGTTGGCCACCAGATTTCAGCTGGCAATTTCCGCAAAGTGTGTTCAACCCAATTCTACGTGTGCCGTTTAATATGAATGAAAATCGAATCTTGTCGGCACCTGGTGAACAATCCGACATTAAAGATGGTCCTGGGCTACAAAACTTTCAGAATTCGGCGAAGATGATTTTTGATGAAAATTTATAAATTGTGTGGTAGAGCGCTGTTGCCACCAAGTTTCACAAACGTACAGTAGAACTGATTTCATGTTTGATTCAAAGATTTTGAGCTTCGTTACCGTTGACAGGAATGAAGATTGCCAAATTTTACGAATTTCACTTTGTTGATTCCAGCCTAGATCGCATATTGATACCGCTATCAGGTAGTATTATGTCATTCAAATAAGTAGAGCTATCTAATTACGCTGGATTCATCTATTATGAGGATATTGCTGCCACTGGTTGGGCAAATGAACATGATGGTTTTTTTAATTTATGCTGAGAGACCAAATTCTCAAGGCACTTAGATAAAGCTAAAATTGGAATATAAATAAAACCATATACGATGAAATCCAACCCGAGTCAAACTTCCTACCTAACATATTGCGCAATCGATCAAAGTTTTGTAAATATTCTGGAAATATTTACGAAATGGGTTACAAAACAAGTTGCCAGTTGACGACATGAAAATCTATGAGAATTAGCGCACACAGGCTAGCTATTACTCTTGTTACGGCCTTGGAGAGCAAAGTTTGCTGAAAATACAAGTAAAAATGTACTCTTAATCAAGAATTTCATTGCGTCACTCGATGTCGCTTAATGCTGCCGCCCACTTCAATGCAATTTGAAAAATTTTCAACTTCAAAAGCAGAATGATCCAATATCTCATCAGGTTTTTTTATTTTTATAAATTCCTACAGGGTTCACTTGAGGAAGCATATGTACGAGTAAGTGTTATTATATTTTTCGAGTTTTCCGTATGTTTGTTTATGGATGGCTTACAAACCTTGATATCATATTATCGATTTTTGTCTTCAAATATCCGTTTTTTTCTAGCTTGGTGCTACTCCACAAGTAACGAAATGAATATGTACACAGGAATGAATGAATTTCTTCTCTGTTTCGTTCTGTTGATTTTTACTTCAACTCTTCGAAAGTTCTAATTGCTTTCAAAATTTTTTTATACTTTCACTCACTTAAGCGTTCTTGCCAACGCTTTTCAAATGTGCAATATTCACAAGTAGTTAGACTCTTAAATATTTGATGCATTTTTGACAATTTAGCAGTGTATGCAATGCATTTTTGTGCAGCCTATGCTTTGAAATAGTTGAGCAATATTATAAAATTAAATCGAAATTATGTAATATGAATGACTTTTATTGGCATTTTCTAAAAAGATTATTTCTTTATTTTCGTTTCAGGTAAGAAAAATATATGGAACTATATTGGTAAATATTTAAGGATAATTTTTATTTTAACATACAAACTAAAAAATTAAAAAATAAAACATTAAATCTAAAAACTCTGTCAAAAGAACTTTAATTGAGCAGTCATTAATTTGATTTAAAAAAATGGTATTTCATCTAGTTGAGTATACAGTAGATTTTTTATAAGTCATATAATTTATATTTTTTTTTTTTGTGTAAGAAGATATTAGCGTCTCTTTGTAAGCAATGAAACAAAACATCATTAAAATCGATAAAAAGTATACTTTGTGAATGATCTAAATTTTAATTGCAAAAATAAAATGTAATTCATTTAAAATTTTATTTAAAAGCCATGAAAATAATAAATGTCGTCACAGTTGAAATCAATTTAGAGTCCCCCCCTTAATACCTCATTTTAAGAAAATCTCATTGTTTATTTCTTCTCCTCATAATGATGACAAAGTGCGGAGTCAAATATCCTTTAAATCCTAAGAATTTTGTATAAAATTACAAACGCTGCGGCATTATTAATATTCAACAAGCGCGATACCCAGCAACGGCTGTTACTACAACAACGATAACTACAATAACAACATCCAACTATTGCAACATAAACATTGACAACATTTGCTTAAATTAATTTGGAGGAATGAGACACCTACACTTTCACAACTCAATCCAAAATAAAAAAAATAGTCAAACTGACTCATGCCAAGTCAACAACATTTGGGGAAATAATATTATTAGGTAGTTTGAGCCATTGGTGTAGTGATACGATGCTTAAAGGGTGTAATGAATGCCTTTTTTTTTGACCTGTTGATAGCTGGTGCAGACATAATTTTATCAGGATTTTCTGGACACAACTTCTACAGATTCTACAGAAAATAGAGAGAAAAAAAACACTCTTCTTATATTTGTATAATTGTAGAGTTCAGCTACTACAGCTGTAAGTCTTCTTAGCTATAAAGCATAAAGCTTTTTATCATGTAATTTGTTATATTATAAGCACAGGTGTTGCCACAAGTACGGCTTTAGTAGTTAAAAACATATGCTTGAGATATTTCTCACCAATTTGAAAGTAGTCGAACCCAAATTGCCAATTTTGGTGTTTTTTTTGGATGACTCAATTTTCCATGTTTTAGTTCTCTTTTATTTTTTGAAAAAAAAAACTCGTTGAAAAATATATCAAAATTAAAGGGATCACATTAATTTCTATGGTTTTTTTAACTTTTGAAGGAAGGAAGGAATTAAGCTCACGGCATTTTTTTATTTTTTTTTTGAAAATTTAATAGGCAACAATAATAGTCGAAATGTCGAAATTTAAGTTTTGACAGGTAGACACGTAGGACCCAATATGATTAAAAAATTTAAAAAAATTGTCTCAAAAGATCAACTAAATTTTAATATTTTATGCTTAAGAAGCTTTTTTCGAAGAGTAAATATCTAGAAAGTAAAAATATATATATATATATACCCATGGGTATATACACACATCGTAAGGATTATAAATGTTGACTTTGATTAAAAAAAATAATTATACATATGCAGAGCCAACTGCACTTAACCACAAACCATTTAAAAAAATAATAACAAGAAAAAACTTACGATTAATTTAGAAAACATTAAAAAACTCACCCTTTTCTATATCAATTTTATTAATTTTAAATACGCCACTGTTCGTCCTACTGTACAGTGATCCTTGTCAGCGTTGCTAGCAATATTTTTGTTGTTCTCAGCATTGCTGTTCTTGTTGTTGTCGCCACTGCCATTTGCAAAAAAAAAAATCTACCAACGTAGGCACAGAATTCATTTGTATTCGAAAGTCGTCCTGTTGAACATTCTTAATTAGGTTAAATCTACCAAAGAGAGCGAGAAAGAAAGTAAAAAAATGACAGTAAGAACGAATGTTTGAAAAAGGATGCTACTGACATTCGGTACAGAAACAGCATGGAGTATAGCAACCAAACGACTTGTAATGATGACAAGTGCGTATTTCGCATGGCATAATTTGTGAGAAAATGTCGACAAAGCCATATTTAAAATGTAAATCTTGAAAATGAAATAATTAGAAGCATTTTAACGACAACAACAACGACGACTACAATGACAATAAAAAGACAACCACGCCAATGAAAGACTTCGAAAAGGCGATGAAATTTAGGCGCATGTTTAAAAATTAAAGGACTCTGCAGCGAAGTTGAAAATGAATTAAAAAAGCATTTACATAGGTACGAGTATATAAAGGTTGGCATAGAGCTTCAACTGTTTTTATATTTATAACCAAAATTGTTTTATAATTCAGGTAATAAATTTTAGATAAACAATTAAGATGACATGTTTTTTTTCATGTAGATTTAAACACATTTTTCATTCCACTTCATTGGCCATTTGCTCTTCACCTAGCAAAGTCTTCTCTCAGAAGAGCAACTACTCCCAAAAGTGATGGATCTATTTCCGGATTGTTACAAAAGCTGTGGATTAATTTCCACATTAGCCAGACACGATTTTGATCTGGCTTGTCGCCGCCAGGGTTGGCATGTGGGTTCAATCACTAGCTAATAATATTCCGAAAGACTTCTAATGGAGCCTGTTTTTCTAGTAATAGATTATGGGTTTCCTAAGCTTTAAACCAGATCTTTGTACAGAAAAGTGCTTTCTAAAGCTTTTAAGTATTGAAGGTTTCTCATGTACTCATTTACCAATGCTAAAAGTGCAAATTTGTAAAGTACTCTTCTGATAAGCATATACCATAAATTTGGCTGATGTCATCGAGGCCGCGGAATCTACATTATCCTTTCATTTTCCTTTCACTCAGCCCATCACGGTATCTTTGTAAGCTGCACAGCTAAATGCATGGTTTCTCGAAGACATTTGTAATGGCTTTCTTTCCCAATTCGTTATTGAATTTTAAGGCACAAGGAACTACACCAGACCTTAATGATAGTTCAAGGAAGATGACCAAAACAGTGATGGTACTAGCAGATTTATGCCAATCAAAGCAATGTGTACAGTGAAGGCAATCAATAAAATGAAAAACTAAGAAAAGTTGGACTACGGTGTCCTTCAGCGCAATTCAAAATAGTAACTACAATATACATTTGTAAAAAATGCAATTCAAATTATAATGAAAATGACAAAAGCTGTCGAAGCAAATGTACGCAATGATGACAAAAAAACAACAAAAAAAAAAAGACCTTAAAGGCAATTGGTGCAACAAAGCCAATGACGGTAGTAGAGATTAAACTACAATGAATGCCATTAAGATAGTTAAGGCAATCAAGATATTCAAAATAAATAGTCAATATAAGCAGAAATGGTAATACAGATAGTATAATTGTTCAGATCAAAACGGAAAAAAATAAAATATATAAAAAAGGCAACGATCAGAACCACAATAAATCCAGAGAAGATAGGGCGCTAAAAAAAGATAAACTCAGTGAAACTTATGAAGAATGTTTGAGTTTAGAATATAAAGCGAAACAGACTTTAAAGACAGTTAATGCAATTTACTTCAGGACACTTCACACAATAATCTCCAGAATCTAAATATTTTCTAGTGATATAAGGGCAGTATTGACGAAGCTATTGAAGAAAATGATTTAAAATGTGTTACGATCACATTTTGTGGCGCAAACAAGCTCTTGAAGAAATGTGTAATATTGCGTGGCTGATTTTTAATAGACTATAAATATGAAAATATTAAATAAAATACTTTAATTACTGCACTAAAAATATTAAAGGGCTGTTTAAATGTATGGTACCAGGACAACACGTTTACTCTCCCATGTTAGTTTTGCGGTCAAAACAAAAGTCGCACAAGGTAAAAAGGCAAACTTTCGATAAAAATAGAAAATTCACAGTTTTGAGAGGATAATGCTTAGAGCGATTTGGGTTACTCATATTCTTCACAATAGATTATGTTTTTTTTGGGATACTTTTGGAACATATTTGTTACGCTTTTGGTACTTTTTTAATCAATAAGTGAGCAAATAGTATGTTTTTTTTAATGATGTATCAACGCACATACAAATCATGGATTATATGGACTTTATAGAGCTATACATAAGTATATATACCTTCTATCGGATAGTAAGCATTCCCAGGTATTGCAATATGTTTATCAACATTAGTCTGTTTCTTATAAGCCTTCAATGAAAATCACTTGCTTAAAAGTTCTAACTAAGACTTCGATTTAAATTTCGGTCGACCTTAGAGAATATATGCTCTTATTATACGACCTTGAAAGTTTTCATTTCTGACGCCCGTTTGGATGCATGAAAATTCCCTAATAAGCCGCTGCCATGTGAAGATCATCACAAAGTAGAAATTCAAAGAGAATGTATGATCCAGTTGAAATTTCGGATATCACTTAACAACGAATAACTCAATGCAGTCATTAAACATTTCTTAGTCGGTATCTCAGTGTTTATTATACCCTACACAGAGGGTATATTCACTTTGTCATTCCGTTTGTAACGCATAGAAGGGGGCGTGGCAGGTATGGAAAAGTATATATATTCTTGATCAGCGTCACCACCTGAGTCGATATAGCTGTGTCCGTCTGTCTATCTATCTGTCTGTCTGTCTGTCTATCTATCTGTCTGTCTGTCTGTCTGTCTGTCTGTCTATCCGTCTGTCTGTCTGTCTGTCTGTCTATCCGTCTGTCTGTCTATCCGTCTGTCTGTCTGTCTGTCTGTCTGTCTATCTATCTGTCTGTCTGTCTGTCTGTCGGTCTGTCGGTCTGTCTGTCTGTCTGTCTGTCTGTCTGTCTGTTAAAATCAAGTTTACGGGAAAACTAAGCAAGCTAATTCAATGAAATTTGGCACACACGTCACACCTTCTTGCAAACTGCTAGCTTGCTAGGGTGAAATCGGTTAATGGCCACGCCTTCCACCCATTTTCTATGTAAATATGCGCAAGTCAATTTTGAAAAAAAGTTGCTGCGATTTTGATGAAAATTGGTGATTTGGTGAAGCTGAGAACGAATTAAGATTAGAGTAGGTTTTAAGCTTGCAAAGGCTCTTAAAGACGCGTGGCTCAGCCCTAAATTTTAACTTTTATAACGCCATAGCTCGTAAACCGTGTAAGATATTGTGATGAAATTCCAGATCTTATGAATCTTGAATTGGGCATAAAGTGGGCGGAATTGTAAAAAAGGGCGTGTCACTTATTAGCAATTAAAAAATTGGATTACATATAACTCCAAATTGACACATACGATTTTCATTAAAATTTTAGGGATGCTACCACTGAAAGTAGTCAACGTCAAAAGACTGAAAAACTACTTTTAAGGGCGTGGCACAGCCTACAATATTTATAAACGTTATAAAAAGAGAACTAGCAACGCAATCGTTTTGAAATTTAATCTGGCGGATACACTTGCTAAAAGGTGTCTTCTTGCAAAATTTTGGCACAATTGCGCCGGTGGGTGTGGCACCTCCCATATAAGCGAAATACGTTTAATGCTATAGATAGTGTGCTATGAGAGTAATCTTCATAAAATTTTGTGTAGAGGTGTCGGTTATTATATGTTTCGGAATTAAATGAAACTTGACAAGATTGCATCAGTTGGCGGGGCACCTCCCTCATTAAAATAAAGCTGTAAGTGCTATTTTAAGTGAACTATTAAACCAATTGATCTGAAATTTGATCTAAGTGGGTATTAGGTACATATGAATCAGAAGCTGGCGAAATATCGTAGCAACAGTGGGCGTGGCACCCCCCACACAATTAAAATATCTTAAGTGGCATAACTATCGAAATATATGAGCAATCATAGTGAAATTTGGTGTAAGAGGTTTGTTTGTAAAAAGCTATTTCTGGATCAAAATCGGACTGGGTTGCATCAGTGGGTGTGTCACCGCCCTAAATTTTAGGAATAATTACGGCACATATCGCAAACTATACAAGCTATTGTGCTAAAATTTGGTTTGTTTATTGAACCAAAAGTGGGCATAATTGGAGTTGGAAGTTTTTTCAACATTTCCCATATTCTTTTGAAACTTTCAATCTTTTACATTTCCCCATCAATTTCATTCAGAATATTCTTTATTCTTTCGACTTTTTCATCAATTTTTCAGCATTTTCCATATATTTCGACTTATTCAATTTCTTTCAACTTTAATGGGTTTCATATATTTTCAACATTTTCAGTTTTTTTTGAACACTTTTCATTATTTTTGAACCTTTTTACATTATTTTCGACTTATTCAACCTCTTCAACATTTTTTTAACATTTGTTGAAAAATTACTTTCAATGCAGTGTAGGTTCGGCCTGGCCGAAGATAACACCTTTACTAGTTTTTGATTTTACTTCAAGGTCTCAGTTCAACATTAGCTGCTAAGCAAAGCTGTCGGTTTTGTATAATAAATGAAACAAAATTTAATTAAAAGTCACTCATATTTTATTTCATCACATTCGAATTCCGTTTTGCATTTCATAATTTTGAATCAAATCGTACGCTTTTTTTATATATTTTGTATAAGATACCCCTTCAAAACCCTCTTAAAAGCTGTCAACCAACTTGCTCCTTTGAAAATCAAGTCACGCTAACATGCGTGTGTATGACAGCTATTGGCAACACCAGTTGAATTCTCATTCCACACATTAAAGCATACTAGGGAGTTCAATGCCGGAGCTTTTTTTAATTGTAAAGCAGAATACTGGGAGTTTTAGAATCTCTAAGTATATATATATATATATGTATATATTTAACTCAGCTTATATTCCTTTATATAAAATTGTTAATTGAAATGAAATAGTATTTTAGAAATATTATAAAAAATGAAACTAAAGCTCTGAATCAACATTTGTAGAAAAAACACCGTCAAATAATTAAACGTTACAGCCAAGGTGATTAGAGTCAACTGCATGTGGGTTGTGTCTTTTGTCCCTACACCTGAAATTTATAAAAATTGTGCTTAACAAAACTTTTGAGAATGCATTGAAATTCTTTAAATTATTTCATTGAAGTCAGCATTAACCCATTAGGCCCATCGTATACACACAGAAGCCAACTTAATGAGTTAAACAAAAGAATCTTCTTAAGTTTCAGTGTGAGCTCCCTTCAAGCGTTCGATGTCCATAGAAGTTGATGATGATTGAATCGTCAGAATGAAAAAGACGAAAAATTTTAAATACTTTGCAACTTCACAATACAATTCTAAGTTTTCTACGGTTGAAGTAAAGTTAAAAAATGTCAACTTGAAGTTCTTAGCGATTGAAATAAAGTTAGAAAATGTTACTTTCTATACTTTTCTAATTCAAAATAATTTTTAAATTCTTTTTGTTAAAAATTAAGGATTAAGATGTTATTTTAACTATTTTCAACATTCAATTTAGCGGATTTAAATTAAAAATAAATGTGCAAGCCTTTTTTCCTTGAAAGTATTCCCTTTATTTTAAAATAATTCTTTTTCCAGGGTAATGGTGCTGGTTAGATCAACTTCTGATACTTATTTTGTTAACTTTTGTATGACTCTCGAAAAGTTATTTAAAGCTTTACAAAAAGTATGTCACTTTGAACTGAAAAAAAGGCATAAAACCTTCCTTGTTAGTTTTTTCCATAATAAATTTCAATGCATTTTCTTGATAACGTTGAATTCAAAATATTGAGTAAGACAATTTTTTCAATCTATCGTGTCCGCAAATCTATCGCATGTGTAGTTCATATTAACATGCGTGTCTGTAACATGATAGAGAAATCTTGATTTCATTATGCCGGTATTGAACTCCCTAGTACTAGTACGTACAACTGTGTCCTTTTTGTGAGTCGCACTGCTGGTGCTCTTCAGCATTTGATGTTGAATTATAAGCTGCTGTCTTTGAAATTGAATAAAAATTTGCTTAGGATTTGCAAAAAAAAAAATATATTCTGCTGCTACAATTGTCTTAGGCAACAGCAAATTATTTTATATCCTGTTGTAAGCCTTAAATTGTCCTTTACCCAATGACACAGCCTACCATTCGTTTCTTGAGTTACACACAAAAGTTTGTTTTTATTTTTAGTATTTCACAAATGGTTAGGCGTTTTGGGTGTGGCGGAAAACCATTCAAATTTTGTTAGTTTGCTGGACTTGTTTTGCAACAACAACAAAAGTATGTTTTACAAATACTCACACTAACACATGGTGCACACTCATAAAAGTGTTAGAGTTAAATTGTGAAAGACCCATTAGGCCAAGTCATTACAATGATATTGTGTGCTACTGTTACTGCATTGGAAGAATTTTACTATAACTCAAATAACTTTTATCGATTTTGTCATCGCTAACATATTTCCACGTGGGTATAGCAATGAGCTTTGCATAATTTTACTATACGTTTGTAGTGGTTTTCATATTTTATTGAGTCCTGAAATTCAAATGTTATGAAAATTGCAAACATTTGGTGTCCGTTATTGAGGTTTTAAGAGAACACACACACACACTTATGTGCGCTTCTTTATGTTAGTGCGCATAGGGCGATTGTGCCCTATCCCAGCAAACATTTTTATTACTCACAAAGAGTTTCGAACGATTATTATTAAAGGCGAAATAAAAATATTTATATCATTATTGTGCTCGAAATTATCCAAATAAATAAAAAATTAGCAAAATGCCTAAAAATATGCAACAAATAAATATTTTCATTTTCAATTTAATATATTAGAAAAGTAATAATTTCATTGTCTGAATCATCATAGCTTCAATAATTTTCCATATGTTGGCTGGGTTGCTATGCTTTGGTAGTCTCCATAAAATTCATATGTTATATATTTACTAATGTTTATTTTTGTTTTTGAAGAGTTTCAATTTGTGCTAGGAAAATATCAAATGGTAAAATGTTGAAGTTTTTTCCATTTTTTTTTTTACAAAAATTAATTGCACATGAGAGTCATTTGTTTGTTCTAGCACTCCAGAAGGGATTTTATTCTATATTTAATTTATTTAAATTATTCCAGAGAAATACAAAAGAGTATTCAAAATGAACCTTTATAATAAGAGGCATATGTTGTTCACTGGATGATTATTGTTGTAGGCTCTTCAACATAGAAGATATTTTAGGCTTTTATGTACACGTACATTGAGGTTAAAAAAGTTGAAACTCTTCCACTTAAATTTAGTATTCTGCTTCATCTCTTTTAAGTTGCTTATGAAAACTCAGAACTTAGTTTGCTATTAAGATCTGTAGAAATGAAGCTAACAGAGATATTGTAATAAAATCAAAATATTTTTCGAACGTAAAGCAAATAAAACGATTTCTTAGCTTAATACCATTATTGAGAGCCATCCAATTAAAATAACTAGAGTTCGCCCAGTGGTTGAAATTAAAACAAACTTCTTAGTATTTAATATGAAAAAACTTATATAAGAAAGAGCAATTTTTGATATCGCTCGCAATTATGTTGTGTTTTGGCTGAGAAAAACCGTTGTAACTGTTTACCAACTGTGTATTTATATGTAGATATCACAGGAAAATAAAAGAGTTTGTTTTGAAAACTGCATTAACAATTACATTTCATGTGTCGCATCGGAACATAAAATATTTAATAATTATTTTTCTGTACTTAGCGCAGAAACAAAACAGCAAAAACAAAGGGATGAAGCTAGTCGTGTCAGTTTCATTCAGTGCTAAATGGAATCTTCAGTGGCTTTTAATCCGAATGAACGCACTGATGCCATTCAACAACTGATGCTGAAATACATTCATTTGAAGGAATCATACTATTTCACATTGCACAGATGAAGAAATTCGAGCAGTTTTCTGCGTTTCAAATTAACAACAGATGCAACATTTTTCAGGTCGATTTATAAAGCGGTGGTTTATTTTAAAGGAAGTACTTATAACTAAAAAATTATTTTTTAAAGATAGTCAGGCGCTCTTAGGTCAAATTATATAAAGTCAAGAACAGTTTTAGAATACTTTAATGCCTTGCGATCACTGACTGTGAAGTATACAATATTCCTTTAGTGGGTACCGAATTTATAGGAAATGTAAAGGCAAATCAACTAGCAAAGCAGGGTGCTCTTTCCAATACACAACTCATAGAAGCCTCCAAACATTATTGTCCATTGAAAGAGTGAGTACTACTCTTCGTAGTAGAAAAATGTGGTTTTGTTTTTCCACTTACAGTATTATAAAATTTATTGGAACGTTTTTTATAAAATGATTTCGAAATATTGAACAGTGATATAACCAGCCACTGCCTAATTAGGTATCATGTTTTTGGGTTTAGTATAGTATCCAACGAATTTCGTAGAAAATGTCATGAGCCCGAAAAATAGATAGCCATTGTTTGTTCTTGTTCCGCCTTCCGTTTTTGTTATCCCTTAAGCAACTAACAAGAGTTCATTCTGTTACAACAGGTTCCTTCATATTGAAGGAAGTACCACAATGAAAGGTACTTCATTTGAATCGATAACCTAGACCCACAAAAAGAAAGTTAGAAGATGAGGCACTCTATACATCGTATAGACTTTGATATGCTGAAAATGAATCCGGGAAGAACTGCTATTTATCGTAGGCATTTTGAGACATTCTAACGTAAAAATGCAAAAAACACATCCAAAAAAAAAATATTTGTTAAGAAGATCTCGTAAACCTGACATGATGAAGCAATTCTGAAGCCTGGTTCGATTTCAGCACACCAAAAACCATACGGTATGGTACCTGATCTTAGAACAATTTTGAGAAAAATCTGCTATCGATTTCAAAATTTATCAAAGGAATTTTTCGAGTATGATTGTTCAATTGAATGACAGTAATTCATGACTGATAAGGATTGAGATCGCAAAAAATGTTATAAGCTTTATGCGAAGTTAAATCTCATTTTAAATAAATTGAATAATTGAAAATTTATTTTCTTCTCAAAAAACTTTTACGATTCCATAGTGCAAGAGAAATTTAGTCCACAATAAACAAATATTTTGCACTATCAAAAACATGCGCACACTATTGAAAATTTTATGCAAATTTTTTTTTAATTTAATAAAAAAACATACGAACCATGGAATGACGAAAAACATGTTGCCGCAATTATGTGAATTCTCTTCACGCATTTGACGCATTTCAACAGCTCATTATCATGTGTTGCCAATTGAGTGCTTCAAACTATATTCTGGTTTGAAGCCAATTACCAACACCATGTCAGCGTAGACGAAAGCTTACCAAAAATATTTGTTACACCTACTATTTTTGTAACAGCCTACCTAGCTACCTGAGCTGTGGTACTATGCCTCAATCTGCAAAACACAGAGGAGACATCGTAAAATTAATAAACAACTGTTGCCAGTGTTGCCATAACAAAATTGCGCAGCTGAGTAAATATTTTCATGTAAATGGTGGCGCTGCCATTTTGTGTTATTGTTTGTGTGTTGTATGCCACGTTAATACTTTTACATTCTTTGATAAATTTCATTTCGGCAACGCTTTAGCACTAAAAAAAAGGGGGCTGTATTTTGGACTCGCGAATGTTGTTTCAACACAAAAAAAAATGAATGAATTTTTTAAAACAGAAGATGGCATGGTTTTATATAAAAAGATATTTACTTTACATTTTAAATTTTTGTCAACATGTTTTTTCCATCTTTATTTGCGCCCCCTGCCACACCCCATTTTCAGTCAATTCTTCACAATTGAAACGAAATGCAATTTGTATGTTTATTATTTTTGTGTACGTCGTGTGAAAATTATTTCGCATCGCATTATTGTGAAAACGTGCGCTGCATTTGCTGCGCTGAATTTCTTTTCTACTGCATGCAGTCGCTATTTTCGATAAAACAATAAAAGAAGCAGCAGCTTGCTGCGTTGTTGTTCTTATGTTTATTTTGCATTATTGCTGAATTTTTGTACTTTATGCTTCTGTGAGTTGTTGTGAATATTTTTCGCGCTTGCTCCATTTTTTATTGTCGTTGACAGCTTCTTTTATCGTGTCAGCTTTATAATGTTAAACATATTTTTTCATAGCTGAAAAAGTGCTTAAATTTTTACTATAGCTTCGTTGCGCATCGTGTAGAGTTTTTTTAGGTACTGAAATTCAAATTTATTTTAATTTATTAAAGAAGCAATTTCGATGCAATTAATTTCCTTTGGATTGAATGTAGAAAAATAATTAATTTTTAAAACAGAATCCTTTGATTTCTATACGTTATTCTTGTTTTGGTATCTCTATTAAATAATACGATTTCCAGTAACCTTTAAAATAGACAATTGTTTCGTTAATGACTTTATAGAATATGTTAAAATTGGAAGGAATTTGTTCTCTATTCGATTAAACGTTGTCATAAAGTCAGTGGCCGTGTGGAGCAGTTAATTATCTCGAAATACTATTTTTTGCTTTCCTAGCGTCATCAAAATCATTATGTTGGAGTAACGTTTTCAAGCAATCGAACTTTTTTTTGTAAAATATTTGATAATAATGACTCTGTAAATATCCCAAAAGACTGTAGCCGTGATCCTGTAATGAAACTTTTGTTGAGTTCTTAGCATGAGTTCAAGGTTGAGCTACAAAAATTCATAGTTTCCAGTAGGCAGTAAAAGCAAGAAATTAAATGAAACGATTTGCTTTTTGATTTAACTATAACTCAATAAGTTTAACATTTTAATTGGTAATCATAAAGCAGATCCTAAATATTCAATTAGATATAAATATGTTAATCTCAGGGTTAAACTTAAGTGCAGTTAAGTAGTCGCTGTTCTCACGTTAGTCAAATATGCACCGTGCTTGCTTGCCTGGCCAGCTACATAAATGCTGTAGAAAACTGACGTTATGCTTCACTTTCGGGATATCTCAAGATCCAGCATTTGTTGTCTTGCCTTGCGCTAACGAAGATTATTTCACTCTCAACATATTCAAATCTTAAAATTAAACTTGAAGCCGAATTTTGGTATTATCTGAGGACTATCGTCTACGAAAAAATTTGCTTATATTTAATTTGTGTAATCTGTATGTAACTCACAAAAAGGTCGTGCCAGATAAGGAAATAGGGTGATTATTTTTTTCTTTCCACAAGGAGTAAAAGTTCCACATACAGAAAATAAATATTCTGGTGCATGGAGGGCTCATAATATTAATATTTACTGCACGCTCATTGAACTGTTTAGTTCTCCATGGAAATTACAGGCGAAAAATTGCTTTACTTGACAGTTTCGTGTATATCTTGTGAAAGAAAAGTTTTATTGAACTGAACGAAACCCATTGAAAAGAGAACATAACTGAAAAAAAAATCGATTTTTTTCTCAATTCAAGAAGTATTCCTTAAATCTGAAAGCTTATCATCCGACGAAACAAAATTCACGAAAAATATTAATAAATAACTTTTCATGGAACATTTTGTTCTCTTGCTAATAGGCTTAACCTTGTTTGTGCAAAAGTTTTCTTTCATGAGATTTACACGAAATTGTCTCGAAAAGCAAACCTGTTTGAAATAAAAACAAAAATTTAATCAGCCTAAGACTGGTTTTTGTTTCATGTTTTTAAGGACTCTTACAGAGGCGTAGCGCCGCCCTGAACTAAAATTTTTATCACAGCTTATCTCGAAAAAAATGGAAGATATTGTGTTGAAATTTGGTAAACGGATGCAAATTATTAATATTTAAATATTTGTTTTAAACTAGGTAGAGTTTGAAAAGTGGGCGTGGTACTTATCAGCGATCATATAATTTAATTGAATACATATAACTAAAGGCGGCACCTACGATTTTCATAAAAAAGTCTAAAGTGATACCACTGAATGCAGTCATTAATTCCACCTAAGTTGCCATACAGACAAAACTCATTGAAAGGCGTGTCACTGCTCAAAGCACTTATAAATTTTATAAGCTGAGAATTTATAACATAATCGTTATGAAATTTGAGATGAAAGATACAATTGCTAACTAATCTAATAACCAAAAGAGGGCGTAAAAGTGCCGGTGAGCGTGGCTTCTCCCTTAAAAGAAAAAATCGCTTAACGTTATGAGTAGTGTACTATTGGCGTGATTTTAACTAAATTTGAAGATGAGATGGCACCAGTGGGCGTGCCATCAAAAACATTAACAAAAAGTTGTGAGCGATGTATTCGGAGTTATTGGTATGATGTTTGCTATCTTTTTTCAACATTTTCTATTTTTTTTCAACTTTTTCAACCTTTTCTTCTTTTATTTTCAATTTTTTCCATATTATTTCGACTTATTCGACCAAAAAATGATCGGTATCTATGCTCCAGGGTTGCCAAGTTGCTAATGATGAATTAACTGCCTTTCAAATAAACACATAATTATTAAAATGGAAAAATTTTTTTCAAAAACAGTTGATGTAATTTTTTTATAGACCATAAAAAATAATTTTACTTCCAATTAATGCTTCTGCATCCAACTAACAGCCACTTGGCGACCCTTCCAACCTCTGACATTTTCTATATAGACGAAAGCCTCAAAACCTGCCTCGTAATTATAAAACTTGATTTCAATTTCAATTCAGTATATAAGTTCCCAATATTTTGCTATAAAAAATTTTCAACTTAAGTCAACTTAGCCAGTAAATGACCAAGAACATACTTTTGATTATTTGAAACAAAAAACTACCAACATATAGGTAGGTAATCTGAACACATTTTATTTCCAAGCAACAAATAAAATCCTTTATTCAATTTTGCTGCAGCATAAAAGTCTATTTTTTACTAAATTAAAAGAATAATACTAACATCTTTATTTCCAACCGAAATGTCTCAGTGTTTCTTCATTAATTTTTAGAAAACTTAAGACAGTCATTAACATTAACCGTCCGCATCATTAAATACTTTTTGCCCGCATTCCATAAATTAAATTTTGAAATTATTTTGCATAAGCACGATATGGTCCACGCGCCACAAGACTCCAAGAGCGCAAAAAGCGCTTACAACTTTTTTGCATGCCGCGCTTTAAGCTTTAAATGTTATTGTAAACATCTTTTACTTGCCAGTGAAACAAATACAAAGAAAAAGGATATACCTACTTTTTCGCCCAAAGTATTTTCCTTTTTTTCCCTACAGCTGCTGCGAAACTTTAGCGATCCTTTAGCTGTTAATTTATTGTGTTATTAAAATGAAATTTGCGCTGTTGCTTTTATTTCATTGCAAAATTTATTTGTTTTCCTTTTGCTGTGCTTCTTTCCTTTCGCTGGCAGTGTAATTGTGGCAAAGTTAAAACACTTTTTTATGCTTTTTCCATTTTCACTCCTTTTATTTCAGTATCCTTGTTTTTTTTTTTCTATATCCTTGCTAGAGCAAAACTTTCCACTTATCTTGGGCATTAAGGCACAAATAAAATACTCATCGCACTAAAGTAGTAGATAATCATAAATTCTAATTTTATTCCAGCATATATAAATATTTTAGTGTTGCCAACATGCCGCGCATTTTTCATGCTATCAGAAAGTGAAGACAGCTAGTGTCCTGTCTTTTATTGACTGTGAGCGGAAGCTCTTGGCTGGACAACAAGTGGAGGTCAGATAAAGTAGTGTGAAGTTGGTTTAATGTGGCTATGATGTTACATTTGAATATATGAGTTTATAAATAACTTCGATATTTACATAGCACAAACCTTTGCTAAAATTTAGTGCTTCAAGCGTTTGAAAGTTTTGCTAAGCTAATACTATTTATGTGGGTCAAGTGTAAAGTTCAAAATTACATTTTAAGTGAAGTTTTAATAAATATATTAAAAAAAAGTTTCCCACTTTATGTAAAATTAAAATATCATATGAAAACTTACAACTACAAAAAAGTATTACAAAACTGCATGCAGTTTTCTTATCCGCTTGAAATCTAAAATTCAATTGTTAATTAAATTCATAAACGTTTTTTATCCTCTGCTGCGCATACAAAACTTTCAAGAATTAAGAAATTTCTAAAAAATGTCACAAAAAATAATATCAAAACATACAGAAAAAAAGGCAGCTAAATAAACTGAAGTAACACAAACGCTCATGGCCGTGTATGCTTACACATACAAGCACAAAAAAAGTAAATATAAAAAAAGTCCGGTATACTAAAAGTAGCTAGAGACACACTTGGATAATCCACTTAATATGTGGGTTGTAGCCGCTATGCCAATGTTGTCAGTATTAGCCAAAAAATTGTTGTAAAACGTATGTGCGCAAAAAGCTCAAGTGCAACAAAAACAACAATCAAGAAAAATAATGGCATAAAAAGCATTTGTTGGCTAGGCCAACATTTTAAATGGGTTAATGGTACTTGAGAGTACGCTCGCTGCTTGTGTGCATTAGGGTTGATTTTATGTCAAAAGAGATATAACAAAAATTTTATCAGATTTGCTTAAAAATTTGAAGTGACTTAATACGTGAATAAAATTATTAACTACATTCTTTTCTCATAAGGATTAGTTCAAGAGATATCAAGGTCTAAAACTCAAGCTTCAGCAAATGAACTATTTATCAAAAATTCACTAAAAAATAAAAAAATATTCTAGAACAACTACTTTATCTTCATTGAGAGTTGACAACACTCAAACGAAACCTAATTACGACAAGGATTCTACTATCTTCATTGAGAGTTGACAACACTCAAACGAAACCTAATTACGACAAGGATTCTACTTTATCTTTTTTGGCCACCATGACATCCGATTTCCAAGCATTGACCAAGATGGTGAATACTGGCCACCACCACTTTTAAGAACGAATTTTGATCCTGTTATTATCCAATGGTAATTGATCATACTGAATCTTAATGTCTACATTAAATGGGGCATTTTTATTCATAATATCGTCGTCTTCTATTTCTGTTTTGCTGATTTCCTCCGAATTCAGTTGGATATAAACAGCACTCGCATGTTTCAAATACTATTTCATATAACACGCTTGTTCATCTTCATTATCAGAATATTCCAAATAATCAATTGTTTTTTCTATTGTTAAGAATTTATTTTGGCATTTACGCGGTACAAATGAAACAACTTTGAAATATTTCACTGAAATCACTATGATACGTCTATTTGACATGAAAAATCACTCCAAGCTAACAATATGCTTTGAATTAGCGCCAAATTCTACGAAGTGAAGTATCACCAAACTTCTCATCCAAATGGATCGTACGTGGAGTTACCAGTGATGGCGTTTTGCTTTTGTGAAAAAAAAGGTCAGAAAAGTTGACTTCAGGTATATTTCGCGAAAAATTTACTTAAAACTGATCACGACTTTTCACGACGCAATTGCACTGAAAATGCTACAAATATACCGGAAATGCCAATACTGGGGAATACAAGGGAAATCAGGATCACATATAAAAAAAAGTACTTTTTTATTCATAGTTTTGTCTCTAGTTTGAAAATTTGATAAATTGTAGCCCTTCCCATAAACTCAGCTGACAGATAACAGTTCGTGAATTGATATTATATCACAATAAAGAATATATGTGAAATAAGTGAGACTGTATGTTTTATAACAAAAGCTGTAAGTGAAATAATCGATTGGTAATAATGGGTAAATATAACAGGCTACTTAGTTCCTTACTTGCAACAATAGTACATACAAAGGCTAAGAAAAACTTGTCAAAATGCTTGAATTACACTCAAGACTTATTGGGATCAGATATATGTAGTTTACAATATGACCATACATAGAAACCAACACAGTGTTCACAAAAGCAACTGCTGTAGATAGTCTAAAAAACTATAACTATATAAAAAAACCCTTTCTTTTAAGCAATCTGACGATAGTAATAATTAAAAAAAAAAATATGAAAAAATTAAAACGAATGAGTTTCTGTCATCAGAGATGATGTTGGCATTCACAGCTAGAAATTTTAAGCTGTTTATTATAACAGCCGATGCTGGCTTATACAAAACTCTAGCCCATTCTCGTATAATCGTGACATATACCGATTTTTCCAGTTGTCAATGCTGCTATCGTTGAATATCGTATTAGTGCTTTTCGCTCGTGCTTTACTTGTCCACTAATTACTCTTTCTCTTTTCTAATTCTCTGCAAGTACAGGGGAATATGGCGGTTGCCTTCTTTGATGCATTTTTACATTTTAATTTTTGTTGTTGCTGAAAGTTTGTTTGAAGTGCGTAGCTTTAATTTGCTGAGGTGAATTCGGGAACATTATGTTGCCATCAATATTTGTAATGGATTGGCTCTCTCAGGCTTGTATGGTTTTTTTATTTTTTCTTTTTTGACTGATTTTTTTTTATTTTTTCGTGCAGCTATAAGTTTTTAACATTATTTGGGCGATCTATTTTTATAAGTAAAAGTACACCAGCTCACAGAGAAAAACATCGTTAGGAATCACAGATCATCATTGGATTGTCTTAGAAAAAGTGCCGAAAACGTTAGTCAAATTGTCAAGCTTTTTCGGGAATTTTTAATTGAGGTCATGAACAGAAAAATCTCGTAAAAAATCTTAAAAGTACTAGCGTACCCGGCAGACGTTTTGCTGCTCACGAAGCCCCAATCCCATTCTCATCGCCAACGTCTTACTGGACCGGCAGAGTCAAATGCGAGTTAAGCAAATCCACCATACCCTTCATAAGTTTTGCGGACCAGTGATGAGATTTTCGGTACTTTTGTACTCTTTCGAAAAATCGTTGTCTGTACATTCGACAAGTTTTCATTACATTTAGGGCATTTTTAGTACATTTGCCGAATTTTCAGCTCATTTTCGTAAATAAATGAAAAAAATGGAAATAATCGCAATGTGTAGATTCATAAGAACTTCCTTTTATAATAACTACCCTATTCAGTAAATGAAATAAAATCGCCAAGTTTAGATTTTGTATTTTAATTCGAAATATATCTCATTTTGCTAGGGATTTGCAGATGTCAAAAGTGAGAACCGTTTTTTATTTATTATTTTTTTTTTTTGGAAAAATGTGGACTCGAATGAGCAGCATTTCATTTTGATATGTAAGGATCAAATATATGAGCTGGTCCTAGTTCATTGTATAAGCAGTTCACATTGGTCTCTCTATTAACATAAGAGCGATGTCAACATTATGTCAGATATAATTTTACTTTTAATGAATTGCTTCATCTTATCTTAAACCATTAGTATTGAGTTTCAGTAAAAAAATCTTTGAAATATTCATGCCCGTAATTCGAACACCGATGAAAATTCATGTCTGTCAAGACTTATCAGAATTTACAGTACGTCGTTGCAAATTTTTAATCCGGCAGTATCATTATTGGTAGCTGTATCTATTTTGCCAAATTGCTTCGCTTATGCTGAATCCTATAAGCAGCGATGGGCACGTAGCGAAACTTTCCACCCTCATGGTCTGAACCATTTATCAACGCACAAGCAACCAAAAACAAATCGCAGAATTTCAGTGTTATCGACACAGCGTTGACTTCAGTTCAAATGAAAACAAAAACAACATACAAAAGCATTAGCGACGGTGCCGCATTGTGTCTCGACGAAAGTAGCCATTGTTTTTGTTTGTAGTGCAATATGTTTTTGTTTTGTGCTGTTGGCGAATTCGGAAATGAAAGCAAAAAATTTTTGAAATATCGTTTTTTGGATTTTCATGCCCACCGCTGCTTTACAGCATTCTTTTCGTTATTATTCTCAATGCGATCAGTGACTGTTATAATGCGGAATATCTTAGCTGTTTATTTCACTCTAAACATTCTGTCACTTAGCCTAAAATTTAGTTATCTAACAAGACCAAAAAGTTATATTTCAAACTTTTCTTTGCACAGTGCAATGAACAAGATATAATGTTTCAATTTTTTGGTACAATTTGTTCAAGCACAACTAATGACTACACTACACATAGTGGCACGCTTTGTTTGAAGTGAGTGTGCATTGATTTAGTACTTTTAAGTTCAACGTATACTGCACACCTTATGTATAGTTTTCAAGGCTACTTTTAATGATATTGAGTGAGAAGAAACTTCATTGAAAGTTTCAAAAACTTTCGAACATTTCATAAATTATTTGCTCCCTAATTTGAGTGTGTGGATACCGCCCTTATTTGTATGTTCTATTGAAAAGTTCCACATATACATTATATGTACGTGTTTAGAAAAAGTATGCATGTGTTTGAGTGTTTATTGCCATTTTAGTTCCATTTTTTTTTACTCACTGACTTGTTTATGAAAGTTTATACAGCCACATGTCGTCGGGTATGTGGAAGTATGTCCTTTTTTTTTAGGTTCATGTTACCCGCAGAATTTTATGCTCTCATTTTTTAAAGTTTATTTTTTGGCGCTGAAAATTTTTTTCATATAACTTACATGCTCGGTATGTATAGAAAGAAAAGCATATGTATTAGAATATATTGTAACGAGTAAGTAAACCAAAATTGAAAAAAGCACATCCAACTCAAGGTCAATGCTTTTCCCAGAAACATAATGAATGAAAATAATGGAAAACTTCTGCTGCTGGTCAAAAGGTTGCTTCAAGTTGATATAGGTCGTTGGTACACACACAGTGCTATTGAGCACTTTTAGGTTGTTTGAACTTGAATGATTAATTTTATGTACCTTTGCTACGGTAGATATGTGGTTCATTTCACAATCACACAGAGGATTTAAATTGTAATAAATAAATTAAATGTGAGCTGTGACAGACATTTCACATTAAAATTTAAGTGAAGCGTTGGATATATTGGGCGTAGTTAATACGAAAAGCAAATGCTTTAAGCATTATCTCTCGTTAAGTTTCAAAGTAAAATATTTTGTTTTAGCCATAGCTTCTTTATATTCATTTCAATATTTGCATGGTTATTTTGACAGTAGTAATTTTCTGGAAAAAAATCTATTAATTTTTCAGCCGCTCAGATTTTTTGCGTAGATTAGTGGCATTTTTTGCCCTTGATTTGTTTAGACAAATTCGAATTAATATTTCAGTTAAGTTTGCAAATAAAAGTATGAACTTAAAAGTCTAATGTTTTTGTAAATACCTTAAAGGGATCAAAAAAGTACTCAGCTAATTACACAATTGCCCAAGTAAAAAATTAAGAAAAAATTATACAGCGGCTGAGTGCCAGCTGCGTGATGTGCGAACTTAATGATGTTTCATTATTTTAACATAGAAAATAATCAAGCAGTCGGCTCATGAGTGATCTGTCACAAAATCCCTACTACAAAAAAAAAAAAAAACACAACTCTAAATGAAACACCTCTTGATATGAAAAGTTCAGAACTATTTAAAATTAGAGTTTTAAGTAAATGTAAAAATCTACTGATTATATTTGGTCACGCTTTAATTTTATTCAATATTGTAGCTTCGGTTTCAATTTCCATACAAAAAGTGGACAAACAAAAATATTGTTGAATAACTTAAACATGGGAAGGATAAATGAATTTGATATGTTCCCAGTTTTTGGGACCAAGCTCATTGTTTTATTGGCAATGCATGTAGTTTGCTGAGCATGCAATGTGACATCCAATGTTGACTAGGGCATTATGTCTTTAGACTGTGCTTAGAATCAAACGATTGGTGCAGAAATTATCATAAGTCCGTCGAAGAAGATGGAATACATTTTAAAAAATTATTTTACTGAGCTTACTGTTCAGTATTGTATACGTCAACACCAAAAAAATTACACAAAACTAAGATTTTTTCAACAAAAAAGTAGCTAAAGCTAGTCGTATTAGTTTCATTCATTGATGAATGGAATCATCAGTGACATTTTTTTGTCGATAAGGAAAAATTTATAAGTCTGATATGTTTCTATTTTTGCTCAGACTTACAACGTAAAGCCAAACAATTTTTTTTCTTGTTATGTTTCTTTGTTTTTATAACTCATTTGATAAATCCGTTTCTTTACAGGCCCTTCATTGCAAGCTTTCTTGCGGAGTCAAAACGAATTAACAAGCACAAATCGTATAATCAAAATAGAAAATTTCATATCTTGCTTGGGTTCTCAACAAATCTATTAACAAAGGGAAATATTTTAGGCTTAGAAATTTTTACTTAACTGTTTACGGTTCACTGATGATTCCATTTAGCAATGTACACATGTCAGAAACTAGTATTATTTTTATTTAATAAATCTTTGCTTTGTGTAATACATTTTGTTTGAGTATTATTTCAGACAGCCTTATGAAATATCTCATGCAGTAGCTCTTACATTTTTAGATAGCTCATCTGGGAGCTATTAAAAGATTAGGTGTCCCAACAGTTTCAGTACATTTGCGTTGTGAAAAATCGTCATAAGTACATTCGACACGTTTTTGGTACATTCGGTACATTTGGCCAGTTTTCAGTACATTTCGGTACATTTCTAGTACATCTCGGTACATTTTCAGTGCATTTCGCCTGTTTCTAAAAATTACCATTTTTTTACGAAATTTAGCGCGTATTATTTGTTGCCAGCATTTTTCTTAGTAAAAAAGTAAAAATTTTGCTGAATTCACCAATTTTAATTAAATTTTTCATGTTCATATCGAAAAACTACCAAACATAAAATCAAAAAAAAGTACATTTCAAGCATCCACCATTCAGTAAATTTCAACAAAACCCAAGTTCTATCACTGTCCCACATATTGGAGCTGAATAACTAATAACATTGAAGAGGAGAGTTTCTGGCATTACTTTGACTCTTTGTAGGTGTGGTGATCTCAGCCATTCTTTTCTTATCAAACCAAATAAATACATCGCAGTATATATGACGGTATTAAAAATTTATAAAAATATTAAACAATTCCTGAGCAAGTTGACATTTTCGCCTGCTTAGCAAAGAATTTAATTTTGGTATCGATTGAAATTTGCATATGGATTTATGTATAATAATCTGAAAACATGTTGTATTAAACCTCAAAAAAAAAGAATAACAAAAATGAAACTGCCAATAGGATTATAAAGTTGCACTCAACCCATAATAAATAAAATACCACGCATATATGTATACTAAACATATAACTCAACGAAAACAAATGACAGCAAACAATACAAAACTCTAAACATAATAAAACATTTTGAAAAAAAAAATCTTTAACCCATTGTTGTCAACAATTGTCAGATGGTCGAAATAAAATTTCAATTAAGACGCTAAGAGTAAAGATCCATAAATGATTCGTTATTAATTTGTGGTCCGTTTAATAGACAGTGCCCATAAGAAATTTGAAAATTGAAAAAAGAACAGAAAATTTACAAAAATTAATAAAATATTTATTTGAAGCAATACATCAATTCCTTTCATTTACTTTTTTTAAATGCTGCCCGCAGCTACGTCTAAGGTGGTTCATCCGTGAACTCCAATTTTGTCAAACTTTTTCCAGCATTTCGGCCGGTGTCTCACCAATGGCAGCTGTAATGTTATCTTCCATTGCTGCAATTGTGGCTAGCTTGTCCCTGTACATAAGAGACTTCACGTTGCCCCACAAAAAATAGTCTAGTTAGGTAAAATCGCATGATCTTTCTTAGCGGCCAATGGACTTCTTCAAAATGTGAGATTAATTGCACACTAAACTTGCCCTTCATTTGGTCCATGATATCGCGTGCTGTGTTGCATGTGGCACCGTTGAAACCTCATGTCAACCAAGTCCAATTCTTCCATTTTGGGCAAAAGAAGTCAGTAATCATCGCACGGTACCTTGCTCCATAGGCTTAGTGGAGCAAAGTAATTCATTAACCGCCAAGGTCGGTACAGTGTAACGTTGCGGTTTTCATTATTTTTGAATAAGTACGGCCCACAAACCGCACCAAACAGCGCATTTTGCAGAGTGCATTGGCATCTCCTGAACTGCCTCTGGCTGCTCTTCAGACCAAATTCGGCAATTCCGTTCATTGAGCCAAAAATTAGCTTCGTTACTGAAGAACATTTTTCGATAAAATTTTGCGAAATAAATTTCGCACTGAGCACTAATTTTGATAATAAAATTTAATGATATGCAAGGATTCTTCGTTTGATAGTCTATTTATGGTAAAATGGCATATTTCACTGAGCAGTTTTAATGTTGATTTATGTTACGAATAATGCGTGAAATGTAAAAAAATTTACACTGAAAAAACAATTAGCAAAAAAATCATAAGTACAATTAATATTAAACAAGTCCACATATTCCTTTTATGGCAAATAACAAAATAATTTTTTAAAGTTATTATGGTCACCGATTGGTTAATATTTTACAGATATGCAAACTATACCATGTGTACACACTTATATGTACATACATGTATATGCTAATAATTTAGCACACATACAAACCCACACAAGTATGCATATATCGTTACCATAAAATGATAGTGTGTTGAAACTGCAAAGTGAATGATTGCAAATCATAAAATATATAGCATAAATTTGTTTATGTTATGTTAGTTTTTTTTTTTGTGTATATATAAAAAAATAGTCCACATATATTACGTTGGCCACTGATATGTAAATATGTTAAATAAAAAATGTTTATATCAATTTAACAAAATATTGGTACCATGCATAAAAATTTATTTTTAGTAAAAAACTATCGTATACCTATCATTAAATAAATCAAAAGCTTTGCAAATATTTTCATATCAACGATATTAAAATATAGGCTAGATAAATACATTTACATAAAATAAAAAACCACTTTCCAGCTTATTTCCTCGTTTTTAAGTCATATTTATTGGAAAATATGTTTTTTTTTTTTGTAAAAATTAAGGGAGACTCTTCAGATCTTAACACCATTAAAGCCGGAAGCAAGTTTGCTGGGTCGGATATTGTACACAATATACACATCAGATATACCTATAGCTGAATTAATTACTATATCAACTTATGCCGATGAAATAGCTCGCATGACATCAAATAAGTCGATAGTTGAAGCTACCAGGGATATGTGGAATGATATCATTGATCTTGAAAAATGGATCCAGATCTGCACAGAATGTCATGTTGCAAGTAATACATTCACATATGATATATAATTTACAAAATTTTTTGGGCACCAAAAAAAAGAAAAGTTTTGAAAACTTTGTTCAAGTCACAAACAACGAGACAACGATTTGACTTAATGTAGCAAAAAAAATATTTATTTGAGTTAAATATATTTTATTTGGAATAAATATTGGCTATTCTTGGTTGACTCAAATAAATATTGAATTGATCTTTATCATGTACAATTTGCTAGTGTTTTTTCAGTGTAGCATGAAGCTAACAAGTTTTCTTACATACCCTGTCAACGTCTTTTTATATATGAAATAAATTCTATATATGAAGTACTATATGTAACCAATTCAATTGCCACACCCACTAATTTTTCATAATTATTTAGTTACCAAGATTTTTTTGACACACTTTTCCCAATTCCATTAAATTTATTATTAAAAATGTCTGGAGATACATATATATTTATTGGATATATATATCCAAGTACTTATACGAGTGTAAATCTAAAATAATGTTTCAAATTTAATGTATCTAAATCTGTATGTGCATGTAGCTTAAATTTTTCGAATGTTCTTTTTTTCAGCTAAAATAGCCGAATATTTTTTGGAAAAATAAAATTTTTATTTTTCCAAGAATTCATGCAATTTCAGCAAACAATATTCTCTTTGAATTTTATTCTATCAATATTGTGTTTTTATTTTGTTTTCCCATATTTTTATTATATTTATTGATGAAAAATTTTTATACAAAGTGAATATTTTAGTAAAATTGTACTGAATATAGCAACATAAAAAAGCTTTCATAGTAAATAAGCTTAATGTGTATGAGGTAATTTTACGACTACCAACATACATTGGATAAAAAATTGGCCGAAAACGGCTGCAAAGATTAACATGAAAATTTTATTTGAAACACAAAAAATATAAAAAAATATCGAGATTGCATAGGTAAAGTTAAATCATGCAATAACTACACTGAGAAAATAATTTAATTATATAAACCAAAATTTGTTAATAATTAACAAATAGTATATTTGATATAGGCGAATTAAATGTATGATGTATGTTACAATGTCACAGATAACAGTGAATTGAATAATATTATTGGATCAATTATATAATTGGTAATAATTAACAAATCATATTTTGGTAGAAACAAATACTATTTTGTAGCATTCGTTTGTTAGTAATCACTAAATCAAGTATTTGACTAAAAAAATTCAATCTTTTCGCAAACGCTAAATACCGATGACCAAAAACGATTTTTCCAATCTCGTTACGTCCTTATATACTATATCATATATAGGAATTCGTTTGTATATATACAATCATAAAAATCTAAATTGCGTACCAAGCGTACAAAAGTAGTGTTTTACTTGAATATGTTATGAATTGCAAAGTTTCCATGCTAATGAGAAGTGAAATCAAATAAAAATAGGGTTAACAAATATTTATTCAACCCAAACAAATTTTTTTAATCGACTCAAACTAATGTAACGTTTGGTCCAATAAGCAACAATTTAAATTTAAATAAAGCACATGTCAACAACTACCTAAATTTGTTGATAGTTAACAAATATTTTAAAAATCTGTCAACCAAATACATTCATTTAAAGGAACCATACTATTTTCTCAGTGTAGCAAAAAAAACAAAACTAAAAAGAAACTTCGAACACGGAATAAAATATTTAAAAAAACTTATGGCAAAATCTATAATATTTGGACTTGAATAGGCGATTATATTATTAATTATCAAGAAATATGCAGACCTCAGTAAAGTCTTGGTTAAATTTTTAGTTTTTTTGTTATCTCTATTCCATTTTTCAACTTTATTCAGACTAAATTTTTTTGAGCGAATTAACATCAACTCAAAACTGAATTTTATGTAAGGAAAAACGTAAATCTGGGAAGTTTTGAATTATTGGCAAACCTAACTTTTAAAAGAAACTGGCGTATCTACGTATGTTCTTCAATGAGAAGTAAAGTACAGAAAACACCAACTGGGTCAGCTGAATCGATTGATTATGATGGATAGCATAGGATGGTTGCGTTACATTTTTTAAAACTATTCTGTATTTTGCACAATATGCTTTTAACCCTATCAATTAACATAGTTAGCTATTTTCTTAACTCCACCATGATACACACTCGTACGTCACTTAAATCTCTTTATGGAAATCACAGCAAATTTGTGATGGTTGTTTTTTTTACCAATTAAATGGTAAATTTAATTTGCATGTAAATATTCGCAAATGGAATAAAATCCAATTTCGTTTATTTTCATTTGCGAATTTCATTTTTATTTTCATTTTTAATCTGCCACGATACTACATAACGTAACTACACATACGAGTATATAACTCTATACCTATATTGCTATCTCACTTTTTGGCTGACTGTCACTGACTGTCGCTGCCACTATCGCTGTCTCCGACACTGTCGCTGAATGCCATGCAAGCTGTCACAATGACGTATGTGTGTGTCACGTGATGAACTGCAATGTGAAAGTCTCCTGCGTGTTAACCAAAAAAAAAAAAAAAATTATTTTTTGTGTTATCAAAACAAAATAAACATTGTAACGTTGCTGTGCATAAGGCTGCAATAAAAAATTAAAAATTTTTGAAAAAAATATGACACTAAAACGACGTGATTCATTGAATGCGAACAATTTATTGATGTCCATAAAATTATTTTGTCGTATTCTTTTTTTTTTTGGAAACTTACAAATTTTTGCACCTCCCTAAAAGCAATGTGAGTGCATTGTCTTTATTTAATTTAAAATTTGTAGCTTTTTTCCATCAGATATACGATGACGACTATGAAATGGACGTTGGTCAACGAGATGCACACACAGATACATACGTTTTATGAAACAACAACTACAAGCAGAGTTGAACTTGTTGACCAACTTAACAAAAAACAACAAAAAAATGCTACATAACAGGAATCACAACGTAACGAAATCATGTGACAACATCTGTTAGTCAATTCGTTGCATGTGGGTAAAATGACATTAAGAGCGAGTCAGCGCGAGAAGGCAAAAAAAGAAAAAATGAGACAGTCAGTTTGCTTGCACAATGATGCACTCAAAAAGGAGCTGCCTTACGTTATTAAGGATATCCGAGTATGACAGCAGTGTAAATATTTTTAGCGAAAAATCCACTATAAGTGAATAAAGCGCAATTAAAGAATTGAAAGCGCTGCATTCGGAAGCACTGCCATCATGAAATGAAAGAGACAACACTATTTGCGTACTTTTGGAAAAGAAACATTCACCACACATATAACGATGCACAAGTGCAAAGATAACTTAAGAATGTGGAATTATAAAGAACAACTTTTAATTAAATCGAAGTCATACATCGTATGCTTACAGTGAGTTGAACAGAAGCCCACTCTACATTCTTTCTCTCTGTAGGAAAGAGAAAGTCAATAACACTGATTGATGTAAAAGTTCAGAAATTACACATTTATTTTAAAGGGAATAAGTATTCAGTATAAAATGAAAGAAATTCACTTTTCGAAAGATCAAACAGAACGTTGAGTATTTTTTGTGGTAGCTACAGTTTTGTCCTGTAGCAGTCTGTGAGCTTGATTGATTCAATCTGGAAAGTTCATCATTCGAGCAAGGGCTTAATTTGTTTCTCTGGACCATGTAAAATATAAAAAGAAATAGATTCGTCTGATAAACGAGATTTTGTTTCTCAAAATGTTTTGAATTTTTTTATTAGAGAAAATGATTTTCAAAAAAATCTAATGAATTTAAAAGAAACAAATCGAGTGAATTTCATTAATTATATGCAGATTTGAGAAAATGCCCTGAGAATAATCCATTCTTTAAATAATTAAATAAATTCATTTGCGAGCCATTGCGAGAAAACACTTCAAAATTGTGATCTCGCATTGACCTCCTTTACTTTCAGCTTATTTTTGGGTTCATTCGTGCAACTACTTATTAAATTGTATACAGCCAGTTTTCTCGCACAGATCTGCTTTGCGCTCGGTTCCGCTTTTAGTGCGCATAATATCTGAACACTTAGAAATCATTGACTGACCTTGAGCTCGTAAATGAAAGTTAGGTACATCGATATTTTTGTGCTTTTGAATGCCCAGGACTTATCTATACGAGCTTTCGTATCATTAGGGACTACTGATAAGTCAACAAGCTGCATGTCCATCGTCAGCTTTTTTTATCTTTTTATGTGTAAATTTTATTCCATTAAGGATTTCCAAAAGATGCTGCTTTATGAGATCCGAAAAGCTAATGTTTTTTTTTATAGCTTGAATCCATACTCAAGACATTCCAGATTATATACCAATAGTAATAGAGTCCGATTCCAAGTATTTCGGCTAGAGTCAAGCGTGTGTTCCGCCCATAGCTCTTCTACTTTGAATTGAAAAGTTGTTTGTATCCAAAATCTGCTTGGCGTAATTGACTCTATTCAAACAATTTTTTTATTCAATTTTGCATTTTCTTCGATTTGAGCTAAAAAGATTTTGGAACAAGTATTTTGAAAGACTTTTAAAGTAGTTTTTTTTTCAATAAACTTTTTTTTTTAAACCTTCAAAAAGTCAGATTTCTGCTATCTTTCTGGGTTTTCTTAGTTCGCCTTGAAGAAAATTATATGGAAATTAAAAATTGTTTTTCAGCGTTTGTTTCAGACATGAATATTGAGCTGTATGTGTCCTGCTGATTCGAGACCTCACTAGAAAGGCACTCAACGTATCGGCTTATAACTGTGCTTATGATAGATTTTTTCATGATCTATAAAGTATTCTTATAACATTAAGAATTATAACATTGAACTTGCAGTCATTTTGCAAAGATCAATATGATCGTAAAATTTTTACTTAATTGTTGATTTATTCAACAAACATGACAAAGATAACAAATGGATCATATTGATCTTTGCAAAATGACTGCAAGTTCAATGCTATAATTCTTAATATAATAAATTATCAGTCGCTAAAACTAATTTTCGTATTCTTATAACTTCAAATGCAAATGAAAATATTTCAAAAACTTCATTGAACTCAGTTGATTTTTTCCCCTCCAAAAATGCTTCGCGAAAGCAGATTCTTTCGGATCTCATTAAGCAGGATCTCCCTGAAACCGTAATGAAAAAGTAAGGGAAATACGAATTTATCAAACATCCTCTAAGGAGATGAAAAGTACTGCTAACGGTGAGCACATTTTCTCAGAACTTGCTAAAAATAAGTAAAAGAGTCAACCATAATTTCTACTTCTCGTGCAATCAAATTATTTTCAAGGATCAATTAGGCACCAGTTTAATCCATTCGCTTCCGATATCTGTAACGAGAATGAATAAAAGCTGGAATTTCAAAAATATTTGAAGATGGGTTCCTCCCATATTGGTGGTTTTTCCAAATCGATGGTGGTTTTGAAATGAACAAACGGTTAAGAGAATAAATAACATGAATTACATGGGCTTAAGTGAACTTTGATTAGGATGAGCAAGTATATTTAAGCGCGGCATATAAACTGTGCTTTTCAAATCAATTCTACTTTTTGGTCAAAAAGTTCCAATTTTATGAGATTTCCCACATGCACTATATTGGGTATTAAAGTATCAGCAATTGTTTTATAAAACGATTACAAATTAATAATTCATCAATTTGTATTTTATGAATTACAACCGACAAACTAAGATTTTTAGTTAGGCGCCATGAGGCGCTCGCGAAAGAATGTATGTCGAAAGCCAATGCATTACCGCATAAAGTCATCATTGTGCAAGAGTCTTCAGCCAACTATTCCACGAATGTCATTGATCAAGCACCGTATTCGTCTAATAAACCTCGGCTGACTTTTTTCTGTTTTCGAAGCTAAAATCACTGCTGGGAGGATGGCGCTTTGAGTCGGTAGAACCCATTAAAGTAAAATTGCTCGAGGATATGAATGCTCGTCCACAATCAGTCAATAAGAATATATGGACGAATTTATAAAACTCTGTTAAAGTTTTATTGCAATCGGAGTCTATTTTGGAGGCTAAACATTAAATTTTAGTTTAAAGAATATCTGCCGATACGATTAATGTATTTTGCAGCTCGACAAAGCATTATCGAATTTCAGCATCGTATTCATCTAATATGGCCCCATTTGACTTTACCTTGTTTCGAAACTAAAATTACTACTTTGAGTTGGTTGAACCCATAAAAATAAATTTTCTGCAAACTCTTCCTCAATCTGTCTACGAAGGATATATGTATTGTTTGAAAAAGTGATGGCGTAGTTGAATTGCAATCGTATTCCACTTTGAAGGCAACACATTAAATTTTAATGAATAAATAATTTTTTTTTTCGTTTTATTCAACAAATCCAATTGCCTTTTACTCAGAATTTTATTTATCTAATTTTGTAAAAAACTTGTTTTATTTTGAGATTTCGCAATTTAACAACTGAAATGATAAATCATATAAAGACTTACGTTCATTTATCACTTAGTGTTGTCAAAGGAATCATTCCTCGAAGTATAAAAAGAACCTACACATAAATTAAGCTAATTATTTCCTTAAGAAGAAACTTAAAAATAACTTCCTGATAATTTTACATTAAGACATTTCATTTATAAATAATTTACAAAAACAGAAATTATTTATCAGCATTCTGTGAACATTTTTCCTTTTGCCAGCTGTCCTTTGCACCGAAACCGTATAGTAGTAAATCCTTTAGCGTCGTTTTAATGAGCTAATTACAATTCGTTTAGCAATTATATTTTCATAGCGAATTTCAGCAACAATTTTACGAAACATAAATTTTTTATTCCAAAAAAAGAAAATTGGAGCAAGAAAAACAAAATGAGTGCGCACAAAATAAAAAATTTACGCTGAGTTGCAGTAAATTTTCACCCTATTCATTTGGTTTCAATTTTTTCACTCTGCTTAGCCAAGTCATTCAGGTGCCAACGTTGGCATCTCCAACCAAAGTACACCATTTTGACAAACGAAGCAGTTACACGTTTCAATAGGAATAAATTGTGCGGCATTCATAGATTGTTATAAAAATGAGATTACAAAATGCGAAAAATTGCAAAAACAAAAACAAAAAAAAAATGAGCATCACAAAAGAAACTCCAGTAAATAGCAAAAACAAAAAAGAAGTGGGATATCAAAAAGAAAAATTATATAAAAAGTAAAGTCATAAAAATCATATAAACCTCTACCTACATAGTACTCGTATCTATACAATATATGCGTTAGTAGACGCATACACTCACACCCCCATTCTGAAGTTAAGTGGGTGGTAATTTTTTTCATTGCTATTGCTATTGTATGCGTAGATTTACCGTTGCCGTTGCTCAATAGAGAGTAAAACAATAAAATGACGTTGTTGGAATAATTTATGATGCGCCATCATTAAGCGAAAATGGCTCTTTAGACTTATGAGCCAAAAATTTTTAGCTACCAATCTCAAACTCTAAAGCGAAAGTCAACTACATTGCGGAACAGTAGAGCAATTTTTTTGTTGCTGTTAATGATGGAACTTTTGTAGCTAATGTCCTTTTTGGAAAATTCTGAACATAAGGGAGTATTGGTACTGGGAAGTACCGTCAAGCAAATACATTTTTTTATCTTTTTGTTTTCTTTTGTTCAAAAGATGGTTTTTCAAAGGTAGTGGGTCAATTATCAACTAACACTAGCACAGTTTTAGTGTAATTGAGTCCGGTTTGTCCCATCATTTCAGAATTTTCTTCAATGTCGATTTTGTGATTGTTATATTTTTATAATTAAAATCGAACTGAATCGTATTCGAATTCAGTAAACCTAAGCAAGAATACTGACATAAGCTAAATCAAACCAAATAATCAGTTTATTTTTAAATTTTGGGTAGTTGAATTTGAAGGCACTGCTTGCATGGTCTTTTCACGTCTGGTATTCCCTTCAACGCAAATATATAAAAATGTTATTAGAAAAATATATAATGCTCAAAAACGACCACAGGACTCGATTAAGCAATTCAATGTTTTATATAAACGAAGAAGAAACTTTTGTATATATTATCAAAATTTCAATTCAATAAAAGTGAAAAATGCCGGATTTTTTATATAGAATACCAGAATTTGTCGCTTAATCGAATTGTCAGAAGTTGCAGTCAATTCATCAAAGATATATAAAATTTAGATTACCCCTTTAATAATGTAGACGTTCAAAATCGAAAGATTTTTTGAAATTCCAAGCTCGTAGGGTGTGGCACTTTTTAGAAATGAAAAGCTTTACCTCTTCCATATAAAAATAATTTTCTTTTTTAAGTCTCAATATGAGCGTCCACTACTTTCATCACAAACATTTTTTTTTTAACTTAAACTCATTATTTATTTAAAACTTAAATGACGTTGAACTTTTCCAAGCCATTGCTTAGAAATGTTGTTTGTTTTTCAAATCAAACTCTGTCTTGAGTTGCTGAAGGAGTTTCCAGTATTGCTGTATGTAGTGGCTACAAGGGTGATACAACTTGTCTCTTCAGTCCAGATGTATTTGATGTTAGGAGTAGGTTCCTAGCCAGTGTGTTTGGAATCAAAAATATATAATCCTATGCATGGAACTCTCTATCAAATCTTTCATGTAAGAATTTTTTCGAAATTCGAATCATTAATGTGGTACCCTAGCTTTATCAATATAAAAATTTCATTTTTTTTTTTCATAACTGATTGACTGAATGGATAAGGTAATGCCGAAGTTTTTACCATAGGAACATACATTTTTTCAATAATAAATCCATTTTAAACCAATGTTCAAATAAGAAACATATTTCGAAATTAGAACCTTAAAGAGGAATGTGATCATCTAGGCACGTATCGATCAGTGATGGCATTTGGGTTTTCCGAAAATGTACTGAAACGAGTCTTAAAATGTGCATTTTTGTACTTTTTTGTCTTGAAAAAAACCCTTGCAAAATGAGATGTATTTCACATTAAATTACAAAATCCACACATCGCAACTATTTTCATTTTATTATTTACTAAAAAAAAAAGCTAAAAGGTAATTATTATAAATTGTTCAAATGTACCAAAAATGTATTGAAAATGTAGTGAAAATTTGCCAAATATACCAAAAATTCACAAATGTACCGAATGTACAAGTTTTGTTACGTATAGCCTCTTTGGGACTCCATATTCTGAAGATAAGAAAAACGTAGATTTTCACATTAAATTGCCTTTTATTTTTCCTGACTAAATCAAGAAGCTATCCCCAATTTAAACTGAAGTATACAATTTTGAATGTGCCATTCAATTCCTAAGGTAAATACCATCTTTCAAAAAAGTAAGAACTACATTTTCCAATTAAAATAAATAATTTTTTTTCTTAAAGCCAAGCGATCACAAAATTTCGATTAAGTTTCTTAAAAAGCTACGTATCAAATTGCAGTGAAACAATAAAGGATAGGAATTTGAGTGAATTTGGCCTCTGTCAGATTTATAGCCTACGCGAAAAACTCAAGAAAAGAGCACTATATGACAGAATAATTCTTTGGACAGAAAACGGGTTGATTTGGACACAGTACCTCTTATATAAAATTAAATTATCATTTCACAAAATTTTTCCAAGAAAAATAAATCATAGAAAAGAAAAACATTACTCTTTGTAGTGGTAACGATATGTTTTCGAAAGTCCTTGAAGTCAAGGATTAAATTAAAAAAAAAAATTTTGAGAAGCATTTAATATTAAACAAAGCTGGGGAAATCCTTAACAAATTATACCAAAAATTCTACTCGTAGTAAAATAATGATGGAACTACATTACTACCGTCAATATACCACGAGATGACCAAATTACACTGCTATAATATCGCAACCTAATGAACGACTTAAGTTAATTTGGTCTAGTTTTGGATCACTTTAGATGTTTTCCATGAAAAATGGATAGGCAATGTGGTTTCATTGTATTCAGTAACTTAAAACACGAGAAAAATAATATTCAAAGCGTATTTGCTTTGTTTTTCAAGCATCAAAAGACAATAAACATTTTTAAAAATCAAACTCGTGACCTCGAATTCTTAATAGAATTTTCCAACATTTTACTGAGGTTTACTTAAGGTGCTATTGAATCGTTTTGGATAAGAAGACCGAAGCATTTCCAATAATCGCCCTAGTAGCCAGACTCCCATCTTGCTAGTCCCCTTTTGATTCCAAACATTTTTTTCATGTGTACATAGTATGTATTATTTGGTTTTTTAATACGTTCTTCTAGATTTGATATCCAGGATAATTCTTTTAATCAAAAATATTCCTAGGTATTGGGATTCGTTCGAAACTTTTTCCTCAGTTTCAATTCACTGAATTCAGAAACTTCGTGTTTTCTTGAAATGAGAACAATTTAATTTAAAAGTGGATGTATGCATAGATTAAGCCGGTATTACAGCTACATTACTCTATAAGATAGAGTTCTATTTTATACCGCTATGTCTTTCTTTTTATTAATCAAAGTCTCAAATTTTTGGAACTTTCGGAATTTTTTTCCACATATCGTCCTTGGTTTTTAAAGACTTTTTTCACTTCTTTGGTCACTTCTTTCAGCCTGTTCAATTTTTGTTTATGTTCGTTTTTTTTTATTTTAAAAAATTCGTTTTTCTTACTCTCATTTGTAACTTTAGAAAAACTTCCGCAAGCCTCGGGTGTTATGTAAAAATCTTCTAAATTCGCACAAACTTTGTCAATATGATAAAGAGCAAATATTTGCCATTGTTCAGTCCCTCTTAAAAATTGAAATTTCGACATACTCTAGTGAACCTAAACCATTTATTTTCCATCAATATTAAATTTTTTTAAAAAATGTTATATTTTGTTTTGAATACTTGCCCCATTGTGCGCCGTTTAAGAAATCAACATTCTGCTTGATTTCTGTTTCCTTTGTTTTTATATTTTTTATTTTTTTTTGCAATCGTGTGTATTTTCTTTTGTAATAAAAATGTTATTATTACTTTATTTATTATGCTTTTTAGCGAATTTATTACTTTTGTATGAACGAGTATACTTTGATTTTAGTGTTCTTTATTATTTTTACTTCATATTTTGTACATTTTTATTTTTGTCATCCCCCTCCACACTCATCTGCTTATTTTTTGTATGCTTTTTTTGCTATACTTTATATTTTTGTGCACTCAATTTTAATGTCATGAAATTTTCATATTTCTCATTTCCCGCATACAAAAAAAAAAAGAAGTTAATTCTTTTAGATTAAAACGCTTTCGATGTCATTATTATGCTGTAACGAGGCACACCAAAATTGAGCCAACCAAAAGCAAAAACATTACGTAATAAATATGTAATTTTACACGCTTTTGTAATCAAAATATTTTATTTTTTGCTTATGATGAGCTACCGAGCATAAAATTTAATGCTCTAAGTTTTTTATATCAAGAAATTGTTACCGCTATCATTTGATTTACAAATTATTCAAAGAAAAATTGGAATTCTGAAATAAGTTCTTTTATATAGATGAGTGTTGTATTTTGTGCTGCTACAGATTCTGTTTCGCATTTCCAAATCTTAACAACATAGTGACAGCTAACAAACCAAAAAAAAAAAAGAACAGATTAAAAAACGTTAACTTAAATTGCAAACACTAAATTATTGGAAAAATAGTGGCAACACAAAAAAGAGAAACCCCAAAAACCAAAATGGTGTAAATATAAAACGTTGTAAATCACTGGAAAATGCAAATTCATTGCATTTCATGCGGCAATGCAACCGGAGGAAGAGCCACAACTGAAAGGGGAACGAAAAATTCACTTAAAATGCAATATTTGCTCTTTGCTTGGGTTGAATGCAAAGATTTGTTAGCAACAGCAATTTATGTGAAAACTTTCAAAATATTGCTGCATGTTTTTGTTGCTGCCGTTGTGTATTTTACGCAAGTTGAATTCGTAGTTTATAAACAAAAGCTCGTTTTTCAAAAACGACAGTGAAAAAATAGCCAAAAAAAAGATGCATTTCAGTTTTGAGCATTTTTTCTGCTGCATGGTTTTATTTCGTCCTTGCAACATTGTAACCGCAGCAGCAATAGTTTCTTGGCTGTTTGTTGCTGTTGTTGCGTTACACTGTTGCAAGTAATAAGAAAAAAACTAAGTGCAGCAATTCCCTAAAACTTCTATATTTTATTTGTTTTCTGTTGTTTACTTTTATTTTTACGCTAGATTTACTTGCTACTACTTAACTTGCTCTTTTGCCCATTCTCGTTCTCCTCGGGATATGCATTAGTTTTTGTATTTACTTTGTCGAGTTTCAACAAGTCGCTTTATTTTTCGAAATATCCTTATACTTATCCATTATGCATAAATATATTAAGTCAATTTATCAAGCTGTCACATTATATGCAACGTTGCATCCCTGAAAATGCGCAATTTTTATTTTTGTCATTACTTTACTGGATGTGCATGTGCTCGAAGGAGCCAAAAAAATCCACTACATGTCATGACTTTTTGATTTTTACTTCACGTAGATTAATTGTTAACTTAAATTAAAATTTGGTTCTTATGAAAAAATTCAATTTTTTACTTAATTTATAATTTTAAATTTATGGCTGTGTTACTTGTATTTAGTTGACTTAAAGTAGTAGTTTGGATTCTTTCTTGGGATTAAAAACTTTTACGACATGATTTTTCTTGCAAATTTTTGAAGCGTAAGCATAACTAAATGAAAATCATTTGACTGTATAAAGAAGCCAATGGAATTATGAGTTTTCTTAAAATAAATGCAGATGAAATATTTATTTTATGGAAATATTGCCAATTTTAAGGATTGGACTTTAAGCATGAGTCTATTCATTTCAAGAATATGGTCACATTTAAAACTGAGCTGAACAGCTTACTTTCGGTGTTAGTTAAATTATCTGTCAGAGTGTCAAATTTGAGCTGAATAGCTGCTTAATTCCATTTAAAATTTTTCTGACTTTTTCAGCTTTTTCTTTGATTTTCTTAGCAAAATTTCAACGTTTTCGATTTCGCTAACATTTTTCGAGCTTATGACTGGTGATTTATTTAGACATACTTCCTTCAGTAGAGACTTTATGACAGATCACGCGTGAGCAATCTTATTTTGGTTCAGTATTGTGTGAAATTTTATTATGGAAGAACTTAGCCCGGCACAGCGTTTATTCAGCTGTATTACAAAAATCAGAGTTCTACGGGTATGTATTTCATGCGCTAAGAGCACCTTATAATCCACATTATTGGCCTATTGAACGCACAATATGAACCCAGTATTCATAACTGGATTAAACACGACCAAATAGAACACATGCAGTACGTAGTGAATAAAATATAGCGGCGGTAGCTGAGTGTGTACGCGATGACCGTGATGAATTGATTTGGCGCCGCTCTCATCAACTTACCTTGTTTTATGTGAAAACTTTGTGTATATGAGGAAGGATCTTGGCTTAAAAGCATACTCCAAAAATTAAAAGACGCTAACCTTCCGAAACGTAAAAGTTTTAGTCTTTGGGCTCTTGAAAAGCTTCAAGAAGATCTATTATTTTTCACAAAATTTTATTCAGTGAAGCTTAGTTCTGGCTTAATGGCTACGTCAGTAGATAAAAAGAACGCGAAAAGATGCAAGTGCTACCATCACATCAAGACAAAATCACAGTTTGGTGTGGTTTATAGGCTGGTGAAATTATCAGTCCATATTTCTTCAAAAGTTACGTTGGATGGGAAATTACTGTGGATGACACCCGTTACCGCGTTATGATAACGGTCTTATATGCTGCCTGAAATTGATGATATTTGGTTTCAACGGCGCAACTTGCCACACAGCAAACATTGATTTATTACGGTCAAAAATCGGTGAACAGTTAATTTCACGCTTTGAAGCGGTGAAAAAGCCTTCTAGATCATGCGATATAACAGCTCTAGACTTTATACTTTGGTACTGCGTGAATTTTAAAGACGACATGGATAAATCGGATACGATGGGTGATTTGGGAGACAGCATTTCTTGCGAAATTTGCTTAATGCCACTGGAAATGATCGAACGCTTCATGGAAAATTAGAATTTCGGAATCGCCCATGTTGGCCGCAGTTACTGTCAAAATTTGAAAGAATGAATTTTTTTAAAATTAATGTAAAGAAAGGTTGTATTGTTCCTATAACAATAGAGATTGCTCGTTAGTTTTTTGTTGTTTTTTTTATTATGTTTAATTTTTGAAATAAATACTTTTCAATCAAACAGCCTTAATTAATATTTTTCGACAGTTTCAGCTTTTTCGCCATTCTCAACATTTCCCTACTTTTCCAAGATTTTTGGCTTATATGATATATTTCGGTTACTGAAGCTTTATCACTAGTTATAATTTTTTGATTTTTTTAACACATTGATATCATCCAACCCTCTCCGATTTAAAAATTATTTTTTTGATTTTCTCTATATCTTTCGACTGTTTATATATTTCCCAGCTTTCTCAACATTTTTTAACATATATGAACCATTTCTATATTTGTAAATTTTTTTTAAACGCTTTTCGATATTTCCCAACATTTCCATAGAATTTTTCGAAATTTCAATACTTTTACACTATTTATATATTTTTAAACCTTATTCGAATTTTTTAATACTTTTGACTTTCCACCATTTCAATATTTTCCAAATTTCTTTCGCTTTTTCAAAAATGTTCGACATAATCAACTCTCATTTTCCACTTTCGACTTTCTTGACATATTTCATTCCAATTTTATGGAAAATGTGCTGCAAGTTCTCAGTACTAAATAAAAATCAGCTTATTTCATACTTTTAGAATCGCGATTACTACCTTTACTCTTCTATGAAAATCTTACAGTTAAGGCTTGAAGAAAAGTTGCATGAAAATGTCACTTTCGAAGGGTCCTTTACTGTTATGCCATTTTCAGTATGTACAACTTCTCAGTATATTCGAGAATTTGAAAAAGTGCATAAAATGTACATTGGACTGTTTTACAGTACATACACTGAGAAAAAAATCAAATAGGACCTGGTTAATTCAATTAGGAGACGCAATGTTTTGGTGCCAAGGTAACTTAACCAGAAATCTGATTGAAAATAACAAAAATGAATCAAGTGGAAACTAAAGTTGGTGCGATCTGGACAAGAGAAGTCCTAGGAATGGTCATAGAAACGGCAAATCAAAAATGGCTTTGTTTTTATTTATGAAATTTTTGCAATTTCCTGGTCAATTTAAATAGAAATCTGGTTAATATTATTAACAAGCCTCAATTGAGTTTAACCGCAGACGACTTTGAATCAGATTTCTGCTTAAATTAACTAGATTTTATGTTGGCACCGAAACATTACGTCTCTTAGTTGAATTAACCAGTTATTAGTTAATTTTTTCTCAGTGTAACAAACTGCACTTAAGCTCTATATTCAGCTAACTATCTAGAAATTACATATCTACATGATATCTGATATCTCGTAGGCTATAAATTCTTAAAATAACAATCTTTACAAAAATTTCAAAGAATCAAAAATCGAAAACTTAACACATTTCTTGTTTTGAGTTCTTAACTTTAGCACTCAAAGTTTCCGATATTTCAAACAAAAAAATAAAAGAATCAACAATTTCTACAGTTTATTAAAATAAATTTGATCGTAAGAAGTTTTAAATACGAGAAGATGTTTAAAAAAGAATCAGTTGTGTACATTGCTAAAGGATTTTAAGGCACTGAATACAAGGCAAGCCTTCGACTCTATATATGTATTTCATCTAGTTTTTGAGATATCCGCATTGTAAAAAGTGTGAGATCCCAAAATTTGAGTTCATTTACAGAAAATGACATGATATAGCTAAATCAGCCTAAAATTACCTTACCAAAATTTAATAATTTTTATTTATTTATTACTAAAGTTAAATTTTAGGCTGATATTTTCAACGAATCTTTTTAAACTTAACTGCAAGATTTACTTTCGAGAACGAAGACTTAATAACTAAAACAAACCGCCCTAATATTTGTATGATAGCTTAGATTTGTTTGATTTTGAGCTATGTTTACAGATTTTAATTATTTCTTAAGTAGAAAGGATTAATGTTTCAAAAGAAAAAGTAATCACTCCAGACAATTTCATTAAAACTTTTCATTTTTTTTCAGGTAAGAAAACTGTGTGCACAATTAATTACTTGAGCTTAATATGTTGGTAAGTAGTATCATGAAAGTAGGATTAAAATTCTAAAATAGAAAATACAAATAATACAAAAAAAAAGTAGGTGTAGGTGGGCACATGTGCAGTGCCTAAAATGAACAACTCCATGACAACAACAGCAAGCAAAATAGAACAAACGAAAGGCCAACAATGAATTTAAATATAAAATATCAAAAAAAAACTTCTAAATTTTTGATATCATTAATTTTCAAATGATAGTAAACATTTCACATCCCCCATTAAATTTTTTTTTCAAATATTATTTTTCTTCAAACATCAGAAGAAAAAGTGAACTCGAAAAATGTGCCATGCATTCCAATTTCTTATAATTTTTAAGGTTTAAGGTCTGCCCTCTGAACCCTTACAGTTTTCAAAAGTTTATAAAAGAAATACATTTCAACTGCTTTGTAATTTGAAACGCTTAATTATTTAAATTTCATAAATTAGAAACTGAAATTAAATCGCTCAGCCTTGAATTGTACGTACTTATCAATTACCGCAAATTAAATATTAAAATGGCACGCGTGGTATTGTAAGCGCGAAGGCGTTAATGCGTCTACAAGTTGCTGTACGAGAATGAATGCTTGAGTACTTATGTATGTATGTGTGCTATCGACTGTTTTATTTGTACCGCTTGCTCATTTAATTTTTAAGCCTGAAATATCAAACGGTTTTTAATGTGAAACCGATGTGGGCATAAATGAAAACAAGAAGTTCAAGTTGCTTCTAGGACTTTTCAGTGCAGAAATCTTTATTGAAAGACAAAAAGCTTAAGCAAATCTTTCAAGTTTTGCCAAACAAATGATGGCCATAATTATAATTGCTGCAAGTAGTAAAATTCGCCTTGAACGTTTGTATATTTATAGAACTGAAAAGTTATAAAAAGAATTAAAAGACAACACATTCACAGACATTGTAAGCTGGAAACAAGTCTAAATATAACAAAAAAGATAACAAAATGGAGTATGACATTTTGTATCTCCCTGTCTACAGCCTCAGGTAAAGTTTTAAAATGATACCGTAAAGACAATTTTTCAGTATTACTAACACATATGCTGCCATATATACCCAGCAGGCAATTGAGCAAGGCCTTCCCCAGAGAAGGCCTGCTAGCACTGCTCCGATTGTAAGAGGCCTTCTCAAAACTAAATTTTCATGTAAATAACAAAAAAAAATTTTTTTTTTTACTATGATTTTGGTTTTTATTTACAATCTGTCAATATTAACAATAAGTAAATTTTATAAGTAGTGAATTTTTAATTAGCAGAATAGTTAGACTCCATTGAGTGTTTACTTATGAAATGCTATTACGTACTGCTATAAGGCCTTCCCATAGCAGCAGTGCTATAAGGCCTTCCCACAGCAGCAGTGCTATAAGGCCTCATAATAGAAGGTAAAAAAGAAGGACTTCATGTATTTTTTGATTTCATGTATTGCAATGTTTTATGATTCGACATTACTTTTTTGGCATTGCATTGTACTTATACGACATCAAAAGTAGATAAATGATTAGAAGTAAGGAACGGTGTGCATGTTGCTAGGTTGGTCTTCTGTTTCATGTTATGCTAAAGTGGTAGAGTGTTGTGTATTCAATGTGAAATTATAAATTAAGAAAACGTCACAAAAAATAAACATTAAAAATATGAACGTAAGGGAGGTTGACGCAGATAAAAAAAACATTTAACTAAGAGTCTCACGACACGTATTAAGATTTAATTTTTTCAAAGTACTTCTATGACCCCTTCTACGGTAAGCGCTCTTAGAAGGGCTCTTGACGCAAGCAATGTAGGAAGACCTGCTCGAAGAGTACTTCTATCAGGCCTGCTAAATGAGGCCTTACTTATCGGGTCGTTTCATATAAAAAAGAAAGTAAGTTTGAAAGGAGGTGGTAAGGCCTTAATCTTACCAGGTAAGGCCTGCTAGAAGGCCTGCAAGCTCCTGCCCTTGCCTACTGGGTACTTACGTACGAGTATGAGTATTATGGTGCATTTTTATGTGCTAACGCGTGCTATGTTAATTTTCAAAACGGTTTTCTCGAATATGATAAATCTCGAAGAGATTGTGTACGGAAAGCTTAGTAATCATCTTAAAATGAGATGAAATATGTTTTTCTTTAAGCAATTTTTTTTTTCTGAGAGGAGGCGTGACACCGCCTAAAAAATCAAAGTTTTATGTTTAATATCTTGATTTTTTCTTGAGTAACTTACCAAAAAGGGGAAATCGGTTGGAAATTATCGGAACTATAACAGATCACGCTCATTTCACACCAAATTCCGACAATGAGATTTAGAAGAGCTATTGTCATTGAACTTTGGACTTTAATTCCATTTCTGAACTAAATCAGAATCAGAACAGGCCTAATTGTTAAGAAATGTGGTGGCTTGGTGCAAAGCACCTTTTGACAACAGCGAAAAAGTGCAAAAACTCAACTAATCTTTTTATTTACTTAGCGTATGGCATATAAAGTTATATAGATTATTTAACATAAAAGTAACATAATAGAAATACATATATATAAGATTTAACAAATTTAATAAACGATAACTATTTCAAAACTATATATAAATATTTTGTAGCCACTGGATTGCTGGGGTGTAGTTTTGTTGAAGTCATCTCATATGCCTTGGTAATTTCTGAAGGAGCAATCAGTTGTCAAATAATATTTTTGATAAATTGTCCACAGTCGCAGTCCGTGGTGTCAGCTGATTCTCATCTGCCGTGGTTCTTACGCTGTCGATTTAAGCTTACCCACGTTTTTTTTTGGGTAAGTCATGCCCAGCAGGCATTACAGATAGGTATTGAATACGACACAAGTTGTTTGTGAAAGAAGCAGCCCGTTGAGATTGCCATGTTTCCGTAGCATCAAAGTTATTGTCGGTCAGATTTTGCGCAAGACTTAAAGGAGGTTAACGTGATTTTAGTTTGCGTGATATAATAGTTCTTCGAATGTCCTTATGAAAGGAAAGATTTTGAATTTAGGTCGATGTTTTTGTACTCGCGTAGCAGTGCGTTCTGCCCTGGAAGTTCTGATGGGTGGATATTACAAAATGCCGGCAGTAATCTGGGTGACGTAAAAGTAATTGTTCCCGAAATTATGCGTATTGGGATATTAAATTGCGTTTCTACCTTTTTTGTTGCGTGTTGCTTAGCCATACAGGAGAGCAGTATTCTGCGGCAGAGTAGACCAAACCAAGGGCTGGATGATGTTGTTTCGAGTTTTTAACTTGGCTGCCGTGTTCTCGTAGTGGTTTCTGAACGACAATGTTATATCCAGTGTTACGCCTAAATATTTAGGCGCGAAGTTATGGGTTAACTGTACCGAGTTGAAGACTATAGTTAACTTAGCATTGGCAATATTATTGCTGAGGTGAAAGCATGACGCATCGGACTTTTGCATACTAGGGCTCAGTCACCGCTTTTTGACATAGGTGTTTAGGTTCATGAGGTCCTGTGTAAGCGTGACTTCTGTATGAGCCATGTTGTGGTGTTGTGTTGCAAGGGCAAGGTCGTCGGCATAAGCAAATTTTCTTGAGCAGGTATCTGGTGTGTCATGCTTGTACAGATTGAAAAGTAACGGCGTTAGCATTGAGCCTTGGGGAAGCTCGTTGTTAATTTGTTTTGTGTAACGTTCAAAACGACGTTAATGGACTGTCGCTCAACATATCTTTGAGAATCGCATTTAGTTTCGTACATGGTATAGCTTAGAGAATCTTTAACAATAAACCGTCTCTCCAGACCATGTCATATACCGCAGTAAGGTCCACGAGCACTGCGGATGTTTTAAGGTTAGCTTCGTAACCTGCTTCAATGTGGGACGTAAGGGCCAGTACTTGGTCCGCACAGCACCGTCCAGCTGTGAAACCGGCTTTTTCAATTGTCACTATCGCATCGATGGTTGACTCGATTCTATTATGAATTAATCTTTCGAGTAGGCTGTATACTTTTTTGTTTTTTGTATAATTTATTTTATATGTAATCTATCTACTGGGACAATAAGCAAATATGTTTTAATAATACCATGTACATACAAACGTTGATCTTCATTAAAAACAACATTATTTTCCAAATATCATTGAAATTAGTCTATGATTTTTTTTTCGTATAAGCTTTTTACATTCGTATTCACATACATGCATGAACTTAAACTCTATATGACTGATATATACAATATATGTATTTATAAAGTTATAAAATAACTTTATTTACTTCCTAAAAGGCAGACCTAAAATGTGGTGTCTTTTGAGCCGCTTGACTTCATCACTATCATCAAGTAGGCAAATGGCTAGAAGATTAACATGGTTGCATATCCTTTCCAATTAGTGCGATTGGGCGATAGCTTTCAGGCTAAGTAGCAAATTTGATTTATAATATTAAATCTTCTCCCGATCTGACTTGCCTTAGAGGTGACTTAATTGAATCAGATGAGTCTACCACCACATGTTGTAGAGATTCCCACTCTGTCGGTTTTGTAAAATCATGTATTGAGATTTCTGTATTGCTTGTGGTCCATTTATTTTTTTTTTTTGGTTTTCTTAGGGTTTTCAGACAATTTACCAACTGATAGAGATTGATAATCTACTATGTTTCTACCATCGGCCTGAATCTTATGAAACGTATGTATATTATTGCTTTCAAAATATTTTTGCTGCAGCAACTTTGCAGTTCTAGTGGCCTATTCTTCAAACTTTTCGATGTTATTCTTTGGTCGTGAAATACTTATGGGCTATTGAGCAGAACGTGAACAGTTTTTTGTCATTGAAAACAATTAAAAATTTTGAAATGTTGCAGTACTGTACCTGACATTGCTTTTTGTTTCATGGCTTATCAAATTTTTATCTCTCTGAAATTTCATTGTCAATAAAAAACGCTCACTAAACACATTGAAAATATTTCGTTTACTAAGAAAAATTTGTGTAGCTAATGAAACAACAATTATTTTTAACTCTTTAATGATTGAAAAATTTTTGCAATCAACCAACCATTTCAATTCTGATTGCAATCTTTTTAATGTTCATGAAGTTCATTAGAAAAAAATAAAAATCTAAAACTTTTCATTCGAGCGGAATAAAAAATTGTAAAGACCGAAACCCAAATCTGAAACTCGCGTTGCGTAAACAGTAATTGTGAAATTTTCATTATATTGTATAATTTTTATCCATTTTGATTTAATTCAAGGGATAATAAGGCCTTCTTTTACCAAACTACTTTTATATAATCACTGAAAATATGAAAAAAATCCTTTTTAGCTACTGACAGCTCTCTTGTTTTTCATATTTTTTTTTTGTCATTTGATCATAACCGCAACAACAACAATTGCTAATAAAATAATAATCCTTATAAAATGAACCCTTGTCGTTGAGTCTTGTTTTCCTTCACTCCCACAACTGCCGCCTGAAAGGGAGGCCTCTGTTGTCTTCGTCATAACGAAAAAATGACAAATTTTTATTTTATTTGACATCCGGATTTGTGAAATAATAAAAGCCAAACAAACGACAGAACGGCAAAAAGAGGCAGAAAGAAAAATTTGCTGCCTTTTTGTCTGAATACGAAACAAAAAATGAGGCTTGGTTGATTTGGGGCGTCGTTGTAAAACGCCCTGCGCGCTCACCCACGCGACATAATCTGTTTTTTTTTTTTTATTATTACAAATTCTCTGCTGCTTTTGTTGTAGTACAGCTGTTGTATGTACATATGTATATGTGTATTGTCCGTCGCCGCCGCCTTTTGAATTATTCTGCCATTTACATTATTCGAATGACTAATATTGACATTATCATTATTTTTTAGCTGGCTTTTGTGTACGATTTGTGGTAAAATCCATTTTTAAGTATGTGCAAAAATCATCGCACACTCAACCAAAAAAATAACAAGTTGACTTTTAAATTTTCATTGAAAATTCTTTTTTTTTTGTTAGGTTGAGAAATTTAATTTTTTTTAACACAGAAAAGTTCAAAAATGTAAATTCTGGAGGTTGAGTCGATTTTGACTGCGGTACTGATGATACAAATTTTTTGTTTTGTAAAAGTCCCAATGTTCAAGCGCAAGTGTATGGTATTTGATATACTAGAACTGTTTTAGAAATTTAATCAAGAACAGTTCTCAATATTAACTTTTTCTTTTCGGAAAACAAAGCTAAGTGTAACCGCTTATGTGCCGAAGACTGTAGGGTTATGGGGACATTGTTCGAAAAAGTGGAAATAATTTGCAGAAAATGTGAAACTTGAGCCTTTTTCTATTGATTATGTGGTATGGTAAATGCATTTCAAAATAAAGGAATGCAACGAGTTTCCTGTGCCTCTTAAAATCCTAAAAATCATTAACTTATCTTATAAGTGATATGATAACAAAAATGATGCCGAGCACCTCACAGTATTTTGACGTGATTTGACAAGGGGCGTGGCTCTTTTCATATGACAAATACACTCAAAGTGCCATATATCATAGTTCCTATGATAACAAAAGTTTTGAAATTTTGAATTAATATGTAGTATTCGTATATTGCCTATGTTAAGGATCTTACAAAATATGGACGGGATTGGACAACGGGGGGTAGCACCTTTAATACAACAAAAATAATTAAATCGCTATATCTGGACACTTATGGTGACAGGAGTTTTGTAATTTGGTACTTGTAGGTGTATTGTCTATGCTAAGTACCTAACGAAATTTGTACGGGAATAGGCAACGTGGCGTGGCATCTTGCATTCAACAAAAACAATGAAAACACTATACTTGGTAACTTATGATAGCAAGAGTCTTAAAATTTTGTACTAGTGTCTATAACGTCTATTGTAAAAATCTGATAAAATGTGCACGAGATTAGAGATCTGGGCGTTTAATCTTCTCAACAACAAAAACATATTAAACGCCATATCTTGGCATCTATAACAGCTAGAGTTGCGGAACTTGATACATGGATCTACAATGCTTGTGCCAAGCAGCTCGCGAAATGTGAATGGGATTGAATATAAGAGCGTGGCATCTCTCATGCAACAAAAATGCTTATGATACCAAGTTGTGAAACTTGGTACACGGCCCCAATGCGCTGCAGTATGGACTGCGTTAAATGTAAGCGAGGTTGTACACCAGGGTGGGAGCGGGAAAAGCCGCGGGAATAGCTGGTAAAAAATAAATTGATGTAGTTCTAGTCAAATTTAAGTAGACAATATGTGAATAACCAGGACTTCATTGACTCTGATGCCTTGAATGAATTTTTTTTGACAACCTAAGCGAAGGAATGACTGTGCCCTTCACGGTTTTATTATTTAAAAGGAGGTGAAGGTGGTTTCTCCTTTGTACGCTAAGCACCTGAAATTCAAATATCTCTCTGCATATCAAGTTTTATCTTATGTTTATATGGCAGGTCCCACAAAATTGCAAAATATATTTAGTATTTGTTCAGACCTTATCCGAACTATATCTAGTATAAGTGAATAGTTTGGTTGCACTACCTTAAATAACCTATTCAGTATAAAGTTTTTACTTGTGCCACGCCCTCTTTTAAACCTTTTTCTGGTTCAGGACTGAAGTATTTTTAGTACTTGTGCGTACTTCGGTTGTATTTCCTTAAATAATTCTCTCAGTATAGCGTTTTGAAGTTTTTGCTTGAACGGTAGATGCCACACCTTCTATCCAAAATTTAACCATTTATTGTTTTGCGCTTGAGTGAAATTTAAGCTCATTACCTTTAGTAATTATCTCAGTGTAATGTTTTGAAGTTTGACCTTGATTAGGAGGTGCCACGCCTGCTTATGGAAATTTTGCCCAGAGATTTTCCAAGTTCGGCTTAGTAATTGTGAGAAGTATGGTTAATCTACATCAAATAACTCTCTCAATATAGCGGTAGGTGTGACCATGATTAGATTGCACCGACTTTCAATCCTGTGAAGTTTGCTTAAAGGTGAAGCTCATGTACCAAATTTCATTCAATAATCTAGCTAGGTCGTTCCGTGATCTTGATTTCGACAGACATATAGATAGACAGACCGGCAGACAGATGGATAGACATGTCTTATGACAGACATGGCTTTGGCACATTTATAGACTAACGAAGAAAGCGCTGCTCGAATTAAGCGGACCCCAGCATAAGCACTACAAATCTCTCACCTAAAATTTTATTTTTTTTATTTTGCAGAGAGTTATATGAATTTAGTCCACTCAATTTGCATGACATTAAATTGTCAATTTTTTACGTCTTTTTTATGTAAATTAAAATATTAAACTAAAGCATGAAAACGATGACATCAAGTTATGCGTAAAATATTCATGCCCGTAAAATGTAAAAACTCTCTGTAAATGAATTTGGTGGAGCAAGCAAGTGTCAGCATTCAATATGACGAGAAAAATAAAGAAAAAGGAATTTATTGCAATGCAGAATTTTATAAAGGACCCTCATTTTTTTTTTTTTTTTGTTTAAACGCCCGCACATATAACCATCCATCATGGTGTGGTGCACATGTGACAAAGAACAACGCATTCAATAAAGAGTGGATTGGATGCTGTGAGATATTGGCAAAAAAGGCGGAGGGGGAAAAAATTGAGATGAACTAATAAATCCGTAAAATGCCGCATTATTAAATTATTTGCTTGCACCCTCGTAGCACACCTTTGGCAGCATCAATTTATCATACGAATCGATAGCAGGATATGAAGAAATTTCACCCTCGCTGCGTCCTCTGCGTCCCATGCACGCGAGTATCTACGTACAATCAGCGTTAGCTGTCGAAGTACGCGAATGCTGTCGTTTATCTTCGCTGCGAGTGCCAGTCATGGTTGCACTGTATGTGACGCACGCGTTACGCTCTGCTGCCGAGCATCACTTGCAATTCTACAGATTTCCACTGCTGTGTCCTTGGTGCTTTTGTTATTTCTGTTTTTGTTGTTGTTCAGTATCCCATGTGACATATGGAGTCGTTATTTGTTTCTGATGCTATGGATCGCTCCTTCCGTTGGAACGCTGCTTAGGCAGAGGTTGATTGTTGTTGTTGGGTCACCATTCTTGCCACTACCGCCGTCACTATCGATTGAAATAACATTAAATAAATATTGCGGACCAAAGCAGCGCTGAGTAGCGAAATTTCGCATTGCCAAAGGATCGCTAGAAATCCCAGTGTTGCGAAGATTTGGCACATAGGAGGCAACATTTATCTTATGATGTCAATATGTGTATTAGGGTGTATTCTAAAACTTAAAAAATTAGTTAAAGCTCTTAACATAGAAGTAGATTGAGTTCCGGAGTTAAATCGTAAAGTAAAAGTGAATTGAAATGTAGTAGAATGCTAACTATAAACTCAAGCAAATCAAAATGAATTTAAAAAAGTGCCACCCTAATATTCACTACATGTGCGCGCACTATTGCAAGTATGTGTGGCATTTTATATTTTGGCAGCATACGAGTAATCGAAGGACATTTGGCGCACAGTTCAACTTAGAGCATTTGTTGTTGCATGACTATGAATTTGTTTAGCTCTGCCATGAATTATGATTTAGGTGTCGCTTTTAATACCAATTGTTGTTGCTGTATTGAAATTAAATAAAACAATTTTTCATACTTACTGCATATTTTATTATTGCCTGCGTATACTCACATACTCGTACTTGTGTACATTTCTTTGTCAATTTTATTAAATGCTTTGCTGCTGAACAATGCAACGTCACCGTAAGGATCTATTGTCCTTTGCTCTTTTCTGCAATTTGTTCATTTTTATGTTGTACGAAGAATGACTTAGCTAAATTATAGCAAGCGCATGATATAAAAAGGAAGAAAGGATCAGTGGAAATTCAAGTATTTAATCGAAATGATTTTTGAAAAGTCATACGTAAATGATGACGTATCGAAAATTTTCTTGAAAAGGACATGTGGCAGAATTTGAAGGTGGGGAGGGTTTTTTTCATTTCAAACTTCAAGCTAAACATACATATTAGGTGTACATCGTTAATAATTTAACGGATAATTAAATAAACAGTTTCTACATTTCGGCATGAGTTCATATTATTGTTTGGGACCGTTGAGTTAACCATAAATTTGAGTTTTTTGTTGTTTCTGTTTTTAGGCACGCAATGAAATTTTATCGTACCACAAATAAGAAAATCGGAATGTGTATATATTATATACTAATGTCTATAATTAACTGTGGAGATATTGGTTTTTTAAGTTATTAAAATCAGCGCCAAAATAAAACTTTGCGAACCTCTTGCCTGGTATCTTAAAACTCAATATAAACGAAAATTAAATTTTAAAATGAAAGTATAATTTTCATTCCTAAAATGTAAAAAAATATTAGAACGAGTAGGTAAAAAAATAATGTTGCTCTCCACAACTCACAAAATTCTCCAACCCGCTTCTTCACGGTGTATTGATAAAAAAAAATCGTTCTCCTGTTTGGGCCCCTTGAGCTTTGAGTCTAGGCTCTGTAACTAACGAAATCCTTAGCAAAATAACTTATACCAACGCTGGTTGGAGGGCCTCTTGAGTTCTGAACCCGGGGCTATAGCTACTTTAATTATGTTTACTAAAGTAAATAGAATAGGAAGAGGACGTTTTCACAAATTATAAAAAAAAGAAGATATTATATTAATGATGTTTGAAAAAAAATTTTTTCAAATAAAAAAATTAAAGTTTCCACGAATTTATTTCAGTCTTTTTAATTTTTTTTATAAAGTTATAGTCATTCTTAACAAAAAGACCAACAGATTTTTTATCCTATCTCCTATAGTTTTTGATATATTTCGTTTCAAGAAATGATCAAAAAGGTAAGAAAAAAACAAAGTGTGCAGTTATTAAAAGAATGACCCATATATATATTATAATTAAAGAACTTTAAAGGATATATTGTGTGAACTGTACGAGCAATCTTAGTGATTTTCGCTTTGATGATGGCAGTTAATATATCTTTTACTGGATCAAGAGTAGATGGGATTGCATCAGTAATAAATTAACTATTTCACAAATTTTTAGAAAATTTAATTTCAAAAGTTTTCTCGTTAATATGTTTTTCTAGCACATCCTAAATATAAAGCCCAAAAGTTGTATTTGGTAAGCTACAAATGTGATACAGAATTGTGATATTTCGTTTGATATTAAATTTTTTGTTATAAGATTTTACTAGAACTAAACTGAAAAAAACGGTACCAGTAGGCGTGGCAACTCCCAAAAAAGTAAGACCTCAAAGCTAATATTAAGTGAACTGCAGGAAAAATCATTATGAACTTTGTTAATATGACACTGGGTACTATGAGTTTTCACTTAAGAAAAACTTGACCGATGTGAATCAGTGGCCGTGGCAGTTTCCTTTCCGACCCAAAACTTTTTCAAATCACTATTTTTAAGAAAATGAGCTGAGCAGTTGTAATAACTTCCTGTATAACTTCCGAGTCTTAACTAAAATTTTACTGTACCGAAAGTTACTGGGATCGTACAAGTAGAAGTGATACTTTTTATAAGAAATAGTTCTTTTATATTATGTATCCATTTTTAATCACAAGATCACAATGAGAAGCAAAAGAATGCAGCAACTCAATTGATTTTTGAAAGATGACTGCTTGGAGCATAGTTAGGTTAGTAAATTGCCATTTGCCGATACCCAAGGTTAGCATGATTTCATTGTAAATTCATATCAAGTTTAACAGAATCTTCATATATTTAAAAACTTTTAACATGATCGTGAAGCTTTGCGCGATAGCAGCCGTCTGAAGTTCATTTCCCTTTGTGCGATAAGTTTTCCCAAAAAAATTGTAATCTTCCATACCCATTTGGTTAGCAGTATGCTTTTCGCTTATTGTACGTAATCGCAATTCCTTTCCTTAAGTTTGATTTTTCTGAGTTATCATCAGTGTTTTTTAGAGTAATCTTAAAACGCAGCGTGGTATACCATCACTTAGATCACTGACCAAAATTCGTTGACAACAACATGCCACAAGACGGTCAATCGTGGTGCGACAAGGGTTTGATTAACATAAAATCTTCAACGGCAACTTCATTGAGTCAATAGTAACGACTGAGTAGTTTGAAGGTAAATTGAAGAATTTTTATACAGTATTTGGAACTAAAAGTTTCCTTAACAATTGTAGTCGGTGTCCTTTAAAAGCTCTGTAAACATAATAAGGCATATATTGTAAAACTCAAAGCTGTGTATTGTTAATATTTAAAAAATCTTTTTAGTACTTTAACTTAGCACCAAATCCTATTGGTTATTCAGGAAAGCCCAAAATTACCGCAGGGGCTTAATTTCATTATAACTTTTTACTTACATAATTATTAAGTTGTTTTTTTTTTTTTTTTTTTGAATACAGTATATTAATGGAGAATATTATCAATTTAACTATGAAAAATTATAACTCGCAAGTGGTGGCCATTTTGTGCTTTACATATTCCTGCTCTTTCCAAAACATTTTCCATAAGCTGTCGAAAAACTTCAGGTGCTATGTTGTTGATTTCGTCGCGTGTAAGGTTTTTTAATTGCTGGATCTAGGTTCTATGCTTATTAATATAGACTTTGCCTTTCAAATAATCTGAAAGAAAACAGTCTGAAGCGGTTAAGTCCTGTGAACGTGTAGGCCAATTAAAATTGCTTGTACGCGAAATAATTCGTTCACTAAAGATGTTAAAAGAACCATTGTGCCCCTCACAGTCTGCGCTGTGGCTCCATCCTGTTGGAACCATACTTACGGATGGTTTTCCATGGCTGGTCCTAAAAAATGTTCCAACATTGTCCGATATCAAACACCAGTGATGGAAATGGCGACACCGTGTTCATTTTCAAAAAAATATAGGCCAATTATCCTTTCCGACGAAACTCCACAATACACTTTAGGGTGTGTAATTGTCGCTGTTGAACTACTCTTGGATTTTCCGTAACCAATATCCTGTGCAGTTTTGCCTATTAACGAAACCATTTAATTGAAAATGGTTTTCTTTGCTCATAATTAAATTATGAATACAATCACGATTTTCTTCTGCTTTTTGTCGGAAATAAATTGCATAATCATGTCTTTGCAGGATATCTGTCGGTTTCAATTCTTAGGAAAGCTGCATTTTGTGTGGACTCTACCCGTTCAATATTGTCAACCGTGTGCACCGTTTGTCGTCTGCCGGCACCAGGATGGTTACTTACTGCCCTTTGTTGTCGAAAATTTGCACCCAGACGATTTATTGTTGACTCTGAGGGTCCAACACGCACATTAAAATAACGACGATACGTACACTGAGTCAATGGAGCGTTGATTTGAGAAATAAAGTTCAACGATTTGGGCACGTTGTTCAGTAGTGTACTGTTCCATTTCAAATTCCCCAAGTCGTTTTGCAAGATACTGAAAAGAAATAAAAATCAAAAGTTATATGGAATTCTAACCCCTTCCGTAGGTTTGGGCCACCCTGTACATAGAGAGCTGCACAGGTCATGTTGAAAACTGTTTCCATTTTACACTAAACTGGTGTCTATGAACATAAACACTTATATTTTGCTTGAAATATATTTCTGTAAACAAGTTTCACACAGATTTTTACATCATTATATGAGCCCTTTATTTTAAAAGTGGGGTAAGTCACTCTTCGTTGAGAAAAAAATATACATACATTTTAATAAATGATTTCAAGCAACTTGATTTATTCTTCTAAGTATATATTTATATATTTACAACAATTCAATTCGAAAGTTGCGACCAAAAATTGATTGCTCTTTAAAAAATTTTGACATGTCTCAAAAATAAGTACCTTGGGCAAGCTATGTATCTGAAAAGGTCTTAGCACAATAATTTTTACAAAGAGTTTTATTCAAAAAAAAAAGCCACGCGGTAAAAATCGTTGTGCAATAGCTGCAAGATCAAAATCATATTGCAGCAAGAAAATGCAGCTTTCAGAAAAAAACTACCCAATGACATAAAGCAAAAAACTCTTGTCGCTGCATTCTAAAATTGCAGTCCTTAAGGATATAGCTTAAAAAACTAAAATTCGTGGCTTTCAGGCAGCCAATTAAATAAACAAAATTTTATTTTTTTGACTTTTGCTTGGTATATCCTTTTTAGATTTTTTTACTATTTCTTTACATTGTACTACGTATGTATGAAATATTTTTCCCAGTAGCAAAAACACTGACTGACAGTATTCTTTTACTTTGGTTCAAATGCACAAATAAAGCAGACCATCTTCAGTTAGAAGACGACAGATGATTTGCACCCAGTAAACATTTTTAATAGCGTAAAAGTCGTAATTCAGTTTTGGGGGAAACTATTCAGTGAAAACGACATGCCAAAGCGATTTGCATCTTTATAATAAAAAAAGATTGTAAAAGACAAAACACAAATATTTATCACGTCATAGACTTGGAATTATTGTTTCATTTCATTCACGCAGCTGGTTTTTTGTGTTGTTTTATTATTCATAAGAGAATGTGATCACACAAAACTACACTCAAGAAAATAGAGAACCAATCTGGCAATATTGGCGTATACGTATAATGCAAAAACCAAACTGATAAAAAGGAATCAAAATGCAAAGAAATTCAAAAAATATTTCTAAAAGAAAACTAAAGAAGAGTTAAAAATTCATCGCCTGGAAGATTCAATATTCTTACAAATGTTCGCTGGGAATAATTACAGCTTTTAACGTTCATGAACTGTTATGCCTCTGTGCTGCGTTTTTCTCTCAGCCACCCAGCTTGAAAGTGATGCAGTTTTGGAGAAAGTCTTAAGTTATGAAAATATAATTGCAAGGATTCATGGGTCCACCACTTCATGTTGTCCCAATATAAATTTTTTTCTATTGGATAGTAACTTACAGCGTTCGCTATTTCAATTTATTTATTTTGTGCTCCTTTTATTTCCTTTCTTGTTGCAGTTGTCCTTGCAACTGGTCTTTGGTATATGGGAAATTTCTTTTTTAAAAACTCTCCCGTCACAAGAGTCTTCCGTCGCTTCTCTTATCATTGGGTACTTATGTTGTGGTTGACTTTCTGCTTCCTTAAAGTCCTTCGTTTACTTTTGTTACCATTTAGAGATTTTTATATATCTACACACAAATTTTTTTTGCAATTTTTGTCATTTTCTTTTCTTGATTTTGCTCATTTTTTTGTTGATGATGTTTTTTTTTTCAAAAATAATATTCAATTTTCTATGAACAAGGATGTGCTGCACTCCATTGCATTTCATCTGTTGTTGTTATTGTAAACAACTGTTTATTTTAGAAGCAAAGCTCACTCGTTGACTAGCAGCTGTTGCTGTGTGTTCCAGCTTACGCTCCAGCAGCGGTTGTAGTTGCTACACTGACTCTATTTGCTGCAACATCAACGACATCGTCGACAAGTTTTCAAGTGCATCCTTGAAGTGTTTTTCAATGATGTAACTATGTCCTTTCGTACTCAATGTATGTATAGCATACGCTCATCCTGATACTTGTATGTGGCGGAGTGTCAAATGTTGTTGTTGTACAAGTATACACACATATGTTGTTGTGTTGGTTTAGTAGCAGCATCTATTCAATCGTTCACTCAACTGTTAGCAAATAAATGTCGTCCTTTTTATTTTCTTCCTGTTGGCGTACATCATTCAAGCAGATATTTTTATTTTTACGCAATCAATATTCAAACATATTCGCATGAATGCATGGTTATAAAAGAGTATGTGTTTTTGAATGAGTGCCAGTTGGACAAGCTCCGATTCAGTGATAACTGAGATGATTTTTATTTAACATTTTCAATTATTCTGGAATGTAGTTTTTGATAAACGAGCGCTTCAGCTCTTAAGCAACATTGACCAATTTTCAGTGTTCATTAATACTCGTAATCAGTAAACTTAAGGTAAGGATGAAAAAATTGGTAAAAGACCAAAGGAGTCAACCTACCTAACATTAAGAGAATGAGAAGTTTTTCATTTGTCGGTAATGAAACTACTTTTAAAATCTCTTTATTTGTGAGTAGCTGAAAATAGTTCGTTACTTAATTGATTGATGTAGCATCAATTCGCATCATAAATTTGAATTCATAAAAAAGTTAAGCTCTGGCTGAGATAATATGCGAAGCAATCATGTAATACCGTGAAGCAAAAAAGTGCTTTGCATTCGTTGCACTTTTGGTGTAATAAATTCGGTGCGGAGGCATCAGAGGATGTTGAAGAGTTGATTCGGTTTACAGGTATCATTTACTGAATATTAAAAAAGTTCAAATCTTCTGGTCAAGCATGCTTGCCTTTCGTCGTTAAAGAGTTAAACGTCAAAGTTCCGTACCTCCTCCCTCCCTTAGTGGTATTTTAAGCAATATGGCTGTCTATAATAATTGTTGTTCAGTAATCTGCTAAACATATTGATAAAAAATAAATTTTCATCCTATTTTTTGGGATCCTATACATATTTTGAGGTCTATACATAAATACTTATGTTCTTTAAATGGATTTCCTTTTTTTCACTAAATCATTTTTGCTTTAAGTAGTTTTTTTTTTTTTTTGCATGAGCGAATGTTTCATAAAAAAGTCCGAAGGATGGCTTTCACCTTTCAACGGTTACTTCCAAAAGTAAAACGCCTTCGGCCTATCAGAGCTCTCTAGAAATTTTCCAGGTTTTATATATATATATGTTTATAAATAAGTTTTAAGAGAAGCTATAGTTACAAGAAATTTTCCCTATTTACTGTTTGTAGCGTACATGGCCATAAATAGAAAAATTATTGTATTAGATGCCCTTCGCTGTCGATTTATTCATTCGTTTAACATATTCAGCAATTGCCATTGCTTGTCTCTGGTTTCTTTGAACATACACGAAATAGTAGGACCATACACTATCTTTAATTATATTTTCCTTAGTTTGTACATTTTCCATGCTTTAAAATAAGAAACCATTTCATTTTTTATAAGAGTCTAAATTATTACAGACTATGGCAAGCAAAGAACTACATTGCAATAGAACGAGCTTAAATCGCCCATTGCACATGAAGCAACAAATGCACGAGTCTTAGCACATCATATGAGGCATTCGATTCTACGCAATGGCATTCGATGCTGCGCATTAACATTCGTTGCATAGCCATGGCATTCGTTGCATAGCCATAGAATTCGTTGAAAAGAAATAGAAATGAATGATTGAGCTTTGAGTGAATAGTGCTTGTTTTTTTGCAGTGTGTTCATTGCATTCGCATTCGCTTTGAGTCAGCAGTGTTTTCATTCCTTTTATGCGTTTGATGCTTAGTGTTGACTAACGATTCGTTTTATTTGAGTGTTTCACAACTGCCTATGAATGCATTCGCGAACATCTCTGATATACATATCAAACCATTGGCAGGATCTCCCGACTTCTTTACAATACAGCTGTTTTAAGCCAATGTGATCAAATAAAAATGATAAACAGTGTGGATACACTATAAATTTATAATTTCATAATTCGGTTAACTTTCAACTACTTATTAAAGCTGACAATTAATTACATGAAGGTTTCAAGAACACTGAAAATCAAAGTCATACACGATAAAAAATAAAAGTCAATCTACAGCAAATGTATGTCAAGGTTACTATTTGCTCATGACACCCGCTAATTTGATTTTTTTAGCTGTCTTTTGCTACCATACGGTGGCATTCAAATGTAAAGATTTAATTGACCATTTACTGTCATAATATTTAGTTTAGAGCTGGACTTTTCATACCACTTTATTAAAGCAATTTCAAACGATTACTAAAGTTATGTTGCTTTCGCTTAAGTTTTTCTTTTCTCTTAAAGAATTTATATTAAATTGATGAGATATTATTTGTTCTATTTACCCATACTTTCTCTATTTGCATAAATATTTCTATGTCACATTTTGATATACCATTGAAAATCTGTCATTCTGCTTGCATACAAAACTTAAAATAAAATGCAAAATATTTTGTTAGTTTTCTTTTTATACAATAGCAATCAGGGTATCACCACATAAATATTATTTTACTCTCCAGCTGAGTTAAGCAACTTTGCTTAACTATTAATTACCTTCACATATACAATACGTAAACTGTGAGTTTGAATACTAATTTGATTTTACAAAAGTCTAGTTTTCGAAATTTAACTAAATGGTACACTCTAACATATATATGTATATTTTATGTCTCTATCAAAGCAATATCCTTGCATTCAGTACTGCACACTTTCGATTGCTTAAGTATGCGACATATGGAACACGCCAATCAAGTGAAACTTTTTTCGTTTTGTGCCATTTTTGAATTGCACCGTTCGAGCGCTACAATATTTGCGCTGCAAAAAAATAAATAAAAAACAGCAACTTCAAGTATTAATGCGCTTTTGACATAAAGAAAAATATAAAGTGAAAGTATTGAAAAATAAAGGAATAACAAAATCAAATAGAAAATCGAAATGCTTGGCAGCAATAACATCCTCATCTCACTATCTCAATTTCGTGGCGCAATCAACGTTGTCTACTCTGCTAAATTTTCGTGCATCGTTTGCTTGTGAATTGACAAAAGCAATGCATAACAGAATGTATGGTATCGCATGTCCTTGCTCCTTCACGTTATTGCACACGTGAGTTATTGATTAGAGAAGCCAGCACATGAAACATCCTTGAAATTTCGGACCCAATTGCATGCATGCTAGCTAGCAGGTAGAAGAGCACAGGAAAATGCTGGTAGTTGAATGTTGGATAAATGAATGACTTCAGTAGATGGATGCAGGATGCATGAGTTGTTGCAAATTATAAGAGAGAAAAAAATACAAACAAAAAATCGAAACAAAATTTATTTTTCCAATTTGATGAAGCATTAAAAATTCAATTTATCTGATTTTCCTAAGTTGATTGTTTTGCTTGATTTGCAAATCCTTTCTTTACGTTCGCAAGGATATTAGCTTAAACAACAAAGGAAGAATATTTTTTGTTGATTTTCAGACAATTGCCGATTTTATCCTTTTTGATTTTGCATAGGAGAGAGGTGTTTTATTCTTTGTATACGTGTTATTAGTTCTTTTTGATAGAAAAAAGTTTTGTATTTCGGCAAATGTACTCTAAAAATGTTCTAAAAATTTGCTGATATTTTAATTTTACTTTTGAACAAAATCAAATTTCAACATAAATTTGCATAAAAAAATTGCAAAATTTTATTAAGCTCTAACTTTTCAAAATTTTCTTAGTTCGGAATAGAATGGAATGCTTTAGGCTAAAGTAAAAGCTTCCCGAAAATAAGAAGCTTCATTCAATTCTAAAACAAAGGCAACAAGGCACCATGGCTGTAAGTGGAATTTTTGAGCTTTCCATATTACAAAACCAAACGATTACAAAGAACATAAATATGTTAAACTGTAAAAAAATATATCTCAATCTCTCAACTCAAAAAAAAAAAAAAATTTAACTGTAGATAGCTAACCCAATTTAATATTCCCTAAAAGCTAAGCATTCGTCATATATGAATGAGATTATAACTAGTTACAGATATTTCATAAAAGGTAACCAAATAAATAATGACAAATTTATTTGAAATTTTAGAAAGTAAAGGGAACTTTTTATTAGTCTTCAGATAAGCTTACATCTAAGTAATAACTTAGAAATATTTTTTTTTCACAAACGAAACTTTTCTTATTTATATACGACTATTTGACATTTCTTAAAATTTAGGTCATTAGCAATAAAAATATGAAATTCATAAATGCGTTTTTAACGTATAAAAAAATCTGCAGAAAAGATAACAATTCGTCAAAATATCGAACAAGTAGCCTAAATAAACAAAATACTCAGCAATTCTGCACTGTGATTGCTTATGGCGGCGTTTGAGTTGGTGTGAGAGTACATGCAGCTAGACGTGAAAGTATGAGCGAAAGAGGCGAATATATGGCTGAAGTTCGTTAAAATGACGAAGGTTAGCTATTTAGGAATAAAATCAAAATAAAGAAGCCACTGGCAAAATAGAATATCGAAAAATTTTTTCTCAAGATAAACATTCTTTTTTGTTTAGAATGTATGACTAGGATAATGTGACCAGATATTTTTAACCAAAACGTGGAGCAGGAAAAAGTTGACGGAACTTTTTTAAAGATACGTATTTTTTAGCTGCAAAAAGTTTTATGTAGTAAAAAAAAGGTCCTTACTTTCACATCCCAAAAACCGTAGAAAACTCAGACATTTCCAATTATTTTTAAGGAAAATCAGATATCTACTTTCTCCAATTATTTGTATTTACTTCAAAGAAAAGGATCATCGCTTTCACCGAAAACCCTAGCAAAATGCAAAAAGTTTCTTTTCTGCAATGAAAACGTGCACCGCGCGGGGGCAGAAAATCAAAAACGTGGCCTTGCTCCGCGAAATGCGGATCACATGGTCACGTTATACCTCATTTATAATATCACATATCTCTAGAGAAAAGATTTTTTTTTTAAATTAGGGCCTCGTGAAGCATGACACCTGTTAAAAAATTTCCATTCAAATTTTTACAGAAGCAGCTAAGTGATAAAGGTTTTTCAAGACAATATAACAAAATTTGAGATACGAGATATCTATATATAACAGCAACAATTTTTACCTAAAAGGCAAGGGGCATATGCAAGTGGCCGTGGCGCCACACTCATAGAATAAAAAACTTTAACTGATCATAATACCAAGTTTATTCAAAATATAACAAAAATCGAAACAAAATTTAGAAAATTTTGAGTCGTTGGTTAATAATTGCGCCATCTACTCTATACCAAAATGATGTTTGATGATTGTGAGAGATGATTGGTTTCAGGCTTCCGAGAAACAATGGCAAAAAAGTCTATAGACTTTCGTCATATGTAGTTAAGCCCCCAGATTGCAAAAGGTGATCAAAATATTGACGAACTAATGTCAGAACTTGTCTTTGTCAGTCTTAGTCCGTAAAATAGTGCAAAAATATCTAAAAAATAAATGAATGTACTGGAGTATCATTTGTGTAAAATAAAACGTCAAAATTTAAAAAAAAAAAAACATGGAATGGGCCAAAGTCTCAAAATGAAAACTTTGCCTGAAAGTACCATTCTGTTCTTTTTCATTTGCTGAGGAAAAATCCTAATCTGAATTAAAGCATAATTTGGTGATAGCTAACCTGGTGTATATTCTATAAAAGAAAGGTTTTTTTGTTATTTTTGTGAAAATTTTTTGGAGAAGTTGCCATAAAATGTGTCTTAAAGCTCTTTAAAGACTTTAAATTTTGAGCATACAGGAAGTGGTTAAATGTTACTTCTTGTAATCAAAGAAATTCATATTCCAATGTTTGCTTGTTAGTGAATTTCGTACTAGTTGGCATTTACTTTCGTTTTTTGTTATCTCCATACCAATAGAAAAAAATTATTTTAAAATTTACATACGATCCGCCTTCCCGAGTTGTTCATCAACATTTTTCCAAGAACTTGATAATGAAGCACAATTGAAAAATCGCAGTTAAACCAATGAATAAATGATACCCCCGGCTGCACATTTGCGATTTCAGCAACAGTCAGTGAGGCAGTCGGAGTCAGTTTGCCAAATGCTGTGTTGCTCAGATTTCAGCTTTTGCAATTTCTATCAATTTATTGCATAATTCCTGATGGATTTCACGGTAATTGATGATTGATTACCTTAAATGCTGTGTGTGGGGAGATAGAGCGTTATGTTGTTAGGCAGTCTCCTGCATACATCCCCATGCTCAACCGTTGCTATCGGTGATGGCGGTTCGTTACTGCAAATGTATGTACAGCGTCGCAGTTGGTGGATTGGCAGTAGATAATTCCCAAGCGTCAAGTAACGAGTGAATTTTTTTTTCGTTATCTCTTTCATGCTTATCTTACTTTATTCCCTTAATTTCGATTTCGTTTTCATTTTATTTATTTTTTTTTGTTCTATCTCGATGTGATGCGGCTTTTATTTTTATTTTTTGTTCACTGCGCGCCGCTGTAAAGTCACTGGCGATGCCTAAGCAATTTAATTTAATACTCTGTAATTTATTTGAACTCCCCAGTATCACTTGTGTTGTTCCCGTGTGCCCGAAAAAAAAAAGTTGCAGGTTGCTGGTATCTGTTCATTTGTTGTTGTTATCTAAAAGTTGGTGTCCAAAGTGTAAGACCTGACAACGACGTCGATTTGTTTTGGTTCAATTCACTTAAAGGTAGGCAAGTCCACGTCGGTTACATGCTGAATTGAATTGGTTCGAGTGTGCAGACAGAATTTCTTAAGCTGCTGTAGGCTTATGGTGTGCTGGTGTGCACTAATGGAGAGTAAAAGTCCGTATTATTTTGAATATTTGTTTGGCTTACAATATCATAATAGTCGGCATTTATTGCAGATTTATCAAAGTTGGTGGTTTATTTAACTTGTTGCTTTTGACTTGTGAAATTGTTTTGGGATACTTTGTGTTCTGTTTCTGACTTTTTAATTTAAATATTACAGAAAACTTTTCAGCACGAAATTTTTAATAAGTTTATTAAGCTAGTTCACATTTGTTTTTGGCACTTAAAAAAACTCTTTCAAGTTGTTTTTTTTGGTTAGGTTTTTCTGGTTAATATTTATGGATATTTTAATTTAAAAAAAGTCCTCTTCACTGCCATCCCATCAATGCAACAAAACGCGCGATGTTTTATTTTAAAGTCTTAAATAATTTAAATACCTTACAAAGTTTACTTTAGTTAGGATAACTGAAACGCAGATTAAATCCTTTAATATCAGCCGATGCTGAATTCTTCAAAACCTTAGAGCATTCTCGTGTATTAGTAATATTTTATTCTACGTCATGCGTTTCATTCAAAACTCTTTAGTACCTATCAGCAAAAGCGGATTCAAAAAATATATCGAAAATTTACGCACAGTCTGAGAATTTACCGATATTTTCACTTGGCAATCTTTTTACGTGTGTATGAGTCAACATTTTCTATATGGTTTGTTTTCTGAGCAGCATTTTCTACGTATTATTGCTATGCTTTCCTACACTGAATTATCGATCAAATCTTTTTTATATGAGAGTCGATTTATGTAATTATTTTTGTGTTTGTAAAATTCTAGAACATCGTACCATGTCGACAAAACTCTTTGTTTTTAATCGAGTTTTGACCCGACTAAGATCGTCTTATTTATTTTCTAGTCCATTATATATGTATCTTTTAAAATCTTTAAAATTAAAATTTTTTCATGCAACGCGATGGGTGCGATATTGGACTTTTTTTTTCTGTAAAAAAATATTATCAAATAATTTCAAAAGACATAGTCACAGGCTGTGTCCCATGACATGTCACATTTTGCGCACAATTTATTTTATCCCCATCACAAAAATGACTCAACCTGATGGAATCACGACATCACATTGAAAAGAATTCACTAAATTGCTACTGGCTGACAGATTTAAGATAAATTCAAAACTTTTTTAGAATTTTTCAATTAATTTAGAAGCTTTTTATGTGCGAAAAAAAGTCATACCGTATTAAATGCTTACTTCACACTTGTCATACAGCGGCACACGCACACAAGCACAACAACTCCATGCCCAAACACACATGGACAGAGAAACACTTAGAGCGGCACACATTAAATCAAATTAAAAGCATAAAAAGGTTACACTAAGGAATCCTGTAAATCCTGGTTTAAACTGCGAATGACAACCTGGCAGACATGAAGACAGACAAATCGAGGAAAGCGAAAAGAGAGAGAGAGAGCGAAAAATAAACAGTAAAATGCGCTTACCTGCAGTTTTTCACCACAGAAAAATTCTAACAAAAAGAAAATCCCACGGTTCAACAAGCAAAATCTTCAACACGCCTTTTTTTTCAACATTTGTTTTTGACAGAAGCGGAGGGAAGAAGGTGCGAAGTTTTTTTCCTCCTAAACCTTTACGCGAATTCATTCAACCACACGGGCGGTGAGGGAAGGGGGGGATGCTACATGCAGCACAACGGACGACGTCGGCAATGTTAGCGTATACTTTTGGCGAAAAAGGCAAACATTTCAAATTGCTTTTAACATAATTGCAACAATTCCCAGGGCGGAATGTCTTTTTTTCTCTCTTTATTCCACTCGTGTTGTTGTTGTTTTTTTTGTTCTCACCAAATTTCTATACAGGTTATGGTAGTGACGGTGACGGCTATGGCTATAGCGGTGACGTTGAATTGGGGGCGTCAATGATGGTAGCAGCTAAAGTTTCCGGCCGTTTGCGCTTTGAAACCAAAACCGCAACAGTGGAAAAAAACACACCACGTACTTGTTCAACGGAAGCTCATGTCTAGAGAAAAAAAAAAATGAATGGTGTTGCCCAGAGGCGTATAGTATTTGATTTGAAATGGGTATGATACGCTCTGTTGCTATGATTTGAAATGTACAGGATAAGACGATAAAACTCCCATGAAATACTTTCAAAATTTAACGAGACACCATAGTATTTTGTAAAGCGTCATTAGTACCATTCTGGATAGCGCACATGGGACAATTTGAACAAAAAAAAACTCTTCACTTGCCATAGTTCAAAAACTACTGATCCGATTTTTAAAAACTTAAAAGTTCGGATGGATTTCTGAGACGCTGAGTTTTTAAAATGTGTGCTTAAAAGTGCTCTGTCATGTTCTGCTGTAGTCTCCGATTTCATAGCAGATAAGGTAATTTATCAATTAATGCTTATCGTTTTTGCTTCCATGGGAGATTTAAGTCTGTACCTGCCATTTTTGGCTCAAAAAATGTTTCTTTTTCTATTCAAATAGTGTGCTTGGCTTATGTTTCATTGCTTATCAAACCTTCGTGATATGAAAATTTAGTATTTTTTTTCATGGAATTTTGTATTTTCTTTATCGTTTTCTTCTTATTTGACATTTCTTTGTATTTCCCAGCAGCGATGGGCAAAATAGTAATAATGAGCCAATTTAAGCTCTTTACAACAAATGCGTCACACATTGTTGTCGTTGTTTTTTTTATGCGCGCCATGCACGAGATTTTTATTACTGTTGATATTGCATCATTCAGAAAAGAGAAAACGAAGCGAGCGAACAAGAAACCAACAGTGCGCACATTGAGGACAGCCTCTCTCGTTTCGTTTGATCACTATAACTTTACTTTTGACCTCATGTTGGTCCATTTTGATTCTTGGAATTGGCTTTTGAAGTGTTTTTTTTTTGGTATCGAGATCAAATTTTTGGTTGTTTTTTTCTGTTGTTGTAATTGTTGTTTATGTTGTAAGTAGCTCTGTCTTCCAAAATTTTGTCCATCTGTGGCTTACAGCATGAAAAAGCAAGGCTTCAAACATCGCTCCCACTTGTTTGTCAATCTTATACCAGCGATCTTGCTGGAGTAGGATGATAGTTTCTAACTCATTTCGTTGCAATTGTATGTCGTCTTGAACTTTTATGATTTGACGAAAATATATCGAAGAGCATACTGTAGGGTTTTCAATCCGGTCATCGGAATCCTCCATACGTAATTATTTGTTCAACTTGCGAGACTAAAAGGTACTTTTAAACGATATACATTTAAGCAAAAATGAGCATTTGAAATGCCATTGGTTCAAAGAAAAATACAATTTTTTTTTGGAGTCATAGGCGTAAGTTGAATCTTTTTAACATTTTGAAAGGTTTTTTAAAACTCAATGACTGATTTTAGTATTTAATGTTTACAAATATGCTCAGGGTATGCCAGTTACGATAGTATTTCAGAAATTTAAAAAACTGAATCCAGTTGATTTACTTTTTCGCTGTTTGAGTGATTTTTTTAATTTTTAAGTTGATATTTATACCCTACACAGAGGGTATATTCACTTTGTCATTCCGTTTGTAACGCATAGAAGGGGGCGTGGCAGGTATGGAAAAGTATATATATTCTTGATCAGCGTCACCACCTGGGTCGATATAGTATAGCTATGTCCGGCTGTCTGTCTGTCTGTCTGTCTGTCTGTCTGTCTGTCTGTCTGTCTGTCTGTCTGTCTGTCTGTCTGTCTGTCTGTCTGTCTGTCTGTCTGTCTGTCTGTCTGTCTGTCTGTCTGTCTGTCTGTCTGTCTGTCTGTCTGTCTGTCTGTCTGTCTGTCTGTCTGTCTGTCTGTCTGTCTGTCTGTCTGTCTGTCTGTCTGTCTGTCTGTCTGTCTGTCTGTCTGTCTGTCTGTCTGTCTGTCTGTCTGTCTGTCTGTCTGTCTGTCTGTCTGTCTGTCTGTCTGTCTGTCTGTCTGTCTGTCTGTCTGTCTGTCTGTCTGTCTGTCTGTCTGTCTGTCTGTCTGTCTGTCTGTCTGTCTGTCTGTCTGTCTGTCTGTCTGTCTGTCTGTCTGTCTGTCTGTCTGTCTGTCTGTCTGTCTGTCTGTCTGTCTGTCTGTCTGTCTGTCTGTCTGTCTGTCTGTCTGTCTGTCTGTCTGTCTGTCTGTCTGTCTGTCTGTCTGTCTGTCTGTCTGTCTGTCTGTCTGTCTGTCTGTCTGTCTGTCTGTCTGTCTGTCTGTCTGTCTGTCTGTCTGTCTGTCTGTCTGTCTGTCTGTCTGTCTGTCTGTCTGTCTGTCTGTCTGTCTGTCTGTCTGTCTGTCTGTCTGTCTGTCTGTCTGTCTGTCTGTCTGTCTGTCTGTGTGTCTGTCTGTTGAAATCAGGTTTACGAGAAAACTATGCAAGTTACCTCAGTGAAATTTGGCACATAGGTCAAACCTTTTTGCAAGCTGCTGGCATATAAAAATGGTTAATGGTCACGCCTTCCGCTCATACTCTATGTAAATATACCTATGTCCATTTTGAAAAAAAGATGCTGCGATTTTGATGAAATTTGGTGATTTGTTGAAGATGAGAACACAATTCAGATTAGGCTAGGTTTGAAGTTTGCAAAGGCTCTTAAATGGGCGTGGTACAGCACTAAATTTTAACTTTTATAACGCCATTGCTCTTAAACTGTGAAAGATATTGTGATGAAATTTGGTACACGGATACAGATCTTGTGAATTTTGAATTGCGCATAAAGTGGGCGGAATTGTAAAAGTGGGCGTGGCATTTCTTAACAATTAAAAAATTGGATTTCGTATAACTCCAAATTGGCACATACGATTTTCATTAAATTTTTAGGGATGATACCACTGAAAGTAGTCAACAATACAAGCCACGTCAATATACTGAAAAATTTATTTTAAGGGCGTGGCATAGCCTACAATATTTATAAACGTTATAAAAAGAGAACTAACAACGCAAGCGGATACACTTGCTAAAAGGTGTCTTCTTTCAAAATTTTGGCACAATTGCGGCGGTGGGTGTGGCACCTCTCATATAAGCGAAATACGTTTAATGCTATAGATAGTGTGCTATGAGAGTAATCTTCAAAAAATTTTGTGTAGAAGTGTCGGTTATTATAAGCTTTGAAATTAAATGAAGCTTGACAAAATTGTAAGAGTGGGCGTGGCACCTCCTTTACAATTAAAATACCTTAAGTGTCATAAATATCGAAATATATGAGCAATCATACTGAAATTTGGTGTAAGAGGTTTGTTTATGTAAAGCTATTTCTAATAAAAGTCAAACTGGGTTGTACCTTTGAGTGTGTCACCGCCCTAAATTTTAAGACTAATTACGTCATATAGCGCAAACTATACAAGCTATTGTGCTAAAATTTGTATGCGTATGTATGTTAATTACGAATATTATTTTGATTCCAAAAGAAGGCGGTATTGAAGAAGTGGGCGTGGCATATTTCGTGGTTTTTATTTCTATTCTATTTTTTTCAACATTTCCCATATTCTTTTGACATTTTCAACCTTTTACCATTCCCCTTCAATTTTATTCGACATTTTCTTTATTCTTTCGACTTTTTCATCAATTTTTCAGCATTTTTCATATTTTTCGACTTTTTCAATTTCTTTCAACTTTCTTCAATGGTTTTCATATTTTTTCAACATTTTCAGTTTTTTCCAACACCTTTGTACATAATTTTCGACTTATTCAACCTCCTCAACATTTTTTTAACATTTATTTAAAAAGTAATTTTAATGCAGTGTAGGGTATGTGAGTTTCGGCCTGGCCTGAAGATAACACCTTAACTAGTTTTTTTTTTTCAATTTCTATTCACATAATTTTTTGTCAGACTAAACTCTTTCTTATATCATTCACTACGCGCACTCACACTTTCGAATCATTTCATTTAACTCTTGCCATATCATCTATTTTATCTATTGTGTATTTCTTTGCAAAGATAAATTTTAAATACGCTAAGAAAGCTACTGATCCCCTTACAAGAATCCAGCACTGTGAACGCACTGCTTCATCTTCATGAATGTGAGTGAGTGCTAGCCTTCTTGGTACAAGTGAGTGAATGGAGTTGTCTGCACACACATTGAAAAACTTAATATGCGCTTCAAGTGAAAAATTAAATTGAAGCGCTATGCTGCAGCAGCGTGAATTGCTCGACTTTGGTTTTGAAATTTGAATTTGAATTCGAAATTTTTTCTTCTATCACACACTCGCGCTTTATTGCAGTTCTCTGCAAAGTAAAAAGTATAAAAAAAAACTACAAACGAAGTGATTTGCTTTTTTGGCAATTGCAAGTGATTCACGCCTTCAAGTGTATGCCAGACTCACACCTGCCACTTTTACCCGCATATATCTTCTAGACAGAGTTGAAAAGCATTTTGGCGCTTTTTTCATACTGCAAGTACTCGTACTACGACTAAGTAATAAAGTATTTCGACTGCTTTGCAAACTCTTTCGGTAAAATATTTTCTTTGTATTTTTGCAGCACACACACACGTACGTACATAGAACTTGGCAGTAGATACGCGTGCGAAGGCAAACTGACAGTTGCACCTAAAGGTATGCAACATTTTTTTAGATAAAAAAAACTTCCATAGTACATCAGCAGAATTTTCTGCATGCAACACACGCAAGTTGCTAGCGAAAAGTGCAATTTTGCGGTTTTTGTATGAGCGCTTTTGTGAGTGTATGTATGCTTGTTTTTCTGCATGTGTACGTGAGTGCAAACCCAGTTTATTCAATTCATTTACAAGACTTACTTATGACTTGGGGCAAAATTATATTCGCACAGTTATTAACACACATGTTTTAATTACGCAAAACTTGTAACGCAGTTAGAATAGCATAATAGATTACATGTTTTGTTTAAGTGGGGGAAAAAAAGATACTTTAAAAATTGCCAAAAAAGTTCTTAAACACACTTTGCATACGTGTGTGGTAACCTCTCTGTCATATCACAGCAAAAAATTTAATTATAAAAGATACTAAAAATATTATGTCTGTTTTCGAAAGGAAACTTTCTCGCTGGAAATGATTCCATATTTGGTTAAACAATCGCTAACTTTTTTGTTCCGCAATCCCAGCAGTATTCATTACACTATTACTATTTTTAAATTGCCATTCAAAGGTATAAAGAGTATCCTATTTTTTTTACTTTCATATTCCATTTCATTTCACTTCATCAACTTAATGTACTGCGTAGCACAATGCCAACGTAGTCACCGTTTTATCCACCTTTTGTGCCAAAGCTTTTTTCACTACTCCTCTTAAGCTTTTTTCACAGTTCCTGTTCGTAAGTGTAAGTGTTCGTGTTTATTTGTATGCGTAACTCTATATCAATTTAATTTTAATTTAAACAAAATAAAATGATATACAAGAAAGGAATCTCCGTTTCACATTTCAATTTTCATTCAATTCATTGCTTTTCAAACTTTTTTTGTTGCTTTTTTTCTCTTTCTCGGTTTTCCACGTAACCCTAAAAAGGCAACATTCAGCAGCGTAAAGGAACAAAAAAAAAAAATACAGTCATCCTTAATGCTGCTTTGTGCGAAACCAATGCAGCGCAGTATACCAGGATATAGTATTTTTTCTTCTTTGTGTATACAACTGTATAGGATTGCTAAAAAATAAACAAACAACTCATGTTTGTCCTTTTTAATTTAAGTTGTATTTACTTCTGTTGTTGTTGTCGTTGTTGTTATTATTGTTGGTGAAATTGAAATGAGCATTTTTTCCTCATTTCTCATGTTATTGAATGAAGCTTCAAGGGTTTTATTTTTTATTTTTTGTTTTGTTTTGTTCTGTGCTGTGCATCAATTTAACTAAATAAAAATTTTGTTTACAACTATTTGCTACGTAGCTGTTTCTTTTGTGTGCTATTACACTGAACAAAATTGTCATAGAGCACTTTGCACTTTTTTTTCATTATTAAACTTGCGCTGTAGTTTATTGAAGTTGAGACTTTAATGCACACACTGAAAAGTATGTGATTCCTCAAAATGTTTTGCGCATTATTTTGTTATGAAGAACTTCTCAAGATTCATTTTGACCGTTTCTTTTTTAATTTTGATGCTAAAATGCTCTTGAATAGTTCTTAAGGAAATTTTGTTTTTCGAAGCCATCAACTTTTCAAAAAAAAATCGTCTATTGTTTTCAGTATTTTCGGTCAGATAATTTTTTTATAAGGGCGGTTTGGGTTTTAAATAATTTTTTTAAAATTTTTTTTTTAATATTTTTTCTGTGTGAACAATATGTCGAGAATATTATGTACAAATTTTAAGTCAATCCGAGTAAAATCCGTGGTACCTGATAACACCATGTGTAAAAAACTTTAAATCGATTTTCCCAAAAACGTAATTTTTGAAGTTCGTGAACATAAGAACTAAAAATCTACTAAACCGATCCTTTTGAAAATTTGCACATTACTTTTCACATAAATCAAAAGGTAATCAGGTTAGAGTTTTTTTTTTTTTCCATTTTTTAATAACAAATTAACCGCGATTTTTTGAGCTAAAATCGCGTTTTTCACTTCGAAGTGCTGCAAAAAATAGAAAAAACAAATCTTGTTGATTACCTCGAGAAATACATACATCACCTTTAAAATGCATATTAAATTTTTTGTTTTAGATAATCCGGAACGAGTTATGATGTTCACCGCAAGACCACTTTTTCTCGAGGCGCCTCTGGAGATTCACCGTCACCGGTTTATTTATTAATATTTTTATTTGAAAATTTTTTCTGACATTCTTTAAAAAATAAAATAAAAAAATTTAAAAAGATTTAATTATTGATGTCGCCGCAAAAAATCATAAAAACATGCGTTTTTCTCACCTTTAAAACCCTACCCCGCCTGCTGCGAATTTTTTCTGTACAACTTGGTAAGCCTTCAGCAGATTTATCCATGTAGACCTTTGACTTTACGAAGCTACAAAGGAAAAAACGAAATATGTGTTATCACATGATCTAGGCGTTTAATTCACATGTTCGAAGCGTGAAATTCAATAAAGCCATGGTTTCACAGGCTGTGTAGCAAGTAGCACTGTATTGTTGAAACCAAGTGTCGTCGAGATGACAGTATTCGTTTCAGCCGGACTTATTCTTATAGAAATATGAACCGAAGATTTCACCAGCCCATAAAGCACGCCAACCCGATGTTTTCTCTGTATGTATCACAGGTCTTGAACTTCTTGTGGTTGCTCATTCACCCGAATGTGACAATTTTGCTTATTGACGTAGTCATTAAGTTAGGAAGACTGAAACTGTGCCATTTCGAAAGGTCAACAGCCTTCAATTCTTGCACGGTATATATTTTAAATGGGACTTAAGTATTTCAATCGCTTAGCGAATTGTGCGTTCGGTAGACCGATTGTGTGAATCATAAGTTGTACTATGCGCACAAAATACACTTCTTGTTAAACGCTGATTTTCATATTACAGCTGAATAATTTATATGCGCAGTGCCAGACTATGCATTTCCATATTGAAATGCCAAACAATATTGAACAAAAATACCATTATAGTTTGAAATGACTCTCGCACGACCTGTGATAAGAAACTTTTAGTAATATTAAAATTGTGTCTTATGTTACGCTTTTCTTACTTAATATATTAAACCAGTCTCAAACTTATGTACTAGAGGTCTGCGTGAGTACACTTGAAACGACCATCAAGTCACTCGCCACGATTGTGAGTCTACCGAGCCCTTATGAATGTAAATCACGAATCAAATCAACACAAAACAAAAATTTCGGGCAAGTTTTACGTTTTCATGCTTCCTTCCACTCTTAGTTCACGTTTTTTCTATTGAAAAGCAAATATCGTGTGTAGGTACTGTGAAAATGGCTAAATTTACTTCAGCTCCCAATTTTTATGAAAATAAACTTTTCTTGTGTAGTTTTAAATTTTAAGATTGAATATGTAATCAAAAAAACTTATTTATCCAAAAAATGTGTTTTTAAAAGTTTAAAAAATTAAGTTCTTTTGCTTTAAAATGGTGTATCGTTTGTTCTAAATTTTTGCAGAGTTACATTATTTTTTTATTGGAAAACCAAAAAAAAAAACAATAAAGGAGCAATAAACCAAAAGCCATTTGCAAGAATGTAAAAATTAAAGTATGTACACTGATCAAACGAAACAAAAGAAGTGTCGTCAATGTGCGCTTTCTTGTTCGAGTGCTCAACTCGAACGACGAATTCACTGCGGAATATGAGTCAGCAAGTCGAAGCTAAGTCATTTTGTTGTATCGTTCTGTTTTGTGTTACAGCTACTGATGGCTCGGAGAATGTCAATACTCGACAGTAACTTTAATAGTCCGACGTCACAGCGAGTGCATTCACGCTGACCTCTATTGCGTACCTTGACTGATCTTTGAATCTTGTTTTTTGATGAAGGTGAATTATTTGCTAAGTCCAGCTTATAAGCAAAAAAAAAAAAAATTCTAAGAATTTTTAAAGAAATGACAAGTTTGGGTAATAACTAAAATTTGATAACTCATGGGTTTTGGCATTAGTTTTTGCTTGAAAAATTTTTAAGTATATTTCCAGAGAATTTTTGTGAACAATTTTCTCTTAATTTTGGATAATAATTTAATATTCGTTCGTTTAATATTCGTACTTTCAACTTTTTATCAAACATTTTTAGTTTTTGGACATTCTTCTGTTTATATATATTTAACGAAATATTATATTTTTGAATAACCCTTAGATTAGATGAATTACAAATTAACGCTGCTCACTTATTTAGCCGTGTGATCTTGCAATTACTGCGTTCATCGTTTATTTTTGAAAATATTTTTTCCCCTCAAGAATTTGAGTTACATTTTGGTCTGTTCGCATAAAAGGATTTCTTTTTTATGAAAAGATCTTAAAAAAAGTGTTTTTATTGGAATTAAAAATTGAAATTTTCACTTAAATTTCTTCTCAGTGCAGCTGCTTAACTGTTGTGCTTATGCTCGTATTGGTAACATTTGGTTAAACAGTTAAAATCATTGGACCGGTAGACAACTTTGCATTAAAAATTTGCTGCTGTTGCATACCCGAGATTTGTTTTCTGTGGCATTTTAGTGCTGGTCTTTTTTATTTGGTTTTCGTGGGCACTTTTTTCCTACAGAAAGAGGTGGTGCCTTTGCTGTCAATAGAAATGGAATTTTCCATTTACCGTGACCGATGTTTTTGAATCATTTATTTTACATTTAAACCTTGCGCACTTAACATTGCTTTGTGTGTGCATTCTGTGGTATCTAGAGGGAGGAAAATAAAAAAACTAGAAAAAAGCTACATGGGACTTTTAAGCCAAATCAAAGGGAAGGTTTTTTTTTCCCATATATTTTAATCATTTCAATTTAAATGATGAATTTTTTCTTGGTTTTTCTTTTTAAAATATATACTTTGACGATAAAATGCATTTATTGAATAAGTTGCAGATTTTATTTTTTCTCAAATATTTTGTATATTAAAAGCTTTGATTGAATTCAGTGCCTAATGAAAAATTTTTTGAAAAAGCTGGTTAGATTTAAGTAAAATCACTTTAAACACACAAAATATAAATCAAATATTTTAATGTGATTTTTCGGTTTAGTTTTGTTTAAGGACTCAAAGAAGTTTTTGTTGATATCGAGAAAGTATGAACGATTAATGTGAAATATTAATTTAACTCTATCCATTTGGGATGCTTAAGCCTCTGGGCTATTCATTCCATTAAGTTTTCGATATATTACAGCCGCTTGTCTTTTCTTATATTCCCAACATATGTCCTTGCGTTTTCCTTCTTTTGTATATTAACACCATCACTCAAAGCGCACAAATATTATTCACTCTAATTAAGAACATCTCGGTGGTTACTTCAACCAACCAACGGCTTTTCATACAAATTTAATTAATTTGAAATTTTCTGTGATTACGTCTTCGCTTGGGTTGTGCCTTCACTTTGTATGCGTATGCGAATAACGCCATGTTTTCAGTGCACCCCGCAAACTGTTTCCTGCGAGTTTCCTTTGAGAACTCATACAAAGGGACTGTTTCAACATCATGTCTATCCATATGTTTTCTTTAATTTTAATCAATTTCTTTAATTTCTTAAAACTTTAAACGCCCAACTCAACCACATGCTGTTTTTTATTTAACTTTTTTTTTTGTTTCCTTTTTTGTCTATCTGTATATATCTGTTTCTCTTTCTCTCTCTTTCTTTCTCTTTCACTTTGAAAAAGATCAAATAATTTGCACAATCTGAAATAAAACATCCTTCATGCGCTCGCGGTAGTTCTTTGCTGTTAACATTAATGCAAATCCTGTTGACGACTCATTTGCCTTTGGGGTCTCTTGTTGGTGATGTTGCTGCTGCTGCTTCTTCTGTCAGCAACGTTTCACTTCAAAAGAAATTCTATTTGCCTTTAGTCAAGTTGTTAAGAGTTGTTGCTGTTGTTGTCGCAATTAAACCCGTCGCCTTTGCTGAATTTTACTGAGAAATGCGGTCTAGGAGACTGTAAACACGGGAAGTTCCTTGTAAAGTTTGTTGTTTTTATAGATGTTGTTGCTTAGTGCATCGAATGTTATTTTATTCGTTTCATGTTTCTTTTTTTCATGTTTTATTAGAAGTTTAAACAGCGTCAGGCGATTGTTTGTAAAATTGAATTGGTAATTTTAGAAACACCATAAGTCCTTTGCAAGTTTTATGGAATTGATGTTGTTTCTGAACTAAACGATTCAATTGTTATCAGCACTTATTTTTTATTTTGGCGCTTACTTGTTTAAATATACATATTTTTGGATTAAAAATTGTCAAAGCTATGCTGCAACTTTTCGAGCGCATGTCTTAAACATGGTAAGAGGATTTGTTTTTGCATATATCGATGCCAATAGAAATTGTTATTAATTATTTGAAAATAATTGAAAGTATTCCTGTCGATTGTTAACCATATGAAAAACGAAAAGACGGAGTTAAACTCAAGTTTTTCATCAAATGTATGATACCTATGCAGAAAATTATAGCTTCCTGGAACGACTCAAGCTGCTAGTCGTCTTAGCTGCAAAGCGAATAGCTTTGAATCAGTTCAAAACTTTTAATTTTATGAGAAACTTTTGAAAAACAAAGCAAACATTTGGTGCTTTGATTTTTTTGTAATGTCTGAATAATAGGGTGTTCGTAATATTTTATTTGTGAGTTTATTTCTCATATAAAAACTACTTGTTTTCAAATATCCTAGCTCGATTGTTTGATATATTTATACAAACACGTGCCAATAATTTATTAAAAATAGCAAAATTTGGAAAACTAAAGCTTTGGAAAGTTAATTTTAGAATTCGGATTATTCATTAAGGACATTCAAATGCCTCGAGTGGGAAGATTTGAGTTATTGGACACTGTGGTGTAAACGGAAATGAACTTGTGGATAAATGAACCCGTGTTCAATGGCATCAGTTTCACGGAAATCACTCGTTGAGTCACTGACTTTATGAACACAGCACATACAAGAAGGTGATCTAATCCTGATTATTTCAATGCTGTAGTGTTTTGTGAAAGGATCGTCTAGAAATGAAGCGAAGTTTCTCTACAAATGGAAAGAAATTAAATTTTGTTAATTATCATCACCCATCCAACTTGCCAACCGTCCCTTGAGCATGACGATACTATAGAACACTATCTTCGTAGTAGTCCGGTTTTCGTAAGATGCAGTAAAAGGCGGTTAGATAGCGATGTCATGGCAATGCGTTTTGCTCATTCTCCTCCTCTTCCGGTGCTTCTGAAATTTTTCTAAGACAAGATTTTCTTTGGTTTTCTTTCTATTTCTATTCACTTCTGCTTCGTCTGTCGGGACGATAATCTTTGTACTGAGTGCTATGGAAATGTCTCTCTCCAGTTTATATGCAATTTTAAGCTTTGAGATAGATTCCTTGAATATCCTTTTATATTAAATCTCAAATGAATGACATATCATTTATAAAAATCGGATGATCGGTCAAAACCAAGTATATATACAGAACAGCTCATACTCTGCAACATAAATCACTACGATTATCTCCAGTCTCAATTATTTGTGTAAAACTATTGACATTGATGGAACACTGTAAAATTCTTTGACACAATTTTTCATCCGTAATTTCAAAATTTCTTAAAGTAATGGAATATCAAAACTGAACTTTATTACGAAACATTTCATTTTGAGAACATTGTTGTTTTTGCAGTTAACTCAACTATGACCTCTGCTACATTTTCAAAGTCATTAGCAAAAAATCAAAACTGTTGCTTTGTTGATTGGGACTGAAGTTAAGGTTCTTTATATAAACTTTTGGGTACTTTCATTACAAACCACTGAGTACCATGTTATGGCATTACTTGTCTTGATGTCAGAAATCAAATGCAGTCATTCTCCTTTGCCTTAGAGCTTATGCTGCAATCTTATTAGAGTGCAACAAATGATGTTGACCTCGGGGACTTTGGCTAACAAGTCGTATCAAGTCTTTTTATCAAGTTGTTGTTTTTGTGTTGTATATGTAATGTTGTTTCTGTCGTTGTACTACTCATTCTCCGCACAGACGTTAGCAATGTTAGCACTTGCAACAAACGAGTGTTTGCTGCATTGCATTGAATTAAAGTTGTTGTTGTTTTTGTAAAAGGGCTGTGCATGACTTCAATTATGAGAGGGCGTATGATGCACATAGGTATTGATAGCGACCCATTAGAAATTTTGGTTAAGTTACCGTGCTATGCTCATCAATCGTTTATATTTTTTCAGGAAATATTGATGACCTTTGGGTTTTCTTAGCGTTGCTACAACTACACAAAACAGATTATTCCAAGTATGTTAGAAAGGTTAAAAGGTTGTCAAATATGAAATGATCAGTACTTTTTCTACCTCAACTTGACATGCCTTACACATTGGTTAAGTACAAGTGAGATGGTGACATGATTTCTGTCATATTTTAATTTTTACTAACCAGTGGCATCTATTCAGAAGGGGTAGGGAGGGCATTGGCCCCCCTTCTAAGGATCTGTTGCTAGCTATTATTCAATACATCAATTCAATGAAACCATCGAATAGTGGTGGAATTATAATCCCCCCCCCCCCAAGATGTTGGTGAAGTGACACCACTGTTATTAACCAGTCATTTTTTATTGAAATTTTGCTAGAAAATAAAATATTTGAGTCAAACTCTGCAGCAAAACACGGCATTAACACCCAAAAGGTCGTGTTACTGCCGCAACTGCATTCACCTCTGTCCCAATGTTGATTGCATTTTGATGCTGAAGATGATGAATTCTTATTTGCTTTAAAGTTTTTTCATTCTCTCTTGTTTTCATATCACTGATGATTGTTGTTATTTCATTATTTTTTCTTAACAGCAAATAACCAGCCATTCCGCTGTTTTGTCATAAGGATTTCTTCACTGCACTCACCCACTGTCAAGTGGGCGTGTCAAGTAGTTGATTGTGTGTGCTCGTACATACTTCATGTTGGCATTGCTACTTTTGCTCATGCCAGCCATGTCATTCGTTGTGTTAAAAAGGAGTAAAAATTGCTTTGGTTTTGCTACCAACTGCCACAGGTAATTATTTGCTCTTTACTTAAGCTACGCTGCAGCTCTTACGCCTTGATGTATGCAATAGAAAAAATAATCGCTTTAACGAGTTAAGCGTGCAAAAGCATTGTAAAGTAAAAAAAAAAAAACAGAAAATAAAAATAAAACAACAACGTCCAACTTTAGAAATTTACAGCGCTGTCACATAGTAGGAGTGGTTGATTGTTGCTGGTAGCTTGTGGGTGTTTACTGCTGCTGCTGCTTCTGGAGTCTTTCAGCTTGTGTTGCGAGCATTGCACTACAATTTATGATAAACATAATCGTTATAATTATGATATTTTTCTTGTTAATAAACACGACGCGTCGTTTATTTTCACTCACAGAGTCAAGTGCGAGCAAATTTTCTTGAATGGTGTGTCGTTATCGTTTGCTTGTAAATTTTCGCATGCGTTTTTTTTACTGCTGCCTTAGTTTGGTGCTTAAATTGCAATTAGCGGCAGTTGCTTTGTTTTTTTTTTTAGTGCGACGAAGGAACATAATTAAAAATTGTAAGTGCTTGTTATAATATAAATTCAAAAGCTGTTATTTTGTTTTATGATTTAATGGATTTAAGCATAGTATGATTAAAATAGTATTATTATAGAATAATTTGTATAATTTTATCGAGCCGACCCTAATGTTTGCTAATAGTTAACGGTGATTTTTGCTTGTAAAAACTAAAATTTTGAATAGTTTAAGAAAAAATTTTAACACCATGGACATAAACATTGCTCGAAAAAGTTGTTGAACTGAAAATTGTTATGAAATGAAGTAAAATGAAATCAAGCAGACTCAGTATATATATTTTTATTATATGTCAATATTGATTGATTCGAAAAAAATATTTGAAAATTGTAAACTAACTTTAAAGCTGCATTGTTTTTTGCTGTCCTTGCGCTTAGTTGAAAAATTGTATATGAATTGTGGTAACAGATAATCTTTGGAAGCCTTTAATTTGCTAAAAAATGTTGTAAAACTTCAGTTTCTAAGAAAAACGGTTTTCTTTTTATTAACGTTAATTTAGTCTGAAGAATTTTTTTTTCTTTAGTTGAAAGAAAGTCGAAAAAAATACACTGGAAAAAATATATTTCACTGTGGAAAACATTCTTTAATTTAAGCAAAACATGTATGTACCATATTTACTCAAGTAATGTCTATCTTAAAATAAATTAGTTGGTCTCCTACGAGTTAATGTTGTTTCTTGGAAGTCAAAGGAAGTTTCTTCAATCTGGAAAAGCAATGTAACTGAAAGAATAAATTAACTATTTAAATAAAAAATTGCCTTTATTTTGAGAAAATTGTACTTTGGTAGAGCATATTTAAAGGAAAAAAATGATAAGTTAAATCAACTTTCGTGACATATTGTTTAAACAGAGAAAAGAGAAAACTTATCGAAGCAAAAGCAAGTGAAAATTAAGCATCAATTTAAACTGAAATAAATTTAATGAAAATTTTCTCTAAATGAAATGTTTTTTAAATCTAAGGAAATGTTAACTTAAATAAATGAAACATTTTACTGAAAAATCTTTGTTCTTTTTGCAAGGACAAATTTTTATACCGAAAACAATGCTCAATCTTTGTTTAAGGAAGAGGTTTTATTTATCTTAATGCACTGATTTTAATAGACTCGTTTCCTGAATTTAATTAAAAATATTTTTCTTGAAGACATTGCACACAATGGCTGGTTCAGGAAAATAATTTTTTTTACAATCTTTGTTTTATTTATGTATAAAAATAAAGTTCTTATGCAAGCTAATAAATGAATTTTTTTCAATTCCATTGCTGCTGTCTCTTAAATCCACTGGGTTTTGCTGATTTTTTTTTTTTGGAAACGAAGAGCGCAGGTACTCAAAAGCTCCACCTCATATTTACATTTAAACAGAGAAATACAGATATTGCCACCAGCGGCTTGATGTTCAAGCAAATGACTGTATTTATAAGCCAGAGCCCAAGCTTAGTCAGACCATTGTTGGCACATGAAGACTTAAAATCAAAAATAGTGTGTGCTTTATTACTGGTAGTAGTTCGACACCCAGCTATTTAGAAGGATGATTATAGCTCACTCTGACGAGAAATGGCAAAACGTATAGCTCGAGTTAGAGTGTTGCACTCAATGAACAAATTGCTCACAAGACAATCCAGATTAGGAACACCCTCAAATAATACTAATGTTTGAGCTGGATACCGATTTACTAACAATATTTAAAAACTTTCCTGTCTGGAGTAGAACTTTTAAGTTGTTCAAATACTTTCTACATTGTCCCTGTGATTCTTACCTTTTTTCTTCTAAATACACTGAATTGATAACTGGTCTTTAAAGCTAATGCTGGTGTAGCTCTTTGTTGCTACTAATCTCTGTTTAGTTTTACTCGTACTGTTGAACTTGGAACTGCTTATGTTCTGATACATTGCATTAATACTTTGCATTGTTTTTCACTAGTTCGCTTACTTGTTTTTGTTTTCACTTTGAATTGCTTGACTGCTCGCTGGTCGCAAAACAGCTGATCAGCGTCTACTAGTTTCGTAAGAAATGCTTCAATGCTGCTATTATACTGTCTTTTATACATAACATTTGTTATTCAAGCAGCAGAACATATGACGATACTTGTGTTGTTAATCAGCTGCTCTGCCGATCTAGTAAATGCTGCTTTGTGTTTTTTTTGTTGAAACGCTGAACTATGTTAATAATTAGACTGTATGGTTTGTTTTGAAGTCATTGTAGTTTGTTCTGCATTTTTGTTTTTCTGTTTAGTTGTAGCTTTTTTCATGTTGTGATATTTTTTAAAAAATAAATAAATTCAATTTGATCCTTAGAGTACAAAGAAAGTTTCATAATGAAGGGGAAAACTACAGAAGAAATAACCGTTTCCATGTATTTAGTTGAAACTCTATTTGATGTACTATTTTGTACGAAAAATGATGTTCGTTTTTCTCATATTAAAATTTAATAATTTATGAAATTATAATAAGTATATTATTAAAATTGAGATTAATATTTAATCAAATTCCGATATGTGTTAAGCCTTAAGCTGATTTTTTTTTGGCTCTGCTTAAAAGTGGAAAAATTATTCCATAAATTGCCATACTTAAGCGTCCATATAACAGAAATAGAAAGACTAAGTTTTTGCTGAACTCTAAACCACACAGGTCCTATGATTCCACTTCACACTACATTTATTCAAATGCAACTACATAAGCACAATATCACAGATGCGCATATTTCAAAAACCAACACTTAAATCTGAGCAAGTGTGAAAAAGAAACAGAAATAGAACAGAGAGAGAGAGAGAGAACATTAGAACAAGTAAACGAATGTTAATGCGAATTGTGGACCATAAATATCATTAATAAAAATTATGACTTATACCATTTATTAGAAGACAGACAGCAACAATAACAAAAGCCGCAATAAAGAGTCAAAGTAACAGCAGCAGTAGAAGTTGATAAGCACAAAGATCTGCAAGGATATGTGTACGAGTGCATGTGTGCGTGCGTGTTAGTAAAATATTGCGCTTATAAATCGCTGAAGTGAATTTTCTGTTATTACGTGATTAATTTCATCTTTACATATCACATAATAAACTGCAAATATTATATAGCGCACACAAAAGCACATTGTGTTGTTGCTGAGAGTGTATTGGTGTGAGTGTGTCAGTGTATTTGTTTGGACTTCATACAAAAGCAAGAGACAGATATGCAGTGTGTTATCACCACTTAATCACCGGAAAATGGTAACTCGCACACAAAATGCACACGCATTTTCCACATTCATCTTGGTTTTTTGCATTAACACACACACACAAAGAGAAGCACGTATGTGTGTGTTTGTGTGCGTGCATGTTAATATTCAGCATGTTGTTCTTGTTCACGTTGTGGCTGTCTGCAGTGCTTAACTCTTTGTAAATGACAGATATGAGCGAGACATTAATTTTAACTTTCTGTTGCTGATGCTGCTGCTGCTTCATTTTATTCATATCCGGCATTTACGCGAGAGATTCTTTATTTGATCCTGTCCATGAGATTGCGTTGAATGACATGGTTTTATACAGGGTGTTGTAATGAGAGTAGCTTAAGTTTGAGCGATTCAGATTCCTTAGAGCATTTGTGATGATAGATGCCGTTCCCACTTCATGCGTTATGCAATGCAATTTGCTTTATTAAGTCTTTACTGCTTTAAAATTTTTTCAGATATGTGAGATGCCACGCCCATTTTTTGATAATTTTTATCACTTCATATCTTTGTACTAAGATTTAAAATAGTGGGTTAGTAAAACCTCTGAACTTGAGTGTCACGCTAATTTTTAGAGCTCTGCTCACTTTTCGCACTCCGCAAAATTTTCACCTCGGTAGTGCCTTTGTCACTTTTGTGTTTCTCCACACTAAATTGGAAAATTATAGCTCACAATTCCATTCATTTTTTGTAAAGTGCTTGTTTATGTAGCCATGTCCAAGCTTCATTGTAATCGATTAAAGACTAAACTTTGTGGGAGACATCATGGTCATTATGATTTGAGTTTCAAGGAATCCTTTCTTAACTGAGCCTACGCAGGCTCTGCACTTTGTGTGTCTTGGACCGTTATTTTGGTACTGTGCGATGATTCTGATTCAATTGGTGAAGACAAATAAGATATTTTTCTTTTCTGGAAGGCACCATGCATCTTCTTTATAACATGTACATAAATATTGTAAGGAGATACTAAATCCTTAATTTTAGATATCTATGGCAAATGCATTGAGTTAAGTATAGTTGCCTAGTCGGTTAGATCGGTAAAAACATTTTTGGACCATAGGAAAAGTAAAACTTAGCTTTCCTTAATGTTGCCGAATTTCTTAAGGATCAGAGTTTCAAGAAATCTTTCCCTTGTGGATATTGGCTTTGTTTAAGAATCAGGAAGTACTCGACTACCACGAAAAGTAACTGAGTGCAAAATTGATTCCAGCTCTGTTGACGATCCCTGATTACAAATTTTATGTTTCAGCTCAAAGCAATTGGTTTCTTGCTCTTCTGGGATTTGGCATCTACTATATAGCTACTCTGTAATTAACTTTCGAAACTTTTCCCTTAATGGATATTGAACTTATATGAGAATCTAATTTTTCAAATTTTAAGTTTCTGGAGTAGACAGACAGTTTGGCCTGGGAACTTAACGCTAGTCTGTTACTCAGGAAAAAATACATTTTCATATAGAAATTACGAAATTTTCAAATTCTTGGACGGAATATGCATTCCTTAAGAATTCGAATTTCGACCAATATGAGATAAATGTTGTGGTATGGGCTTTTATACGCAATCAGTCGGGACAAAGAGTGTTATATGTTGAGACTGCAGGGTGATTTGAAATTATAACGATTCTTTATTCGCCACCTATGTAAGTTTAAAAGAAGTTTTTACAGACGTATATATTTTTGTGCACATGTATTTTAATATTGTAAGACTACATACGAATATACATAAAAAGTAGCTTAGTTCAAATATTGAATTTGTAAAGCAATGTAAGCAGAATTTAATATCTGTACATTTTTTTTGTTTACGATTTATTTACTTTCCATTTTTTTGTAATTTTAACTTTAAAAATGTTCATTCAACCGAACAATGAAAATGAGAGAATGACAATCAATATCAAATGCTTTGTTTCGTAGAAAATCAAACTTCAGTGGTGGTGGTGGTGGTGGTGGTGGTGGTGGTGGTGGTGGCAATACTGCAGAACATTCATATAAAGTTGCCGCATTACAAATTATAAACTAAGTCTCGTATATCAGTCACTCGGTCGGTTGCGCGCGCCATTTTGCATACTCATACAGATCCGTTTCCGTTTCACAAATCATTGTGTAATGGTAGCGAATCGTTTCACTTTGTATTCGTATGCCACATTTCCGTTTCTCGTGCCAGAAGGAGCATCAGCAACTTGAAACGCGTAGTTGAACTTGAGGCAGTGTGTTGCCATCGACGTATATTTTATAAAGACATGTGTTTTGATTATCCAATTTTTAAACAAAATTAACTCATTTACATAATAACGAGTTTTAAATGAAAGCAACACTCTAATTAAAAATTTCTCTCTGTAATATCGTCATATTTGCTTATTAATATTATTACTTTTATTATTATATTTGTAATATAATAGACATAGGGATGTTTCATTCCAAAAAAAAATAAAATTTTCAGCAAAGGTTTTCTTTATTTTTCAATGCTGAACAATTTTTCGAGCTTTATGTATAACGTTTTTTGCAGCGATTGCTTAATTGACAGCATCATGTTTTTGATTCGATGGCTACACTTGTTCGTTGCCTATTTCCTTTGTTACATAAAGTCCTAATTGTTGTTGTTTAAAATTTTTCACAAATACGGGCTCGACAGGAAATGCAAGTTGAAATCATTTCAAACACGCGCACAAGCACACACATGCAGATACAACAAATAAAAGTAGCACAAACGCGCGCTCCGGCTGCTTTCGGTATAAAATTCGTGTGCAATAATGAACATAGGGGCACGAATAAACATTTGATAAAACTATATTAGTAAGCAGTGCTACATGCAAAAAATGTTTATAAGAAGCATTCGAGCATGAAAAACGGAAGCACAAAGTAATGAAAACAATAAAATAAAAATATTTCGTAATTTAACCTAATTGTTGGAGATTCATTTAGAGCGAAAAATAAACAAAACTGCAATGGTAGATGGGAGTGTTCTTTTACTTTTTTATATTATAATATGTATGAAATAATAATAAAAAAACAACATTATTGATTCAAAAATTTCGGTGAAAGGCAAAAATATATTTAAGCATTGTAATAAAATCACAGAAAAAACTCGCGAAAAAGAATTTTTGTACTGAAAGGAAAATGACAGAATTATAAAGAGGTTTCATTTCTACTTTTTCCATTAATTTGTTGTTTGAGCTTTACTTCTTTGACTCAAAGAAACGATGAAAAATTTAAATTTGTTAATGTCCGCTGAAATCGAATAAATGTGTCAATGGACAACCTCTTAGATTTCAACAATTAGCATCTACCCAGCACCATATTCAACTGATGTGTACCCGTCTGACATTTTCCTGCTACCAAAAATAAAATCTCCACTTTGGGAAGACGATTTGAGTCGGTTGAAATCAAAAAAGCTAAAACATCTATAAGCCATAATTATTTTAATTTTGCAAAATTCAATCTTCACGGAATTTACGATTTCGCAAGTCACGCGAACACATTTACCCTAACCCCAACTACTAGTACTAACTAATTAAGTCTTGGGAGTTGTGGTATCACTTTTATTCGAAATGTCTATATGGGACTACCAATTAAATGTAAAAACCTAACCAAAGTCTCACTTTTCAGATAGATTTTATGAAGGGATAGCAACAGTTTTTGTCAACGGAAATTTTGACAGTAAGTTGCACTGTTGATCATGGCATTTGCTTTTGACAAAAAATTGGTATGAAACCAGCTTTTACTTAGATCATGATCATATAAATTAAAGAAACTTTTAAAAAATAGCCAGAATTTAACGGTTTTTTAATTTTACAACAAAGTATCTGCACCTAAAAGATCTAAAAATTGTCTGTTGATAGAAATTGATGATAAAAAAACATCACTACTACAGAACGTCTACTTTAAGTTATCTGAAATATTTTTACAAGTGAAGTGTTCATCAAAATATCACTAAAAATTACAATTTCGGATAATTTGGTGGCATACGAACGCACCGCCATCGTTGGTAGTGGACTTTGAAAGCATAAAAATATAATTTTTTATCTACTTACTAGATACTCTCATTAGCATGATGCAGAAGAAACTGCATCACCACAAATGATTTTGGTTTTTGAATAGATAATATACACGCAATTTGTTTACTTTGATGGATGCATTTATTCAGTTTTTAGCTACTCTACAACATAAAAATATTCATCTTGAATTTAATATGGGGCCTGATTGCCCTTGCTATTTTGTAGGGTCTTTTTGCGAACGCAAAACGAAAGAGTCACATTGCTGCATTTGTATAATTCAAGAGAATCACGTAATTTTATTTCATGCTTTTATCATGTTCTAGATTTTTTTTTTTCACTGCTTTTGATATATGCATTTCTTACATGCATGTCAACACACTCACACACATACAGCACTCTAATAGCATGCAATTTATGTTTTTGGCTGTAATGAGCACATGCAGGTTTCTCTTTCGCACGATCGTGCATTTGAAATTAATGTCCCCTTTGAGAAAATTTTGCTTTGTAAAACAAATTTCATATGTTGTTATTGCAATATTATATCTTTATGTAGAAATTCTCACTCATATTCAACGACACCACATAGATATTATCGACCCAGTTCGAAAAATGGTGGTGGAAAATAAGAAATAAAAAATTCAAAGCTATTTCCTTGAAATTCCTTACAAAAAATTTATTGTCATAAATACAAAACAACTTATCACTTATGAAATGCTTCTTATTTTAATAAGTAAATTTAATATAAATCAAACAAATCTAGTGCAATATTGGGTTGAACTTTATAAATCAGTCACTCGTCAAATCGGAGACCTCAACGTTCGACTCCTTACGGTTTTGGCATGTAGCTTATGTCCCATGTTTCTGGATTAAAATACCTTTTCTGATCTGTATGGCATGGGAGTTAATTTTTACATGATTTTATTTATCTGTCTGCGGAATTCATGAGTAAACGAAGAATGGAAATCTGATGAAATTCGGTACACCCGTTCATTTTTCAAATCCGTTCACAAACAGGAATGTTGTTCATACAAGTAAAATATTTGAATTACTATAATAAGGAAGGTATTAGTCAAAATGCAAGTAAATGTACACACATTTGGATTAGTTTGGAGCAGAATAGTACATTAAGTGGCTGATTTTCAAAAAGAAGGTCTTAAAAGAAATTAATTTTGAGATATTTTCATATCTCAAATTCTAGACCATGCTTTATCGTTCTACTAAGTTTTTAGTATAAAAAAAATTTTTGACCGAAATGTTAAATTTTTTAAGATTATTTTTGTTGCATAGATTTCAAAACCGGCCAAGTCCATGAACTTACTTTCAAAACCTGCCAGTATACATATATCAAAACCTGTCAAGTCCACTTTTTTTTAAACAAAATTTGTTGGTAACTATGTCAAAACCAGTCAAGTCCATGTTCAATGGACTAAACCCTACCAAGTCCAAAATTCATTTCTCAAAAACAGATGAAACTCGAAAAGTCTGATGAGTGCTTTGAGTAAGGAATTTTGTAAGTTAATATGTGGGAAATAAGTTTAAATTTTATATTGAAGATAGATGATAATAAACGTTTTTCGTTGTTTTTCCAAAAGCATGAAAACTGGACGCCTAATTTGGTGAACTTAGCATGAAGACCTCAATGCTAAAGGTGTTTCATTTAAACAGAAAATGGATATGAAGATTATTAATCTATTTATAACTTCGAAATAATAAATAAACTACTTAGAAGCAATTAGACTTAACCTCTTCTATAACTCATTTCTAGTTAATAGCCTAATCGCCCTAAATTTGGTAACCATGCGCTAACTTATAAAATGTTTGAACATAACATTCATTTTCCTTTTTACCACAATGTAGTTACTGTAGGAACTTTGCATAAAACTGTTGAATGATATTTAGTAAAAAAGAAATTGATCTTATGCAATACTTATCAATTCAATTTATTTATTAAAATATGATTAATTTGCTTTGGTTATATGCTGGCTCTTAGGAATAATTTTAAATTTTTTCAATTAACGAAGACATTGCACAGTTTTATCACCAATCCACTAAATTCCCGTTGGGTTATTTCTTTCACATCTTAACACTGCCAGAACAACATCAAAATCTAATCAGAAAAAATATTATTTGTCTGTCATTTTGTCACGTCACTCACATCGAGACACAATAATAAAATTATATTTGTTTGTGTTTCGCATGCGAAAGTAGTGCTGTCAGTGTCAGCAGCACACACATTCACATACACATTTTCCCAAATCATCAGACTGTGTTGCCAACATATCAATAACAAATGTCCTGCCTTTGAGATCATTTCAATAGTACGACGTTGTTCATTTTGAGCTGAGTTAAATCGAAAGCTGTGAAGAATTGTGCGCAGCTTGCGCTGACTATTCGATGAGCCATCCACTCCTTCTTGACTTTCTTTTTTGTCATATAACGAGAAATTGTCCCATTTGTTTGTATGGATACGAATGACCGTTATTACTGCTGACATCGCTTTGTTGTGCTGTTGCCACATTTGACCTTGGGTAGTTTCTTTTATGTTATCTTCAGCATGTAATTTTTATTAAAGAGAAATAATCTACGGTTGTGGGCAAATTTATTTTTATTACAAATGTCTTGTTTTCTTTATTTATTTCTACGATTATTGCCTCATATATAATACTAATTTTCAATATTTCTATTTTTCGTTCGTTTCAGATACATGAAAGCGTGTGTTTGTGAGTATAACTTTAAATGGATTATTGATCGAAATTAAAAATATAAACTTAAGAAATGTTTTTAGCTTTTGTCATTTCAAGTCATTTAAATGAAATTTTTTGGCTTGTCAGGGATTCTTGCTCTTTTGTTGCTGAATTATATGCTTCGTGAATGGAAATGGAGATTTTTTTCAGCAAGTTTTTCACTCACATGCACAATAAAATCGCCTGAACTCTTCGCTGAAAGTTTATTTTTGCTTACAAACACGATTCCGCAATTAAATTTAAACTCTTAATAGATGACGCATTTTTAAAAAAAAAAATCGTAGAAGTTTTGTTAAAAAAATCAATTTAATTCAATTTTACATTCATAATTTCATATATTTTTTTTTGAATATTCACACAATACTTCAGGCTTTTAATAATTTTCAATATCCCTAAGGCAATTTTCATACACATACATATATTTTTTTAAGCATAATTAAATTATTTAAATTTTAATTCTTTCAAACGCATTATTTATTTATTCTGTATTTTAATCAATAGAATCTATGCTGTAAAATGTAAATTTTTATTAAAATAATAAATTGTAATCGAAATCAATTTTAAGAGCAATTGAATTAAAATGATGGAATGATGGAAAATATTGCACATGTTTTTATGTATGTAAATTATATCGTTTATTAGCATATGCATTAGACAATTAATGATTTTAATTACGTAGGCAAATGAATTTTGAAGTACTCATTAAAAATTAATCATATTTTAATTAAAAGTGCGCAATATAACAATGAAAACTCATTAATTATATTTTTCATAATGAAGCGCAAATACAGCGAGTATTTAATGTGAGTTCTTTTGTGTGCAGAATGATAAATGCACATTTGGTTTTTACTTGAAAATAAAAATTAGAGTGAGCGGGACAAAAACTGACTCTAAATATTAAAAAAAAAATACAAACTTTTTTGCTAAAATTGAACAAATTTTTGATTTGGCAATGTTATTCTATAGAAGCCGTGATCCTAATAAAATGATCCTAATAAATTAAGAACGTATATAAAGCATAAGCAATTAGTACCATGGTCCAACCCTTTTAAAAAAAAAAAAATTATTACCTGATGCTTCCGTGATAAGTAGCACAAAAAAACCTCTCTTGCCTTTGAAACTGCTTCCAAGCAATAAATCCCAAAAAAATTGAAAAACTCTTCCTCAACTAAAATCAAAACGTCGCAATTAAATCTTAAATCGATGAAATAATCGATGACGACATTGGCTGAAATTTGTCGATTATGTCTTAAATCCGCAATACTACTCACTAATACATAAATAAAAACAGTCCACTTAAAAATTGGCAACACTCTTGGTGACATCAGGCAGCAGCACCGATGACAAAATATTAAACCACAAATTAGGGCTAAAAGTTGTGCGAACAATGCACACTGCACTTGAGACACACGAATACATGAAAAATGTTTCATAAAATGCAAAGTGAAAATTGAAAAATCTGCTTTCTGCCCAACGCTGTATTGCTTTCCTGCACCATGGTGATTTTCACTCTACTTTTCTATGCAATCCTTTGCCATGTCATTCCCTTTCTAAAGCCATTAGTGTTATTTAGTGTTGCCGCACAAGTTTTTCCAGCCATTTATGTTGATTTTGTCGTCAGCGTTTTTCCGCTGTTGCCATAATTTTTTGTTTTGCACAATTTTTCGTTTTGTTGCGTCCTTGCATGGCGTTGCGGTATCCTGCTTGTTTTGCATAAAAACAATTAGAAAGAGACAACATGTCGAAAACAGCAACAACATCAATATAGTCTATGATAAATATTTTGAAGTTTTTGCATATCTAAAACGCGTTCGCTGCAAAATTTATTGTTTTCTAACATGCAAATTGTTTGAAGAGTGTGAGTGTTTTCGGTCATTCTGTGTGTGTGTGTGTATGTGTGCGGTATTGTTTTACGATATTTTAGGGTGTCACAAATTACGTATAAAAAAGTTTTATTGTCACTTACTTGAAAGTCAAAGCATCGGTCAGTTGTCACTATCATAGACACAAAAATACCAATGTTCAGGAGCAATTCCAGTCCAAAGTCCATAATTTAACAAAATATTGATGAATTCATTCGCATCTCTCTCTCTCTCTAACTATAATCACTTTACTGGCTTGCTAGAAAAAAGTATTCCAAGAAGTTTTTCCAAAATAATACTGATACGAAAACAGGAAAAGGTATTGCTTGGATGCAGCTTGAAAAGTAGTTTAGCGCAGGCTTACAACGACAAACACATTCAATATCTATGAAAATATCACAAAATCATCTGGTAACATTCCTCTAAATATTCGCTTGACAGTATTATTATATAACCCGGTTAATGTTTTCTGTAACAAAAATAATCAAAACACCCTAAAGTTATATATATATAGCTGAAAGTGTCCAAAAACTACGAGTACTTTTGAACAATAGTTTGCATGTGTGTTGTTTCCATGATGCCAGCAACAACATGGATGTTGAAATAAATTTTTACATTTATTTATTATTTTTGTGCACGTCAATGTTAATTAAAAATAAATCAATTTCAAGTGAGAAGTGGAGTTCAAATTGACAGCAACTAATGCAAAAATATTTTACCAAAAACTTGAACTAAAACTAAACATTTAATTTAAAGGTTTAATTTGCACTTCAGAATACGCGTATTCAATGCAATTCATTTTTGTTTTACATTAGATGATATTGTTCATTTTAGCAACAATATCATGCTAATTGCAGGCTCCTTGGTTTTCCCACACACACACAAACATATAAAGTAGTTACGTTGCACGTTTTGCGTGCTTAATTGAATTAAAGAAAAAAAAATTTAAATTAAAATTCAATTCATTTATATGACGACGTACTCACTTGTGCAAATGTCTCTAAGGGAAATATTTGTGTTTCAACAGCTAAGCAAAATCTTTTTGCCGCTCTAAAACCGTAAATTTGCCAGGAAAATACGCATAATTCGAGAAGGGAAAATAATTTATTGAGCTGTGGTGCAAAACGCTAAATTCACATACGTAATTAGAATTCGCACCACGAGCGCGAAATTCGTTTGTAGAAATGCCATAGAGTGTACAATGTGGATATATGCGACGTGCATATGTTTTTTGAAAATAGTCTAATTTTCTAGCTAAACAAGCTGTGTGCATAAAATAATATTAATATTATTGTAAGGAAAAAGGATAAATTATAAGATAATTGCCTTAGAGATATTGATAGCACTAGCTGGATTATTGAATTCGAAATTCATAAATAATTTTAATTTAAATATTTTTGTGAAGGGTTACGAGTATAGCTTACTAAAATAAATCATCATTTCTTACATGAAATTATTTTAATATTAAATCGAGAGTGATAACTCGATATGAATACGTATATTTAGGCCCAATAACTTATCACAATTAAATCGTAGACTAAACTGCGATTTGGTGTTAATCGAAATTTATTGCAAGCAACGATAATTTATGTCGTGTGATCAGCTATTAACGTGCGAATCGTCGTTTAAAGTTAATATGAGAAATTTTGCTATTTAATGAAATTTTTTTAATTGAAATAATACCTACAATTAAAAAAGGTTTTCTTAAATTGAATCTTTGTGTAAACTTTTTTAAGCCCAAATTTACAAAACTGCAAAGGAAGTGAAATATCTTTCACGCTCTAATAATTGGACAGAATGGATACAGGGTTAGAGGTGAGGTAAATAAATCTAATTTACTAGCATTCAACAGCCTGTATGCAAATTTTAGTGACTACGAGTGATCAGGTCGGGATAAGCTGCTTCTGTCACTGGGATTTTATGCAATAGGCAGCATTTTGCAAGTCGCTGAGGACTTTATCGGCATTTCATCCATGTCTGGATCTCGCTGTTTTGAAATATTTTTGTCATTTGTTAAATGTTTCAATTTACATTGCCAATCATAAATCTTAACTTTAAATGCTTGTAAAATCAAATCAAATTTTCAGGGCTGATACTCCTGTATATTCTAAAAATTTTGAGCCTATAAAAGCTGAAATCGGTGATGGAGTATTTGGGAAATTGATGTTTTTTTTAAAACAGTCAATTTTTTTTATCTTTTACCACATAGAAACCGTTCAGGCCTTAATTTATTCAGATTTGCAGTTTTTTGCCATCTACTAGTACACATCTACCTAAAAATAATATTAAAGCGAATTTGGATTGTGTTGAAAAACTAATTTGAGTTATGTTGGTTTGTTTATATTCATCAATGAATTTTTTTGTTTTACTTACGAGTTTTTTTTAACACAATTTGAAACTTTTTTTTTAAGCAATAATACAGGTCAAAAAATTTTATCGAATTTTTTTATATCTTCTATCACTGAAAAAAGTTTCAGCCTATTTAAAAAACACGAGGGTAATGATAGGCCCATTAAAGATGGAATGACCCTTATATGGAAATGGTTTGTAACGCTTTGGAGCAAAATAAACTCACCCGATTTTAATAATTTTTTTTTAAAACAACATAGATGTTTGTGCTAGAGAAGGTAATTGAATATTTATTTTTTTTTTATTTAACAGTTAGATATCCTTTTTATAGAATTAAGTTTTTGCAAAACCTCATACAAAAATTGATTGATGTTTGTTGCCTGTGCTTTTGGGGCTTCTCCTGTGGTTTTATTGCTATTTTTTTGTGTTCTCCTTTGTACGGTTTGTATTTGGCTTCGACGTTCAAAGGACAAACTCTCTTTCAATTGTTTTTTTTTTTGTTACTTTCAAAGAAAATAGATATAGAAAATCTTAAGAGAGTATTTTCATAGAAAATGTATAACATTCATAATAATTTTTGATATTTTGTTTATTAATAAATTTTTAAACACAATGACTTAAATTTTACTATTCAACTATTTCAAGTTTCTCATATCAGTGGGGGTTGGTTAGCTTCAAAAGAAAAATCCTTATTCTCGTCAATGCACGCGTTAAATGGCAGTTCAATCTTGGTCACCCATATGCCTTCGCCCGGCCCTGTTTGCATTCTATTAAATAAAGTAAGGACGACTCAAATTATTATGCGCTATTTTAATCTCAAAAAAATTGCATAAATATTATTAATCTCCCGAAAGCATGGACAGGCACAGCGAGACAAGACTAGCCTTGTACCAACCAGGCACGGCATGCAATTTTATACTATGTACACGATGTCCCCGAGCAATTTATTAAGATGCTCCATGACTAACTCTTTTCCACGTCGCTGACTTCACGCCATTAAGTGCATGTTTTTTCGCTCGCTGTGCTCGTTTTTTTTTCATCTTGCCACCCTTACGCTGCAACACTCGCTGGTGGTGGTGTTTGGTGTTACTGCAGCGAGAAAACCAATAAAAGCGCAACACTTGACGTGGCGTAACAAAATCCTCCGAAGTCATTGTTCGCGCCACACTTACAAAAACATACAAATGCATACACACACACACACACACATGAGATGCAAGTGCAGGAGCGCTAGCGTTAAAATAGTGTCAGTGACTGCGGCACCCAAGTTGTGCGATTTAGGGTGGATCGAATTAAAAATGGTTCTTTTAATTTTCATTGTTTAGAGGAATATATAAAAAGGAAAAATATTGAGCGATTTAGTAACAAAACAAAAAAACATTAAGTTTGCTTGCTATTAATTTACTGAGTTTAAATATCAAATTTGTGTATCGTGAGGAGAAAAGAAATGAATTGTGTTGTGTGTGGGAATGATTTTCGTTTGCTTAAGAGTAATATTTTTCTTGTGATATTCTCCAAAGAATGCCTCCTATCTATTTTCTTTCAATTGTAAGATTCCGAGATATTTATTATCATCTTTTAAGAGAATTTATTAAACTTTCACATAAATTTCTATTACAAAATTGTTATCACTTAAGTGGAATTTAAATAACCTAAATACATACATACATGCATATCAAAATATGCACATTGTATATGCATATGTATGTATATGTATATAGAAGAGACTCCCTAATATGCACATGGACTTGGGCCAACATGAAAAATGCTTTGCCAGCATACGCAATATGCATGCTGTATTGCAGAGTTGTTGCATTCCTGTCCTCATTCACAAGGACCCTGACCCCTCCCCCCTCAATGCGATTTTGCTCTCATCTCTTGTTGCCCTTCCTGGCATAAGTGAACAAACAACACTTTTAATGCATGTTCTCGACGTTGTTGCAAATGTTCAACGCCACTGTGTTGTTGAAATGTGCTTTCGTCCTTTGAAGTCCTTGCCGCATGCTGATTTTCTCCCATTCTCTTAAATTTTTGTACTCCTTGTCATTTTTTCCTTATTTCTCTTGCATGAAAATGCATTTTAGTAACAATTTTTTTTTTTAAAAAGTTTTTGGTTTTTTATTATTATTTTGGTTTTCGTTTCTTGTGTCTTGAATAAATTTAAATTTAGCTGTAAATGACAACTTAACTCATACTTTCAAATTTTATTTAAAATGTAATTCGAGTATTTTATTTATTTTTATATTCTTTTCTGAAATGGAGCGAATTTAGTTGCGAAGTAACTGGGTAACGTTGACATCGTTGTTCCAACTTTCTCATCATAATTCAATAGTGACAGTTTTGATATGTGTCTGGGCTTATGTGGGCAACACTGATAGCAAGCGTTTCGCTGTTGTGAAAAGGACGAGCGTATGGGTACATTAAACTCTCATTAATCATATCTTATCATTTGTGGTAGAACCGAGGATCATGCATCATATAAATATGAAATTCAGGATAAAGTGAGATTTTCGGAATATTTATAAGAATCGGAAACAGTTTCAAAACATCACATGGCCCTTTAACACTTTTCAACGAACACTGGAGCCAATGACTCTGAAAATTAGGAATAAATCACTTCTTATACGAGTAAATATCAATTTTCTGGTATTGAAACCAGTTTCCGTATTGCGGCTTCGGATCAGTTGATTTAAAAGACAGATCAGGTTGTGTCGAGAAAATCGTCAAAAAATTTTAATTTTTAAATTTCTTTCGTAGTTGCATAAAACTGAAAGACTTGAAGACTTAAAGTCTTTGCTTTTTTGGGCACTCTGGGTTGCTGAGCCAGATATTTTATTTAAAGTTCAGATATGGTTCAAAACCCTCAGTAAACTACTGTAGAATGATATTAATAATGATGGAATATCTTACACATATTTTCGATAAGTACTTGTTGCAGGTAAAGCTGCTATCCAACTGATTGTTTTGATTGTGGTAATAAAATAAAGTTGAATTGAATTTGAACTTAGAAGTATAAACTCAAAAATTTCAAGTGTTTTGAATGTATACATTAAAATCACACCGCTGGTCGTAAAAAAATCTTTGGCCAGCAGCGATTTGGACATACAAGATTTAAAATTACTTTATATTGTAAAATAATCTAACAATATCTCGCTTACACTGCAAAAAGAGGAAAGTTTTCAATTATCTTTTCGTCAAACAAAAACAAAAACAAAGAAGATTTAAAGTATTACGTACCAAAAATTGGAAGCATTAGTTGACCAGATGATAAAAACGCATATTTTCCTATATAATCTGTTTAGAAGGGTATTTCTTCTACCACGCTACGCGCTGGATGGGTTGAGTAAACGTACGTAACTAACTCTCTGTATATTGTTTTGAAGCTGATGAAAGGTACCACGCCCTCACGTTAAAATGTGCCTATTTTTTTGCTGATGCCAGATAAAACTACTTCCTATTTTTTTGTGCAATTTGGTTACATACCTTTATAGAATTACATATAAAACTATTATCTTCTATAGGTGGTGCCACGCCCTCCTTTCAAAAATTATGTAATTTTCGACTATAGTTTTTGCGAACTGTTGCTAGTATCAGTGTAGATGTTGGCTTCTCTCTCTTAAATATCCCCTTCAGTATAACGTTTTAAAGGTTTTACTCGCAAAGTAGGTGTCACGCCCCCTTTGAAAATATATCTATTTATTTCCGATGCACATCCGAAGTAATAATTATATTTGTGTATAAATTTGGCTGCATTGCTTAAAGAATTATCCCAATATGGCATTTTTTTTTTGTATGAGGTGCCACACCTCCTTATCGAAAATCGCCAATTTTTTTTTCAGAGTTTGTCCTTGTTATCCTCAGTGCTGTAAAAAAATTGGATACACTAGAATAATAACTCTCTCCATATAGCGTTTTAAATGTTTCATGTGTGTGGGCGGTAGGCGTGTTTGTAAACCGATTTAGCGAATTTAAAAAAAAATCTTTAACTGTTCGGCAAAAGTACGATGAAAATAAGTTCAATGCAATCAAAAGAGATGATATATTTCAGCCATGTCTGAAACCTGCTTTTCTTCGACAAATTAATTGCAAATAATAACGAGCGGAGTCAAAACTAACCGTGAAGTCACAAGTGCACAAGTGTTAGTGAGACAAAACTATACTTCGTTTCCTCAACATTTCAGTAGCACTCCGAGCTAAATACTTCGCCTCTACATACAAACACTAGAACGGTTTTACCAAAAAGCTTATCCTTCAACGTTTCAGTTCATCAAATATGTGTCCAAATTGAATTGCAACCATGAAAAAATGAACAACTCAAGTAAAATATGATGGAAAATAAAACCAAATACAACATTTTAAGAAATGTTCACTCATATTAGATTACAATTGGATTTCTATAATAATTTTGCTCTTATCCTTTGAAAGGAAGTACATTGCATCATACATTTCTGCAAGAATATAAAAACTTTTTTCATTAAAACTGATACAAAAGAAGAAAGGAAATCACTAAAATCACCCACATTACGACAGAAATCAGTAAAATCCGTAGATACGAAACTTCAGAACCGTAACGACGAATACAAGAAATCAATTTTTCATTTTTCACAAATTTTGTCGTTTTTCAATTTGCATACATTCGCAGGACAATGGACAGATAGATGAATGCAAACTGGAACTGAAAATAAAAACCAATGTGAGTTTTCTGCTGCTGCCATATCCCAGAATGTGCACCATCTTCAGTCACAGTGTTGTGATTCGTTCTTTTCTTCACAACATCAATTTGCCCCCGTTGTGAAATGAAGAAACCTCTACTGGTGCCATACATATGGCAGTAGATTTTGCATATGAGAAGATATTTAACTATCTTTGAAATTTATATTTGTCTGCATCCTTGAGATACCTACTCTGCACAGCAACCAAAGAAAAAGACACAAAAAAGCTACTTTTATGTATTTTTCATTTTCGTTTTCTGTTGGTTTTTGTTTCTTCTGTTTCGATTTGTTTTTCTTTGTGCCACATTTGCATATGAAAGTTTGTCTCAATTTTGTCGTTCTGTATTATAAATTCGAAAAATATGTGCGGACATGCTTGAGCTGCTCACTGTAGTATGCAGAGACTTGTGGCTACCGAACAAATGTCAGTTGACATCTCATACGGAGTTTGAATTATGCGTCATTCTGTGTGACTACGAGATTTGATTGTCAAAATTTATGACAATATTGGAAATCTTCATTTAGGTTTTGTGTTTTGGTTGCTTTTTGTTTTGTGATTGAGAAAAGTTTGACATTTTGTTGGATTCGGTGATTTTCCTTTTGATTTTCGGTTTGATGGTTAAGACTTTTTAACAATTTTTCTTTTATGTTACTTTATGATTTTGTTAAGTTTATAGACAAAGTTTTTGTGCTTTTAAATGCATTATATTTGAAGTGTATTATTAGTCAAATTGATTGTAAGGTATGACTCCTCAATTGGAAAGAATTCCGTTCGAAAACTTTAACGCATGACTCTTCATAGAACTTTTTTACGCTTTTGGTTTTATTTTAACTATCCAAATTTGTTTGATTTGTATCAATTTATTGTTTTCAAAGAAGATAGCAAGTAGTTTTCAAAAAATCGACAGGTTGAAATCTCAATCGTTTCATGTATAAAGATTTTTGTGAAAAGTTTCTCCGGAAAGAAGCTTAAAGGGAATACGGCAATACTTTAGAAGAAATAACTATATGTCAGACACACTTTTTGAACGAAAAGTGAGTGAGCTTGAATATCGGTCATATTGTCGTTTTAACGTTTCAAATATTATGTTATGAAAGATAACCAAACCAGAGAATGTTACTTACTAAGTCCTCAATATTACAATAGGCACAGCGACAAGTATTTCAAAAAGTGTTTAATATTTTTATAAGAACATAAGTAGTCTTTTATCAAGCGCGTGGAATATTATTGGGTTGTTTCCGTTCCAAAAAATTAAACTTTTAACACAAATAATATTTAACACGACATTACATTGGTCAACACGGACTTTGTGTCTGGACTCTTGGTGTCAAATTTTCAGTTCTTTTATATAGCTACTAAAAGATAAAATTTTTTTATTGATTGAAGTTTTGTGGGATGCAGAGCAACTTAAAAGTGCAAAATCACAAATTTTCGAGATATTTCTCACAAAGTTCCATCGAAAAGCTATTTTTTCTTATGAAACCATTAATATGGTCCAAAAGAGCATCACTTTCTCTTAAAAAAATATTTTAAATGCACCCCTATCACCTTTGTCGAAGTCGACTCGAAAATGCTTGAGAGTAATATTGTCGTTTCACCGTTGTCGAACTCGATATTTCAAATGACAAACCTAGAAAGTATTAGGTGCGCAACTAAGTTCTCGCTGTTTGTCAATAGATGGCGCTAGTGGTAAGAGCTGTTCGATTTGGTTCATATCGAAACGTTATGAATCTAACCTAAACATATGGTAAGCAAACCGATTTGACACTTTTAAGATTTTGTGTTTTCATAGTCTGTTTGTGGTTGCTCGAAAATGACTGACTTTGTTCCAAATAATCGTGATTTGCGGGAGGTGTTGATTTTCTTCTTTCAATCTCCAAAAAGTTTACGGAGATGGTGTTCTGAGCGAAACTACGTGCCGAGATTGGTTTCGTCGCTTTAAAGACCATGATTTCGACACCGACGATCGACCACGTGAAGGAATGCCAAAAACCTTCAATGATACGGAATTGGAGACATTGCTCCACGAGGTCCAAACGCAAGAAGAGCTTGCTTCAGTATTGGGAGTTACCCGACAAGCCATTTCCAAGCGTTTGCATGCGTTGGTGAACTTGGGTTCCCACTTGGGTTTGAAACCACGAGACGTAGCAAAAACGCTAGACCTCACGTTGCTAAACCAGTCAAAACATACTTGGAAACTCTCAAATGGGAAGTCCTACCCCACCCGACGTATTCCTCAGATATTGCCCCGTCAGACAACTACTTGTTTCGTTCAATGGCACAAGGTCTGGCTGATCAGCAGTTCAACTCCAATGAAGACCTCAAAAAATGGTTTGATTCGTGTATAGCCTCAAGAGACGAACACTTCTACCATGATGGCATTCGAGCTCTACCAGAAGGATGGGGATGGGGATGTATCTAGCTATGGGCAATACTTTGATTGATTTATCTGTAACTGTTTTTTGACAATAAAGTTGCATTTTCTACTGAAAAACAGACTTCGTTTTTGTACCACATTGAAAGAAATCTGGAATTTGCAAGAAGCTTCAATAAAGGCTTAAAAAAATTGGACATCAAGCAAGAGTGGAACTCACTAGCTGGAAAACCAAATATTTTGGATCCGCGACTGCGTGAAAGCGATGGCAGGCAAAATGAAACAAAAAATCTATCAAAGTACTATGATGTTAGTATGGTGAAACATATCCATAGTTATATGTTTGCATAGACTTAGAATGAAAGGTTAGCAACGTTGCCTGACGCACTTCCTCCGTTTTTGCAGCACATACACTATCACCTGAGCCAGTGTCTTTAACATCCGCAGAAGCACTCAGAAGAGATACAACAGATGAAGTATCTGAAAGTGTCGACTTGCAGCAGAAATGAAAGTTCTCTGAAAAGAAGGCTGAAGACCATGACTGATATTTTGTTGGATCGAGTTGAAGATCAAAGAAAATTAGTTATTGATGTCTGGCAGAGACACCAGTACATCGAAAAACACTTGAAAGAGTTTGAACGACATTATCGAAAGCTATATAAGTTTGAGAAGGAATACTTAATTAAGCCAACAAAAAATCTGAGTGCCACACTATCAATTACACTTTATTTTAACAAATAGCTCAAACATTTTTTGCTAAACGGATCGCAATTGACAGCAACTTAAAAATATTTTTGAATTTCATCCATTCAGTTCGCTTCAGTCACCTGTCGCACAAATTACTGTCGAAAAAATAATCAATTACAAACATCATCCAGTCGAGCTAGTTCGATTACTTTTTTAGGTCGACTCGAAAGAAAAGTCGACGGTCACTAATGTTAACGTTGTGTTAAGGGTGATTGTCTAGATGTGTTTTTACTTCGAAATATCGCAAATTGAAAACTTTTATAAAAGTCTCCATTCAAATCTACATAAGTTACAGAAGACACTGTGTCTGGAAAATGTTCAATAAATTCCAATTTACGATACATCGGAGAAAACAAATGTATCGATATTATTCAAAGTGGGTACGAAGAGAAATAATAGTTTTTTTGCATCCCATTAATGGCTACATAAAAAAATTACCTTTTAATATTATATAACCTCAAAAATCTCGAAAATCCTTTATTATCGCACTTAGACTTAGGATAACTCGAAAATCAAAGACATCAAAGCACGTAAAAAATCTTTTTAAAAATTTATTTGGGTTATAGAACCAGTGGCATCAAACTTTATTAGCATTTCTGAAGAAGTTCACTGAAAGAATCAAAGTCTCAATAAATTGTTTCATCATACGCAACTAAACTCATCTGCTTGGTTAGAGATGAACCCAATTAAGTCAGCCGCATGTGCGCTTTTTGTGAAAATGTAATTAAGAATTTCAGCAAACGAAAAAAAAATATCAACTTCAACGTAAACGATGCAAAGATGTTCTTTCACTAGATTATGAAAAAAAAGTAGGGAAGGGTGGGGCTGGTCGGGAATTTTTTTAGATAATTAGCACTAGTTTGTAAGCCATATAGTTTTCTTACGAATTTGACGATATTTACATGTTTAAGTTAATGTGTGCAAAAAATTTAGATCCAAAGATTTTTTTTTCAAAACGTTGAAGAAGAAAAAATAATGCAATGAAAGTAAGTGGTAACAAAGTGTCAAATCTTTAAACTAATTCTCTAAGCATCCATTAAGAAAAAAATACATTCAGCAAAGAAACACTAAAATTTTACACAATAACCAAATTTTACATGAACAAAAAATTTGTGATTTTTCTCAATTTCTTGACACTCGCGCATAACAAGCTCAGCCAATGCAAATAGTACAGAGAATGCTAAAAAAAAAATGTCTGAGTTATTTGAAATTCTGAGAATTGGAGTGTAAAATCTTACCTTTATTAAAACCAGCTCCACGTTCCCCTATACAAGATATTACAAGGTAAACCGATAAAAGCGAAAAACCAACAACATGAAAATCACTGTAGAGCAAAAATGTATGCGGTAAGCAGGAAATCAATAGCTTGTGTGTATCAGAATATTTAAGTTTTTTGTTAAAATTCTGATGAAATCTCATAAGAAAATGTTAACACATTCCCATTTCCACATATCTGCACAATGAATTTTGAACCATACGTTGGGGTTTCTTTTTTGTCTATGAATACAAAAGCCAAAATAAGATTAGTTTGGCTTAGAACTTACTTATGCTAACCGGGTTAATTCGTTTTACAGTTGAGTGCCAAAAAAATCAACTTTCGGATTGAATAAAGAATGAAAGTTTTCTCTTTTGATTTATGCATAAATGCCAGATAAGGAAATGCATACTTTATGTAAACAAATAAGATTTCTCAAAAATCCATAAATGTAAAATATGATTTTGTAATCTTCAAGGTTTCAATTCGACTATAAAAAAATTATAAATTTTATAAAAGTTAAATAATTTCTATAATTGTTACTGATATAATCAACGTTATTAAATTTGACATATAAACCTGGCAATCTTAAATTGGGAGATGCGATGAGAGTGATAATTTATTACAAAAAGTTGTAACAGAATACTGCTGAAAATCGAATGTTTACTCAACGGCAAAAATATATAAAATCAAAGGAATTCAACTAAATTCTAATTTAAATCCAACATCAGCGGTGTACTAATTTATGTCACTATGTTCTGTTCTGAATGTTTTTTGATGTTGGCAACATCGTGCGCAACTTTTTTTATTTTCATTTGAAATTGGCGTCCAATGTCAACAACAGAGATTTGAAATGGAAAATTTACTTCACTCGTACGTACATTGAACCGCATTTTCTTTGCCCCCTCCCCCCCTATTCCTCATACGATAGAAACTCATCCTAAGCATCCGTGTCGTCGTCATCATCATCATCGTTGTCGTTGTAATTTTTGTCATTTCCTGTCCCCTGATTTTAGCAAAAGCTAGAGCATAAGAGAAAATTTCGTTAAGAAAAAGTTTGCAAAAAAAAAAAAAAAAGTTTGAAAAGAAAACGTAAAACCGTTATAAATTCCACACATGTTTACTGCAGGACAAACCTACATTCCCGACGAAAGTTTATTTCCCATTCCATTTTTGAAAATTTGGCACATTTTTGTGAATTTGATTCATTTTTTTCTTGGTCGTTGTTAACATCCCAGTAAATATGGTGTTGACAGTTCAAGTTTGCTTTTCATTTCAGCTCAAGAATAGGCATAGAAGTAGCGCTGGTGTATAATGCGAACTTTTCCCATTTATTTCCGTGGGAAAGAGGATATATTCTGATGTGAGTCGTTCTTGTTGTAAAGGGGGGACTTTCCGTTGCTCCAACTACCACCACAGTTTCTATTTTTGTTTCGCTGTCATAACAACTCATCATTGAGATGTTTGAACAGCGAATAACGCAAGATGATGATTCTTTTTTATCTTCGTTTCCTATTTTTTTTCTTTACTTCTACTCTGATGTTTCATAATTTTAAGGTGAAGATTTTTGTTTGTCTGTGTTGATGTTTATTTTGTTATAAGCATGTGTGTGTTTCTCTCTCTCTCTCTCTGTGTGTGTGTGTGTGTGTGTGTGAGTGCTGTTTACAGTGCTGTGTATGTGTGTGACTGTTTGTTTACATAACATTGACACCTGCGTCATTTACTTGGCTCTGAACTTGTGCTGACAAAGAAGCGCTCATTACGTGCCTCCTTACAAAATGTTGCTTCGCTGTTTGTTGACTCATGGTGTGTGGGGTTGAGGTTAAGGATCAACTTTTTCACTTCTGCGAAATTGCAGCAATTTAAGGACTTTCTTGAAATAGATTTTAGGTTTAATTGAACATATGCTGATAATTTGTTAATTTTCCATAGAAATATGTGAGATTTCAATGTTTAAAGTTTTTTGTTGCTATTTCAATTTTGTTACTTAACTGTTTAATATTTAAGGCAACTTTGCTTTGAAATAATAATATTTGGTTGAGTATTTTTTTTCATTTACTGCGTTCTTAGTTTTCTTTTTTGGTATATGCTTTTTTTTTTGTACATGTGACACTGAGCGATATATTTAGCACGCCAAGTTGACCTTCTCTAATAAGTACATCGAAGGCATGTTTTTATTTCCGATTCAATTTTTAAAAAAATCAAGATAAAGTTCAATAAAAACAGGTTGCTTGCCCAAATGAAAACGTTATATGTATTAGTGGACAGAAATACCATTGGGTAAGAAATTCTCAAGCGGGCCGTTTCTAAGCCCAAAATGTTATTTTTTTTAAAGAAGTTTTGTTATTTAGATGGAAATTAAAATGAGAAATATTTTTTGTTGTTGTTGTTATAGGCAATTGAAATTCGGGCACAAAATTTTTTTTCAAAAGCCTATAACTTTTGAACGGATACCACGAATGTATCGCTTTTGACGTAATATTTATATATATATTAGTAACTCTGCACAACGGGCTTATAGTGGATTCTGTCAGTCGGAAAATACAAATATTTTGAGCAACAACCAGAACACCTTCGCCCCTTGTTTTCGAGGATGCCGAATACGATGATGGTGCTTAAAATTCTTTTGGAGCTGGCCCCAAAAATAAAAAATTGAAAAATACATATTTCGATGCATATCGAACACTGTTAATTTTATACAAATCGTTTTATCCGTTCAAAAGATATAAGCTTTTGAAATAATTTCATTTAAAAATAATCATTTTGGGCTTAGAAGTGGTCCACTTGAGAATTTCTGACTCCATTGCTAAGTTTGATAGTTAATTTACTTCGCCAAATTTAACGAAAATGTAATTTTTCATTCAAATTTCCTTCTGAATTATTTTACATTTCTCTAACAACTAAAAGTATGCAATGACATTTTACCTTTCTTTAACAGCTTAAATTATATATATATATATTGGAGTTCTTGCTTTCTTCTTGATTTGGGAATTTTGGTTATAGTATCGTCTAAGAAATATAAAATTTTGTCAGACCGCCCATGAAAGCTGTAGATCTAAAAAAAACTTCACTAAGAGATGGACGAACTCTTACAAAACTTTGATCACGAAAAGCATGATACGGCAGGCCACTGACGTACTCTCCAGATTGAAACATTGAAAATGCATGAAAAAATTGCGTTGAGAGAGATAAATCCTATTCCCCAATATTAGCCTGCAAAAAATGTTTGAGGGACTGAATAAAGCGCTAGCTTGGTTGTATTGCATGCTTTGGAACCATTTTGAAGACGGATAAATATATATTAGTTAAATAAATAAATTTGTTTGGTTTCATTTAATAATTCTGAATACTTTGATTGTAGTATACATCGGTAAGGATAAGGTAAATCACCCCTTAAATTTGTTTAAAATGCTGCTCGAAACTAACAGCAATCAGTTTAATCACCTCACGATACGCTATACTGCTCAGAATTGAATAAATCACATCTCGCTTAAATAAAAGCATAACAATATTAGTCCGGGTGGCGGAATAATATTTTTCACTCATTCCATATCAAATATAATTGTGATATAAAAATTATAAAAACTCTGCCAAAGTGGAACAAATCAACGAGAATTGAATTTTTTATCCCTTGAGAACAAACAAATGGAGAGCAAAGTCAACGTAAGCATTTTATGAAATTCTTACAACAAAAAAAAAAAAAAATCAATTTTTTTAAAGAACCAACTACCTACCGGTAATGAAAATTAATTTAAGAAGATAACAACCAAAAACCATTGTTGTTTTAAGTATTATGGGCGTGCTCTTACTCAGAGCTTGGATGGAAATTTTGATGTTAAGTTGTTGCTGTTCTTGTTGATTTTGTAAAGTCGTTGCTGCTGTTGTTGTATTGTGTTGTTTTTTTTTTTTAATGAAAAATTGTTTAAATTACGTGAAAATTCATTTTCATTGAGTTGCGAATTGATTGCATGCGATTGAAGTTCCATCGTCTTCGTTATATGCCACGTTATACCCACCCAACTGCCGTCTTTTTCCAGTTTTGCTGGCATTCACATTAAATGAGTGTAATTTTCTTTTTTTTTTTTTCGTCTTCTTCTTCCAACCACCATAGTTGCCAGTGGCTGTCGATATTTTGGGCTTAATTTAATTTCCTGGTAAGTTGGTGAATATCATGGCAGAGATGGCACAGTAGTTTAATGCTTTGAATGTGCGCTTTTACTTTCCCAAAGATTTTCATTGCTTCGCTGTCTATCTCTCGCTCGTGTCTTAGTCGTTTTTTGACTAAATTTTTTACGCGCCAAATAACGGCGAAAATTTAACGCTTGATTGGAAACAATTTTTCCTAATTAACGAGCGTAATCACTTAAAATAATTAGAATACGGTCTTGTACTCGCAATGGAAGGCGTAGTTCGTTACGACTGCGTGCAATCGAGGAGTGGTGGAGTTTTTTGTGTAAATTAATTTTTACAATATTTGCCTGCAGCATTTCCAACATTTTCAATTTTAATTAAATTAATTGAGAAATTTACTTGCAAAATTTTAAATTACTAACGAAATGGTTAATTGCTGAAAATTATTTTCAAGGGCGATTACGCTCAAAAGAAAAACAGATTCCCATTAAAAGCGACGTTAAAGTTATTGGTTTGTGATTAGGTAGCTACTGATGGGTTGATTTTACAATATTCTTAGCTTGTGTTGAACGTTTTGTTAGTCACTTTAAAATTCTTGGTTGAATGGCAAGAGGTGTTTACCTCGCTCCCAGGCAGATAAGTGGTTGTTTATTTTTTGCTTTGAATTCAAGCACCAGGTTCGATCTTGGGCTTGAAGTAAGTGAGCAAGCAATTGCTTAACTTCAAAAAAAAAATTTTAGTTATAACTAGAATTGCTTTCATTAAGAGTAAATTTTTTAAGTTTCAATAATACATAAATTTTACATACACTTAGTAACATATACAATTTTACTCAATTGTAAAAGAAAATGTGTTTGCATTTGCCTTTTAAGAACAGTTAAAAATAGCTTAAAATGCGAACGCTGTGAAATTTTCCAAATAATAATTGACGTAAGAAAAACATTGCCAGGACGTGGATAATCCTCACGCAGTTTAGTAATTTTTGGTCACCTTTTCTCTATACTTCTCTTCCATAAGCTATAACCATATCCATGACGCAGATATTGGAAAACAAGTACAAATGTCAAAAAGTCCTTTCATGAGCAATTTCAGGAGCGCAGAAGTTATGTATTTCCAAATCTCCCACTAAAGAGCGCCCTGTTCGGTTAAACGGTTCTTGCCCTCCTCGAGCTGGTGCTGGAGAAAAATATCATTATACATCTGTAGTCGTTTAGAACTTATAAATTCTGCAACATAAAAAGTCAAAATGAGAAACTCTGCGATGTTGTACATTATATTAACTCCGTATGCTATTTATATATAGAGTCCGATATTGTATAGGGAAAGTTCCAGCTGTTCTGCCTTCTTCGCGCTAACAATGCATTAAATGTAAGCATACAAAAATGAGATAGATTAACCCCACCTCTACTACTTGCTTAAATATTATAAGCGCGTATACTTACAGGCAGCATCGTATTCAGACCGGGGGATAAAATCTGAAAATATCCTAAAATTTCAATTTTTAAATAAATGTAAATTGATTTATTCTTATTATATTATTTATTATTATTATTTATTTAAATGAAAATATAAATTTTAACAATGATGAAATTTCCACTGCAAGTCACAAAATTATAAGTCCCCAGGCTTTTTATATATAAACGGTGTGACCAAAAGCAACGAAGTCATCCTGTTTCATTTACTATAGAAAATTTTCAAATTCACAGAAACTCATGTTATACTGGTACCCTTTGAGTTTGAGGTCCGACCATATACCTTAATCCAGCGCTGATCGGGGCCCAGGGCTATAGGCCTCTCTAGCCCTACCTAATGCTTCACTGAGAGCCGATAAATATCGTAATCGGGACCGAAAACGATAACGAAAACGAGACGACATCAAAAAAATTGTTTCTCGTGCGACCGAGAACGAGAAGGGTGTGGCCGATATCTCGTTCTCGGCGATAATGTTATGTTTATCATACGATAGGCACTAAATTATCGCCGAGCATGAAATTCAGCCAGAACTTCCATAATACAAAAACACTTAAAACACAATATCTTGAGATCTATGGTAGCAGGCGTTTTGAAATTCGGCGTTAGTATTTACATAGTTCACCAAATCTGAAACAGATAAGACAAACTTGCCATCTATCGCAGCTATAGTTGTGAAACCCAATTGTTTGTGCTATGCAACCCACTAAATATAAACAAGGTTGGCTAATGCGTCATAGCTTCTCTCATTCAACAAAAACCCTTATGTTGCTATTCTAGGAACATATATCAAGTTGTGAAATTTCGTACCTGAACTAATTTTTCTGCAGTGAAAACTGCGTGAAATGAAGACGTGGTTGTACAACGGACAGTGCGTCTGGTTCAGTTAGTTTTATATATTTAAAAATGTGAACGAGAATAACCGAGAACTATTGGCGATAACGATACAGATTAAAAATTTCTTTTACGAGACCGAGTATGAGACGATAAGCTTGTCGCCACTACGAGGACGATACGATAATTTTTGAATTATCGTATCGTTCTCATATCGGTGAACTACTAACCCTACCTTAATCTAGCGCTACAAGTAGTGCGTTTTATGCTTTCCCAGAAAATGGAAGCTGCATATAAAATTATTTATTAAAGTATGGAGAAGATGAAACAATTATAATATGTTTTAGCTTCTGAAAAATGATACAGATAATTGGCAAAGGTTACACGACAAATTTATTCATAGTAGAAGGTGCAAGCTGCGTGAGAGTGGACTATCTTGCCAGAGGTGAACATAAAGAGTTAACCATATCATTTTACCCGACAGTAAAAGTAATAAAACAAGTCAATATTTTTCCACTTATTGAATGTATTTATAATATTAGAATATTTTTAACTTTATTCACATCGCTTAGCTCTACTAATTGTTTGTTCTTCTTCAAATTCAGTTTCAGGCTCCCGCCTAAGCTAAGCAACAGCTTTTGGACACATGGTGTACAACAGCAAAAAGCTGTCGCTTAATTTATATATAAAAATGACTACAACTATGCTCCCTTATCTTTGGCTGTAAAGCAACATCCTAATAATTTTTCCTATATTTTTTTATTGTTCTACACATCATTGCTTTTCTTTGTTCTCTTTCATAATTAGAATTAATTTATTAAGTTCATTAACTCGCTTTTTCAAGTCGTTTTAATGTCCACTCAAACGAAAGGATATTAAAGACAATGAACCCAACAAAGCACTTTAGAATAAAAGAGTAGCAAAGTAGACAACCAATCGCTTGATGACTCTTGGACAGTGGTACAACCAAGCTAATGCGTTCCTTGACGCGATCCAAGGAAATCATACCATGTTGTATGTATGTCGAAAAAAAAATTGACAGTGAAGAGACAAGAAATATTAACAAAAAAAAAAAAGGAAACTGAAAGAATAGAACACTTGAAAAAAATCTTTCAATATGAAGCCTGCAACAGTTTCTTGTATTCTATTGACAAAGTCTCAAATTTTGATCTCAGTGTAACAAATAACTATACAGCAAAGAATACTAAGAAAAAGCGTAATAACAAAGCAACTGCTGCCGCCTTTATTTTTATTATTTCAGACGAACTCTATTTATTCTGTAAAGACAAACAAAAAATGCAACAAAATGAATTCAACGAAGCGTCGAAACAATGGATTTTCGATTTTTTCGCCATCCACTGACGTATAAAACTGTCTGGGTGGATTTATGGTGGTGGTCCAGTATGGACCATAACCCTCTGGTCAGCTAGCTACCTACTTTTGGTGAAAAAATAAAGGAAAGAAAAAAGGGTGAAAAAGACAAAGCTGAAGGAAAAACTAAAATTGTAAACGCAGCCATAGTAGATACCACAAACGGAGCGGATTATTATTTCAGTTAATGAACTCACAACAAAGACAAAATGGGCGTTTGCTTGACATAAAAATGGGCGAGCGGTGATGATGTTAAGTCTAATGGTGTCTGTAGGTGATGGGTGGGAGAGGGGCAGTTGTGTAATGAAAGAATACAAACATAAAAAAAAAAATGAAAGCACATAATGATAATGATGCATACAAGTCGATAAAGTAACAAAGAAACAGGGAAATTTTTTACTGAGTTTTGCTATTTTTTTGTTTGAGCAAACATCTAACAACGTTGTAATTTCAAATTAAAAATTAAATTTTTTTGGGTTTCATTTAAATTTCAGTTTAAGCAAAGAGGTCGTTCACTTTAAATGCAAAGCGATTTTTGGCTCATTCTTCAATTAGATAAATCTGGTACTTAAAGTAATATTAAATACAGATATAAAAATGAATCAAATTTTTTAAAAAAATTATTGATGACTTCGCGAAACTTACACATTTTGCATTATAATGGTAATAGGTCGCGGCATGTCCTTAACCATCATTACATATCCTTCGAAAACTGTCATGATGTGGTTATAACAGAGCTTTGCATCTAGAGTGAGTACTAAAGCCACTTGTATAAATTATTTTTTTTTTAGACTGTGGTTTATAGCTTAGTAACGATTTATTCTGAGTGAAGAACTTTCTGTTTCTTAGAGAAATCTTGCATTTTGTGCTTTCTTTGAACTTGAATTTCAAAAAATGGCATCATCAAATGAAGGACGTATCTATGTAGATAACTGTAGATAATTTAGTTTTGAGCTTAGAACAATTTCCGTATTTCTTTAATCGTGTATAATGCATGTAATTTTTTCCTGACTTATGATTTTCCTATGGTTTCAGTATGGGCATTTCCAAAGAAAGGTCTACCGTGACCGAAAAATTAAAAGATATTTTAAAAAACGTTATTATCTGACATTATCTAAGAAAAGCATTCAAATTTTATTAATTTAAATGATTTACAACGGAATGGAGTTTCTCTTTTTTGTAACTTTGAATAGCATTTTGTCTTAAATATTTATGACAGTCATTCCGCGAAATCTCACTCCCAACAACAATTAGCTAAAAAAAATTGCAAAAACATCAAACCAATCTCTATTAAGTGTAAATTTTTAATTTGCTTTAGTACATGTTCTAATGTCACGTTCGCGATCAAAAAACATCATATGTTCAAATTTGGTGATTAATAACAGCAGCAAGTGTGTCAAAACTTTTGTCTAAATAGAGTTTCATGCTTATAACTAAAACAATAAACAACAAGATCAAAATAATAAAATTTTAAATTTTTAAAGCTGTTTGAAGTTTGTCCCGTCCGCAATCGTAAGTTTAAAACTTTTGTAATCTGAGTAAAGTTGCAAAACAGTTAGACCACTTTTTAACTGCCAGAACACAACATAATCGCTGATTTTTTTTTGCTTTGCAAAGTTGTGGTCAGTATACAATATAATTATCTTTTCATTAGTAGATGGTGCCTCGCCCACAGGAAGAAAAAACGTTTCCATGGCTAATCTATATCAATGAAATTTGGTTTGGAGATAGATTGAACCATAAAAAAGGCTATTAAAGCCTCTAAGTCCCAAAGGTAGGCGTGGCATCGCTCATAATGAAAAATACGCAGCCACGACTCAGTTTCTGCACCATTTTTGGTTCAATTTCGTACGGTGATAAACTGATGCCTTAGAAAAGAAATTTCTTTTTAGTGGGGTGATGCCACGGCCCTTACAGGAAAAAAAGTTTTTACTCCAAAAACTAAAAGTTTCATATCCTTTGAAGAAAAATGTTTAATTAAGTTCAACTTAAATTAATTAAAATAGATCTCACCAATTTAATTCGACAATCATTAATATTAAATTTGTTTATTAATTATTATATAAATCTTAATAAAATTATACAAAAAATATATAAAAAATTTGCTACATAAACTATACTGTAAAAATATAAAATATGTCCCGTTCGCAATGTCCCGTCACGAGCCATATTATACTTTGTAAGAAAAAAAAAAAAAAAGATTTTTCAATTAAAAGAAATCTAATAAGGAGTGATATTATTTCATAATATTTAAAAATTAGTCGCACTAAAAAATGTTGTTAGGTTTCGGTGACTTCGGATTTTCTATAGATGGCCATGAAAAGCACTTCCATTTTATGTACCGTACGAATCGCTCTATTATTGTCTTTTTTTTGGAATCAGTAGTACGACTGCCATCCACTTTACCACTAAATATAGTGCTATCAAAGGGTTACTCCTGAAAGTAACAAAAGAAAACAAAAATGTTTTAATATAACTTTTCATCCACTTTAAAAGTGTACGATGGTCCCATTCAACACCATGGAAATATCCATATACTTTTCTCTGGTGTCATATTTCGTACTTGTCCGTTTTTATGATATGTGTCTTATTTTCCTATTCTCCAAGCTCTAACTTGTGTTTGCTACCTCAATATTTTTTAACCAGTCGCTTATTTACTTCTCTATTCGCTATCTGCCTTCTTTCTGTGTCTTGATTTTTCTCTTCTATATAGATATGTATATCTTATCATACACCTTCATTTTCTTTATTTTACAGTAGATATTTTTGTATTCTGCATTTTGGTTTTATAGGCCTTACTTTTTTCTTAAGTTTGCAGCTATTTACGAACCTTATACGATCTCTATTTCCCGATTTTTGCAAGATTTTTCACGTATATCGTTTCGGTTAAGATCGCAATCATTTCGCTGACCTCTGGCTGTTGACTTATGTCCTCTGGTTTCCTGTTCATTATTTACATACTTCAAATAGTCTTCAGAAACTAAGCTACAGAGAAATTTGAAAAAAAGGTGCCGGGGAGCTTAGGAGCTTGAAAATCTCACATGTTCACCGCTATTTGAAGCGGTATAGCGGTGCCAATAAATAGCTGAACCTTATAAATTGCTATATTTGTTCAAGAAATAAAAGCTTGGCGACGATAGAGAATGACAAACGTTTACTGAAACAAAAAAAAAAACTGCATTAAATTCATTAAACAAGTAATAAGTTTGTAAAAAACTGAAAAAAAAAATCTATTTGAACTGTCAGTCTTAAATTAGATGAATTGCAACAAAATAACGATAGAACAGAAAGAAAAGTTGAACTACCGGAAACCGGACATGGCGTTAGCGAAAACACATGCGAGACATTATCAAGTCACAGTCACTTCAACTGTCCTATCGTCTAATTGGTTGTTCTTTGTCTGCTCGTGTTTCGGCCTGTCCGTCTCTGGCTGTCTATCTGTATGTCTTTTTGACTCGCTGCCGCTGCTGCCATTCCTGCTTTTGGCATTCAATTTGAACAACAGCAGTAACAAAAGTAACAAGAATAGCAAAAACAACTTGAAAGTAATTATCCAATAGCACTGAACATCAACAGAATCGGAAAGAGAAAAGAACGCAACGGAGATGGCAAGGAGGATAATGTTTACAACCGCCCTGCCACGGACAGACGTACGATCAATTCCGGCGTGATGTGAACGATATGTTGGCTTCGTGACAGCGGTCTGTGGATAGGTTGGCTGGCTAATTGTTGCTGCAGCTCTTGAGTTGGAAATCCGCACTTGAGCATGTGCAAGAATGTGCTTGTGACATTGCAGTTGTTGCAAAAACGTAGGGTTGCCACACATGTTACAACTTTTATCGAAGTATTTTTTTTTATTGAATGCTTCTAAGTAACCACTGAAGCATATTGTAAGGAAAGTGTTATCACTGCTTTTAGCTTCATCAACTGTCAGTTTTTTTATACATACTAAGTTTTTTTTAATTGCAGCTTAGCTGGCAACCTTATTAACAGTAAGTACAGCAGTAGCAACAACAACATAATGCTGTTGCAACAGCAACAATAACAACTGCCATCAAACATGCACTTCAGATTCGAATTACCAATTTGTGTAATTTTACCGGAAATCCTGTCGGCCAACCCGAGAGCTTACGTGGCTAACGACAGGGACAAAATTATAACAGAGCGAAGCGCAAGAAAAAAGAATTGAAGAAAATTCAATTGAATTAGCGAAAGCAGCGATGGAAAGATAGCAATAAAAAGGATTCAGGGCAAAAGCGAAATTGTTCGCTGAAGCAGCAAACTCTAGAAAAATTTCTTAGAAAAAAAAAATAGTTGAAATAATTTTCATTATTTCTTTTAAGTTTTTTTTTTTTGCTTTGGCAGAACTCAGTGAACTTTACGACAGATATTTGGGGAAAACTCTTTTAGTGAAAATTTTTTCTTATTTTTGCCTTTAATTCCTTTGAAACGGAAACAAAAGCAAAGAAATTGATAATTCAGCTCATCGATTATTACCACGCATGAAGTAAAGTCAATAGGGATAGTATGGGTTGATTTGGGATCTAAAGCAAAATGTTGAGTAATTAAGAAAAGTTATACTTACGATAAAGCAATCTAGTGGATTGGAAAAATGTAACTGCTGCGTATTAATTTATTAGTGCACTTTGATGTACGAGCAAGTTAGTAGCAGCTTAACACTTTTATCCCAAAAAAGAAGTAACTTTGCCAAAGAATAATTTCAAAGTAGAAAATGCAATTTAAAAATTTTAAAAAATATTTTGCGTTTTTTCAATGATACAAAATTTTGAACTAGGGTTTCATTAAAACTTTTTAACAGATTTTAAGAGCTATTATTCGCTTAAAATGCTTTAAGCAATTTTAAGGGTTTATGTCTCCAAACATATTTTGCTACTAAGAAGTAAATTGGGGTGACGTAAGGCTAATGTAGGTACAAAGGATCTCAAGAATCAAAAAGGTTGTTCGAAGCAATTTAAAATTATGTGTTATTTAAATTCTCCAATGATCGAAAAATAGTTTTTGAAGGTCGATTTCGAGCAAACTAATTTTCTTTCCCAACTTCATAAATGCAACTATTTTCTTGCTTACGCCACCGGTTTCTTATGGATAGTTACAGTTTAGTTGAAGTTTTTTATTTATTACCTTATGAGATATTATCTCTCATGGAAAGTATCACTCAAATGTCTTGATCAGTGCTAATGTATAATACCAAAATAAGCATACCAAGGTTTGGTTTAAATTGCTGCAACAGTTTTCTGTGCGTAGCTTTTTCAAAGTTTTTGCTTTTATGTGTGATACCGCGCTCCCTTGTTCAAAGTTTAAAAAAATCTGCTTAATTTCATAGCGTTTTAAGGTTTTCCATTATATAGGGAGTACATATCGTGTTTTCAAAGTCCGTCTATATTTCTCCTTGTGCTTGTAGATGGCACTGAATCTTCCTTGCTGAGCTTGCTGGAATTTTCGATAGCTGTTTACTAAGCATTCTCTTTCAAAGTCATAACTTGTATGGGGCGCACCACGACCATTTATCATACTCGACATGTATTCTGTTCAGTGTTTTTTGGAGTCCTAAATATTTCCGTACAATGGTTGGTTACATTTTCTTAAATTGTTTTACTAGCACAGCATTTTAAAGTTTTTGAATATATGGAATACGGTAACGCAACCTACTCTTTGGTCAGGTCAGTACTGGTTCGTATCATCAAATACTCCCATAAAAAGTTTTGAGATTTTCGCTTGAAGAGCAGGTGCTACACCTTACAGAGTACAGAACCCGATATTTAAATTAAGTTAGAGTGTTATTACGGCATGAGCACCTTCGAGACGATTACGCGACGATAAACTTCTGCATAGTCTATACTAAATGAAAAAAATACCAAGACTACCCGTTTTGTACTTCAAAACAATATTTTTTACCTGTAGGTATAGAATTATATGAGTCTTTGCTGCTTCAAAGCCGCCACGACTGTACGCCTATCGGCATGCTGAGTACGCACAATGACGAGTCGTGTGCAAACTTCTTTCGACTTGTATGAGCTCAGCATGCTCTCGTACTGCGCGCAGCATCTGCTCGATAGGGACATAACTTCAGCATTGGTTTGAGTTGGGGCCAAACTAACACCTCTTACCAAGAGGAGAGAGGAGAGCTCCACAAGAAGCTGTACACTTTATTCTACCTGCGATTTGTATAGCAATCACAACAACCACGTTGCACCCCCAAAGCGGTGTAACGCACACGACTCATCCTCAATGGGCTTCATACAACTGTCAGGCTGTAATCAACACCCCTGGGACTCCTGACAGTCCGTGGTACCAGTTTGATACATACTTTCACTTTTGGTCAGGCTAAGTACAAGATACAAAGTACCAAGTACTTCCAACTTCGGTTTGTGGAGTAATAACTCTGTGTAAGGATTCACAAGAGAGTAATTCATAATATGTATTACGATCTGTTAATGACGAAGCTATTAAAAAAAGCAGCACTAATTAAACATTTGATATAAATGTTCTTGTTCATTAAATACTCCATTTCAACCATTCTTCATTTAATTAAATAGTTTTATTACTAGCCTTTTATTTTTAATTTAATTTAAGTTAATTAATAGCGACAATATTCAATGAAAAGATTATCTTTTAATTGATATTCAAATAAGCTAACATTTGAGCAATATCACATCAACTTTATTTGTATTCGCAAACAAATTTTTTTAATTAATATTTTTGACATTTCTTTAAATTTAGATGATGAACACTAAAAAGACAATAAGAAGCACAAATAAAAAAGGTACCTAGCCAAAAAAAAAAAACTACATAAAAACTAACCAAACAAACAACTAACATAAAAGCAAACCATTCGTCAAAATGACGAACAAGAAGCCTTGAAATACTCATCAACAGCGCACTACCATCACTAGCAAGCTTTCAGCAATGACTGAGACAGTTTGAAAGCACATGTAACAAAGCACGATAGTTACAGTAAAATAAGTCAATATCTGACTAAAGGTTAACTATTAAGGGTTAAAACTCCTGAAAGGTAGAAAAAAACAAGAAAAAATAAAATGAGTAATTATTCATACCAGTGCGTGACTAGTGGGGTCCCTTTGCTTGTTGTATTCCATAAGTTCCTTGCAACACGATTTCTTTACTCAAACCTTTCAAAGTCTGCGTAGTAAATATTCGCTGCCATTTTTTAACATTAACATAATACGAAGTTTGACCCGGCGATCGTCAGACATATATTTTCAAAAAAGTACTGCAGCGTTACTCATTTGTCGTAGAACTATATGTATAACAAAAAGATAACGTGAATAGCAGAACTCGATTTAAGTGGAAGAATCCAAGTGTTGCATCCCAATTGCGTGTTGCTTTAGAGCCAAAGACTTAATTTGACTATTGGCGAAGGATTTTCTGTACAAAACTTTGAATACTGTGGCAGTCAAAACTAACCTAGAAAAGTATGCATTTTATGAAAATTAAATGTAATCCTTAAGGCAGGTACTTACCTTAATGCGTACGATATTTGCTATGCTTAAATATTAAGATAATAAATTTTTTACTAGTTATTATGAGCTTTTAAGAAATTATTTTATTTGCTTTAAGGCATTTCACTTAAAATTATGTACCAACTTTTTCACATATGTGCATATTTTATTTTTGCGTTGTACTCTAACATCGTTGTCTCAATGCTAGTGCCTGCTTTACTGTACATCTGTTTGAATTCGGTTTCACATGAATGAGATATCCCAACAATTTGCTACCAGTTACGATAATTTTTTCTGATGTTTTTCTATGCTATAGAAAATTCAATTTATCAATCGTGCTTGCTTTTCAACAAAATATTGGTTGTCATTTAAAATATTCATTGCATACTTTAGGGCACGATTCGAGTACACTTAAACATAAGCTTGAGTTAGAACAAATAATTGGAAAATTATGTGAGTTTTCTTATTGAATCAGCTTATGAGGAATTATCAACAAAAAGCTGCGTTCATTAAAAATTGATATATATTCATATTGTAAATGGCTGTTGTTTCAAAATATTATATTAAAAAATAATATTGTACTTCAGGCTTTTAAGCCTGAAGTGCTTATATTTCCATAATGATATTTCTATCTCTTTAAAATCTATGTCTTTAGGAAGCTGTGAGTTTTTAAACATAAATTATGTATTATTTGTAAATAGCTTTTCATTTTACTGTCTTGGATATTAAAATTAATATGATAATCACTTTTTCTCAGTGTAAATTGCCATAGCGCTTAATAAATTTCTCTTTTATCTAAATTATTGCTTTTTGGGCACATTTCCTTTTATGCTCATGCTCTCTTTATAATATTTTCTATAAACAGTTTTTTGTTATTAAAGATTTCCCCACATCCTTTTGCCAAAAAAAGAAAACTTCAACATCCTTTAAGCAGTTTTGTTCTACTGTCTGTCTGTCTGTAAAGTTTCTATGTGTTATTGCTTTACCAATTGATACGTTATTACATAGTTGCACATAAAAATATACTCGAATTTCATACTTTCTATGCTACACTGTCCTTAACATCCCATATATATAATTTCATATTTTTTCAATTTATCATTTTTCATGTCTTTATCCTTTCTGTTCACCATGTGCCAGGCAGCCTCCTTCATATGTTATATCTCATCAATGTCATACAATTTGTGTGCTGTCGTTTTTCACAAATTTCACTTCTTTTCGGTTCACTTGCTTTTTTGTTGTTTCGTAGTTGTGTGCGGCTGGCCAGTGTTGCCTATGGCTTAGGTATTTTTTTTGTGTCTTTATCTTTTACTACATTATTGCTACTGCTACTAACAGAGTTTTTTTGTTGTTGTTTCTTTGATAGTTAATTTTGCAAATTTTTGAAAAATCAATCATTTTCATATATACTTTTTTTTATTCTGATAAAGAGTTGAGCTTAGTGGGGTTTTTGTTTTCAATGTGGGCATTTTCACGCATAACTGACATTGACTGTATTGTAAGCAAATTCTTTGGACTTATATTCATTATTGGCACTAGCTATCATAATTGGCAGAAAGTTTTGAAAGTACTAAGTAATTGACTTCTTCCCATACCATCACCTGTTAGTCACTTTAACGTCAACGCAATTTTATCACATTAAAGTTAAGGTGGCTTTAATGCTGCTCCTTAAGTAACCGATCTTTTATCATTTTTGCAGTTTGCCGTTAATGCCACTTTCTTGAGATATCTAGCAGTTCTTTTGCAATTTAGATCAAAAAATTTAAGTTTTACTAAAGTAAAAATCAGTTTTTTTCTTCAACAAACTTTCGTTAATTCACTAATTTTCCGACAAGCACTCTTTCGTTAGCTTGGGATTTTGCAAAAATTTTTAAAGTAAACAGCATCCCCGCAGTCCGTCTCAGTAATGTTACCTCGATAACATATGTAGCACATACGGTATCTGCTCATAGAATGTTAACTAGGTTTTTTTTGGTTTTTATTTGGTAAAACCAAAAAAGGACTAAGTAACCTTAGGCGTCTGTATTTTGTAACTTATAAAAAATAACAAATATTTGCCGGCAGTAATGGTTGTATGGCATATTTTTACAAATATTTTTCACTCACACGTTTGTTCCAAAAGGCTACAAAAATTTCATGTAGTAACCAACAAGCACGATTCAGTATATTTTTCCTAACACAAAATACAAACAAATTTTATTGCTTATTTTTTTTTTTTATTGCACAATAATACTGCTATCCTTTTATCCTTTAAATCATATTTGTTTGTAAAATGTACATACAAATAAAATGTACAACGATACACAAATCAATAAAACAAATTGTCGGTTTTTTGGTCAAAATTACTTATTTTGTGGGTTTTCGGGTACGTTTTACAAATATCTGTGCATTCATAGTGAGCAAATTTTTTTATTGCTGCTGCTGCGTAATTTAAAAGCATTTTATTTTGAATTTCTAAAATTTGAAGCATGTGTTTTTCATAAAATAAATTACCTCTTAAATTATTGTGCAGTATTATGGAAGCAATGGCTTTAAAATTGTTTTTCAATCTAACGCGTTCTTATGCGGTTAAAGTACAACACCTGAAAGAGTGTTATTTAAATACGAACTTAAACGAACTGCAAGCACTTTCATGTATATGAATGTTTTATTGAAAATTTCTATATTATTTTAATGTCACTGGAATTTGTATTTGTTTTCAGAACTCGAATATCATTGAAGTGATTTTAGTACATAAAATTTTACATTTACGTAAAACATTTTTTATAAAGCAAATTATTTTTCAAATCGATTAAGTAGTTATCTCAATGTCATCGATTGGCTTAAAATTTGCAGCAGTCAATAGTGGTTCAAATTTAGCAAAAAACCCACATTTTTTATTTCGCTGAAAAGCTTTGTAAAACAACATTCAACAACACTCTGGCAGAACATTTTTTTTTGAAGTTGTCGTTATGTTCTTAATATACAATGGATTTTCAAATTTTTTTTTCAATTCTTCAGAATTTAATAAAAACTAAGTAAAATAAAATAAATTTTTAGAATTTGGTTTTTGAAAATTAAAAAAAAGAATAGAAAGAAATTTTGCAACATTTAATGAAATATTTATTTGGAGCGATACATCAATTCCTAACATTTACTTTCTTAAGATTATTTCATGCAAATGTTACCTACGACTACGCCTGAGGTGGTTCATCCGTAAGCTAAAATTTTGGCATACTTTTTCTAGCACTTCGGCCGGTATCTTACCAATGCCAGCTGTAGTGTTGTCTTCCAGGGCTGCAATTGTGGCTGGCTTGTCCCTGTACTCGAGAGACTTCACGTAGTTCCACAACAAATAGTCTAGTTGGGTCAAATCGCATGATCTTGGCGACTAGTGGACTGCTGCAAAACGTGAGATTAATTGCACACCAAACTATCCTCTCACTTGGTCCATGGTATCGCGTGCCATGTCACATTTGGCACCCTCTTGTTGAAACCACATGTCAACCAAGTCCAACTATTAAATTTTAGGCAAAAAAAAGTTGGTAACCATCGCACGGTTGCGATTATCATTATTTTTGAAAAAGTACGGTCCAATGATGTCGTTAGGGCATTTTTCAGGGTGCATTGGCAGCAGTCAGACGAAATTCGGTAGTTCTGCTTGTTGGCGTACTCATTGAGCCAAAAATGAACTTCGTCGCTGAAGAAAATTTTTAGTTTTCTAATTTGTGAAACATATTTCTCACAGAGCACGAACTTTGATAGTGAAATTCAATAATTTTCAAGCGCTGTTCGTTCGTCAGGCTATTTATGAAAAAATGGCATATCTTATGCAGCATTTTTGACGCTAGCAGGTGCTTAAAATTTTGCGCAAACTTTCAAGAAATTTACACTGAAAAAACAAATAGAAAAAAATCAATCGTTCTTATGCATATCGTAAACCAGAAGCATTTTCTTAAAGTCAAAAAATTTTAAAGCTATGCATTTTTGTAGCTACTTTGCATCTATTATTTAAAAGTTTATGTTAAAAGTTATTTATGTTTCTATTAAAAAAACATAGAACTATTTCTAAAATAATATTAATTTTTCACTCATTCTTGCAAAATTTTAGGCAATTTGAGCTCAAACTCAATATATTGAGATAAGTGATTTTTTCGACGTCACACCCGTGCCCCGGAAGAGGCAAATTAGTACTTCATTCGATAAAATGACGAGTTTTTTATACATTTGGACTATTTCCAATAATTGCCTTTCGTTATTAGTAAATTCTAGAAAACTTTTGTTTATAATTTTAGCAAATTTTGGAGAAATCATAAAAAAATCGAATGTCTTTTTATTTTTTTACTAACCGTTGCTGAAATATGAAAAACAAAAAAAAAAAAAACGATTGACGTTTGTTTTGTTGGATTGAAAGCATTTATAATTTTCAATTCAGTACATTGCCACAAAACGCAAAAGCCATCACAAATCAAACGTCATGTTAAATACTAAGTCTTAGCAGATGCATAATAACGTTATCTTAAATCATTAACTTGTCAAATAATAACCACAAAAAATAACGAAATGACTTCAAGGTCTAACTCCTTTTGTTTTCGCAAAAATTGCCCCATATGATAACAAGAGCATAAAGCCATATGCTTCCAACATCACATGATTTGTGGATTGGCACTAATGTATCATCTGCCGAATCACTCTTCTAGCTGTGACACATTAGAGCCAAGGTTTGATTTTCCTAATAAAAACGGTCTCAATTTTAATGCAAAATATGAAACAAACTATATTTATTTGCTCTATTAATATGCACATGAGTTTCACATTTGGTATCATTGGGTTTCCAACATACATACAAATTTTTGTTAAAAATAAACACTTGAAATAAAATGTGCTTCGCATAATGTTGACACTCTACAAAATTGATTTCTTCCATATTACAGTAAGGAAAAAATTATTTTACAACTTTTCTAACACAATGACATTCTCATCTCATCTCATCTCTTCTCATCTCTTCTCATCTCATCTCATCGCTTCATGCATTTATTTATTTTCTAATAAAAAACGCTTGCAAATTCAAAATAAACTGCATCGCAACCATGAAGAACAAGGGATATTTTTCATGTTTTCGTGTCACTGCGTATTTCATGAAACAAAAAAGGTTTTTATCATAAAACAATGCATATTTAACAAAAAATAAAAACTGGTGAATGATCCAAGTTTTTTCTGGCAGGCATCCTGAAAACTGTGAAACTGCGCGCATGCAAATAAAGCGCATGAGATAAAGTTTTTGCAGCGAAAGATAAAACGTGGCAATGCTGCACATAGAAAAGTGCATCCAAAAAAAAGGCAAATAATAATGCAAATGCTTTGTATGTACATCTAGTATGTATGTGTGCATGTAGCACACAAAAAGGAAAAAAAAAAAATAAACACAGACACTGCAACAGCTACAACTGTAGAGCTAACAAAACAATATGAGTGCGTTTATCTTCTGGCTGGTTAAATAAACAAGAAAAAACGAAATAGAAACTCATAAATAGTGAAACATTAAAAATCACAATGGACATCAACGGTCAATGCAATTTCTTAAAAAATATTTTTAACTATTTTATTTATATAACTTTTAGCAATAAATCCATTTCGTTTTAAATTAATGCCAGACAAAGTAATCTCAAGTCTATTTATGACTTTAGTTCAATGAGATTATTTCTATTTTACGTCATGGGTTTAAGAAAATGGCTTTCATCAAGAAATCTGTCCCTCAAAAGCTACTGAGAATAAGGACATCATAAAGATTTTCTTCCATAAAAATTCGCCTTACGATACTATCTGACCAAAAAGGGGGATTGGTTTGACGACATCAGACCATCACTTAAGTTTTTTTTTTCTGTACATATTCATGTCAAAGTATGCTGTTTTATTATTTTGGCTAACAGTAGAAAACTCGAAAAAAAATTGATCAAGCAGGCAGTCACGCCCAAACTGTCCAACGTAGCCCTTTGCTGAATATCCTTGCGTCCTAAAAAGAGCATATGTTTTCAGATAACATTTCTAAAGAAAAATAAAGGATAAAAAGAATGGCATCAATCGTGGCATTGCTCTGTAAATTTGACTCCAATTTTCTTATTTTAAGTTAAAAATAACTCCTAAATCATTTTATCTAAAAAAACTTTTTCGACCTTCAAAAATTTCTGAATATGTTAGTTCGAAAATCTTTTTTAGTGTTAATTTTTATATTTTTTTATTAAAAATTATGCCTCAATTTTCAACCATCATCAATTTTTTATAACAGCTGACTTTTTTTCATAGTGAATAAAGACAAATGAACCGTTAGATGTTTAAAATTTTATATTGTTAATGAAAATTAAAACTTAAAAAAATTTGCAGTTTTTTCTTGTATGGAATGAAACTTAATTTTGTGCGTTCCATTTATATACATATATACAAACTCTCATTCATCTGTGTCAAAAAGTTGATCCGATATGATGAATTCGAAATATCGGTTATATGTGGGGCGTGTCATTGCCTATTTATTCCAAACCAAATAATGCCCCGAACTTTTTACAAGTCGTTAGAGATATATGTACCTAATCCAAGCCTTCTTCGTCAAATAGTTGCTGAGATATAAAAAGGTTGGTTCTTTCTCAGATGGGAGGCGTGAAACTGCCTATTTTTTATTGTAACTTATAATTTCTCGAATACTTAAAATCTGTACCAAGTCTCATTCATCTGCGTCAAATAGTTGAGCAGTTATGATAATTTGTTTTTTCTGTAATATTGAGAGGGGGCGTGGAAATGCCTATTTTTTCCAAATTAAACTATGCTTAGAGTTTTCCAAAAATCATATGACAAATATGTAAAAATTTTATTCAGCTGCGTCAGTTAGTTGCAGAGATATAAAATCATGTGAGAGGCGTAACACCGCCTTTTCCGTACTTTTTATATGTGTATAAGTATCATTCATTTGTTGAGATGTGACTTATTTTATTTATATCTTATATGAGGGGCGTGGCAGTGTTTATTTTTTCAAAACCAAACTATGCTAGGAACATCGGTTGAGCGGGTTGAAAGTCCATAAATATCACACACACACATACTTCAAACGTCATCAAAACGATGAAGCTAAGTAACAAGCGTTGTGAAATAGAGTTGGTAATTAAGGGTTAATGAACAACCATTATTTTCAAAGTTTTAATCGTGAATTTTTTCTTTCTCAGCAACTGCACATGTCTTCATATCTGACGTTGGTCAGTTATCATGGCAACAACTAGCGAAACTCTAAGTAATCTGAGAGTATTAAGTGCTGAGAAGCGCTTCAGGCGCATATTGATCTTGGAATTATGTATAGTGGACAATAAACGCATCCTGGTTTAACTTACCTCAAAGATTTTCAACAGCTCTGCGAACTTAAAATATTGTTTACGTAGAGGAACTTGCAATGTTGCCAGTATTCAGTTTTACAAATATCTTCAATATTTCTTAGCCCAGGCACACAAGTAGATTAAATGTTGATTAATACCATTATGAATAATAAGATAATGAGAACTAGCCTTCAGAACTTTAATATAGCTTAGCTTTCGGGTAAATACTGAAAACTTTAATAGCAATTATAAAATTCTTAAAAAGTTTGAAAAATATTAGAAACAGACACTTCTCAATAATCTTGCAGCAAATCTAGTTGACAGTGACAAAATGTCACTAAAAATGCTGTGATAGACAAAAATTTTTATTGAAAATTGCTAACGTGCTGTGGCATTTTCTTTTTTGATTGCTAAGTTAATTCAACACATAACATTTGTTGAGTGTAGATATCACTCACAGTGGGCATATGCGTGTTGGCTTAGTTGAGTCTTTTAAATAGTTTTATTTTTCAAAATTTTTTTTTTGATTGCATAAAAAATATTGCTGTTTGCAATGTATTTGATATTAAAATCAACAACCGCAGCGAGTAACATGAAATTTGCACAAAACATGCACTAAATGAATAAACTTAAAGTTGCAGAAACAGCAATAACAGACCATAGCAGCAAATGCAAATACAATATGTTGGCCAAACAAAAGTAACAGCAACAACGACAACAACATAACAGCAACATAATAAATGGTTTGCAATTTGTGAGAATAAATATGGTCGGGCATAGAGTGGTTAGGGATTACAGGAGTTTTTTTTTTTTTTTTGCTTACGACTAAAACTCGGCTTAGTTAGCAAATACTTGCGCCACTATTACGCAGCGTAGCAATTTTGAAATAGCAAAAAAAGAAAATACAAAAACCTAACGTATGAAAAACATAAAAAAATTCTAAAATTTATGTTGCAATTTAATTCTTATTTTCTTTTTCTCTTTTCTATATTTGCAGTGTAAAACAGTGGAAAACAAATAGACACGCTGATAAGCTGACAGATAAAAGAGAAAATTTAAATACCTCGTAAGCGTTGCAAAAACAAATACCGTAGCTAAAGTTGTGCAGCAAAAAAAACTTGGAAAAATTTGTATGCAGAGATTGCACGTTACGAGGAGTGCAACAAAAAATACTTTTGAGTTATATGAACACCAATTGGTAGCTAAAAAAGCTTTAAGCTAACTACTAAGTCGAAAGCTTTCTTGAATTATCTAATTACAAAAGAAGTGGTGAACATTTTTGAATCTAAAAGCTTCAAAATGATATTATATGATCGTTAAAGCTTTTGTCAAAAACACGTTACAACAAAAAAACTTTTAAAAGCTACGATAAGAGGAAAAAAAAAATAGAAGCTTCCAAAACATTTGACAAACTTTAGGCTCAAAAGCCCTAAACTTAAAAAATCAAAAACAAAGCTTGCATCAATGCCTTGTGAGCAAATTTTAAAGAACTAATTTTTTTTTTCCAAAATACAACAATCAGAATTCCAAAAGTTTTAACATATTGTAATATTATGAAAGAAAATCCAACAACTATGACACAGCAACATAACAACAGTAACAATCATAAAAAACTTGGTATTACACTTGAAAGCTTTACGAGCTTTTTTAATACGAAAAGTTATGTTGAATCAACGCTGAATAGAATAAAGCAGGAAATCGCAACAGCAACAGAGATGCCATTAACAAAGCCAGCAACAACAACAACAACAGAATCAGCAACAAAACCCAACAGCAAATCATTAAAATTATCAACAACATCAGCCGCAGCAACAACTACACTAACAACAGCAACACAATCAGCAACAGCGGCAGTAGAAATTCAAACAATGCAACAACAGCTGCTGCATACGAGCAATGGCAGTAATAGCTGCAAGACAGCAACTGTTGTTGGTGGTAACCCTACTTTAAGCAAAATAATTCAAATGCGCACCTCCACCAACACTGATGCAACGGCTTTACTCTATACTACAACTAATTCTACTACTACTACTGCTACTACTACTACTATGGCTGCTGCAACACTTTCAGTCTTAGGCAACGACAACAACGATAGCAGCGCAACCGCCACCAACAGCAGCGCCACTGAGTTATTGCGTTGCAATATGGCAAAAATTGCTTCCAACTTTCTTACCGTCATCATTGCATCAACCAGTAAAAGCAGCAACAAAAATAGCTGCAGTAACAACAATCTCAACGGCGACAACAGCAACAACAATTTGCAACAGCATCAACAATTTATATCCTTCAATTCGCGCAAACCAAAGCGAAAAGTTGCTTCATCTTCATTCCAAAATACACGTCATCTACGTCGTTCATCGTCATCGTTGGCTGCGGCGTTGGCGTCATCGTTTGACTGCATCTTTGCTGCTGCCATCTTGAGTTTGTTTTTCCTTATGGCTGAGAAGTTACAAATTGGTAAGTGGCTGCTACTGCATTGTTTGTTGTTACTCCATAAGCTATGAATTATTGGTTTAGTTTTGAAGTTTTAACGTCATATTTAAGGTGTTTAGTGTACGAGTGAATTGAGATTTAGTTGCAGTCGCCTAGTTGGGCAACTAAAGTTAAACTATTGAATGTATGGAATTTGATATTAGAAAATACTATTGGTTGAAGAGAAGTCTTTAAGGAAATTGAAAATACTTTCAAAGTTGTTGTTAATAAAAAAATAGCACTCCCTAGTACTTGTCAACAATTTGTTAATGTCAGTGACCGTAAGTGATTGATTATGTTACTGAAAATAAATTTAAAATATAAGACCCAAGGAGTAGTAGAAGTGTTGCTTCCTTCGGAAAAGTGCTAGTCATTCAATGTGTGCTATTTGAACTTAAGCTTTCAATAAACAACACTGTTGATACTTGTGCTGATGAGACACAAAAGCTTATTGAAATAGAGTTTTCAGTTATGTATTTTATACCCTACACTCAGTGTATAGTCACTTTGTTAATCCGATTGTAACGCTTTGTAGGGGGCGAATCAGTTATGGAAAATTATATTTATTTTTGATCAGCGTGATTACTTGATTAGATTTGGATTGCTGGGAAACCAAGCAAAATTAGTGAATGAAATTTGGCACACAGGCCACACCTTCAAACAAACTTCTTGGGATTGAAAATGGGTGAAATCGGTTGATGGACACACCTAACGCTGTATTGAAAAAGTTTTTTGATGTAGTGTTACAAAATTTGTCAAAAATACTAGAAATAGTGACAATTTTCCAAGAAGTCGTGGCACCTGCTACACAAGCGTAAGCTTCAACGCTACACTGAGAAAATTATTTAAGGTAATGCAACCATGCATACAGCAGGAATGATTCAAGTGGGATTGGCACCCTCCATAGAAACAAAAACTTTAGAGCGTCAAATTGACGGAATAACCTTAGGTACTAGAGTCAAATTTCACACAAGTACTAGCACTTTAAATAAAGGGCGTGGCACCTCCCATATGAATAAAGAGCTCAAATCGTGGATTGAAGCAGTGCAACAAAATTCTACACTAATACTAGGAATAGCCGAAATAAGAATATAAGATAATAAGATAAATTGCGACAAAAGGGCGTGGTAACTTCCGTCAAACTAGCAATTTATCATGTTACATTAAGAAGTTATAAGACCAACTTGCATGCAAATACAAGAGACAGTTTGGTATGGCATCAGCTTAAAAGTTTACCTTAGTAAAATCAAAAGATTCCCTGTAACAACAGGTGCCTTATTTTATACGAGTATTGCAATAAAAGGACCATAATTTACTTCAGATACAGAAGTAGAGAGCTCGTGGTATCACTACGGACTCCTGTGGTCTATGTGACGACCAACCAAAGCGTTACTCAATCAATGTGCTGTAGCAATTAGTAAGCTGAACAAACTGCATAATCTTTTGATCTTTTGTATTTTATTTTATGTATCCATTAGCGACCAATCCAACTTTAACGATCTAGTTAATTTAGCTTAACAAAATATTTCAACATTTTCCTTATGCTTAAAAACTAAATTGACATTGATGTTTTATTACAAAAACTTTTTAAAGACAGAGAGTAACTCAATTCATTAAAATTCATTTTAGTTGTAAAAAAGACGAACTGTTGAAAATTAATGAGTTATCTTCAGCCTTAGTCGAGTCAAATGAAAATATAAAATTATAAGAAATCAGCGAAAAGTAAGCACAAAGCGAGCAAAACAAATAAGTAGTAGCAATAAAAACTGCAAAAGAGAAAACAGAAAAATTGATTGTGAGTTAATAGTACAGGAGCCAGCGACAATTTTAGTGAGCAATATTTTAAGTAACTTAAAAATATATTCGACTAATTGAACAATACCGAAATTTGTCTTGCTAAACAGGTCGACAAACGAATTAAGTTCAATCACTCGAAAATTATGTCTCAAATTGAAAGTGCGAAAACCAAAGTTATAGAGTAGAAAAATTACTTTATTGCTATTGCTCAAAAGACCACCTTGCGACAAAATATAACCTTGCTTTGAACATTTTAAAATTTTTAATAGAAACTTTACTTGTTCGAGCGAAAATTATTTTTGCGAAAAGTTTAACTGATATCGAAAATTCGCAAAGTGAGACAAAGTTTATCGTAAGGAAACCTTTTCGACAGAAAGAAATGTGAAGAGCGGTTTTCATTGATATAAGGCTTACTTTTTTAATGGAGATCATATTTCGATATTGTGTCTCAAGTAATCCAGCAGCGCTTAATTTTCTTTGTTCAACACAAGCAGCATTGGCGCATAATTCATATCGCTGGCTCTCTTACTAACATCGTTAAATATGCTAAAACAAAATATTGTTGCTTTATAAAATTTATCCGACAGTCTTACTCCCACCTTTTGCAAGCGATTGAAAAAAATACCTTCGGACAGACAGTGATGTGCGTTGTTAGATGTAAATTACGGGTCATGAAAGTTACATAAGTCAACAATGCTATGGCTGACGTATAAGTTTGTTATTTAAAAATACAATTAAAACATAATATGTGACTCTTTTCAAGTATAACATATGTTTTCTAAAGGATGTTGAAGTTGCTTGATTTCAATTTTAGAAATCCAAAACACGTTGAAAGATAAAATAATACATATAAACATATATTAAAAACAAAAAAAAAGAAGACATATGCTTGTTATATAGACAAAATTCCTCTTTCTACCGAAAGAAGTTTCACCTTAATAATATGCTACTAGCAACTTCTATTGATTTGCATACTCCCACTTTATGGAAAGGTAGAAAAAACTTAGACATAATACACAACAAACTTTCAGAGTAAAGTCAAGATTACAAGAAAATGAAGAATGGATATGAAAAACGAATTGCAGGATAAGAAAGCAGAAATCTAGACGTTGAACTACATATGCGAACACATTTACACACAAACACATACACCTTGACAGACAGGATATGCGCCATCATCAGCCATCAAGAACAGCAAACGTTTGCAACAGCAATGGCAGTGGCAGCAACAAAGATGATGACGAGACACATAAGATATCGTACATACGAAGTAACTTAAGGAAACCACAACACGTATTCAAAACGGAAATCGAATTTTCCAATAAAGCAGATATAACGTTGCATGCACACAAGCGCACATGTGTGTATTAATATCTGTGCGTGTGAGTAAATAGCAAAAATGTTGTAGCTGATGATGATGATTGACTAAAAAATACGAGAGAAGTGGAAAAGAGAAAAAAAAAACCACTCTGCGTGTCTGTTTATGTGCTGTTGTAGTAGTATGAGTTATGTTGTGAATGTACGTTTTGGAGTGGGTGCCAAAACTAAATCGTAACGATAAAATGTTGTTACTTATGTTGCTGGTGTTGATAATGACGATCAGTCAATGTGTTATACGAAAGAGTGAGTGCGCTCGTGTGCGTATCACACTTCCACGTAAATGAAATTTTTGCGTCGGCAATACTTTTTATCAAAACACCAAATAAACTTTGTGTTTCACAACAGCCTAATGTTGTTTATGTGGTTTGAAAGTATGATGTTGTTTTTTTATGTTTTTTTTTTGGAGTACAGTGTTTTGAATGGAAAATTGTTGAGTTAAATTAATTTTAAGCTTTTCTTAGTTTTATTTTTTGAAACATTTCTCTCATAGAACTGGAAAAGTTTTACAAAAGAAATACTAAATACCTTAGGTTATATACCTCTGGAAAAAAAGTAGCTAAAAAATTTTTGAAGAAATGTCACCAGAAGATTTCATCAAAGCATTAGCCATATTTTGCATAAGCACGAGCTCCAGATACAAACTAACTTTTTGAAATTTTTTCATTATTTTTATGTGATTTGTTCTATTAAAAATTTTCTGAGAAACATGTGCTATATTAAAAAACAGTTTTATAAATATCTATCTATGTTATTCAATGCATTGGAATACTAAATTCTACACTCTAAATGTGTATTGGAATACACTACCAAGCTAAATTAAATGATAACTTAAGCCGAAAAATACATAACAAAGTTGTTGCGGAGAAAAACATTCCATATCGATTCTTTTCTCTAGCAGCATTTATGTGATTAGACCTGAGCGCTCTTCTAGAAGTCCTTTAAAAACTGATTGGTATTTACTCATAAGCTATGCCTTAAGCGCTTTGCCATAGCGCTGCTGGTTTCCTTAAATTCGTTTTGAATTTTTTCAATTGATTGGCCAAAAAGAGCACTTAACCTTCATAAGGGCTTCGGGTCATTTTTGACCTGGAGTAAAAAAAGTGAGTTTGAGGTGCTTCGTGAAATAATTTGTGCAATTCAATATTTTTATGATAACTTTGACACAAGGTTATATAAAAATTTACGATGGTAGATCAACGTCCATTATCATTTTGTCACATTAACCTTTTATTATTCACTGATATCAGTACACTACTTTGTTTGAAATATCATAGATAAAATCCAGGCTATATGTTTGTAAAAAGAAAATGATATTGAATCACTTATTTTTTGCCTACTGCAACATAGCTAGAGTCGTATAGAGCATGACGGGTCTTAGATTGAAAGCTGTGCAAAATATTTCTTCCCGGAATATGAAGAATTTCGTAATAAAAATCATGCTGAATGAAGTGTTAGACAAAAGAGTACCTTATCTAGAAAATAAAGATTATATAGAATATGCTGAACAGTTCTTCTGAGAATGATAGCGAAGTTGTGCCTGCTCAGATAAAGACATCAAAAAATGACTACATATAAATTTTCCAAATTCCATGATCCTTTCAAGATACAACTGTCGATGAACAGCTCAGAGAATATGCTTATTCTGGCAATACATACTATCTAAACACGTCACATGATTCTCGGGCTCGTTATTTCTGATCTATTAACCTTATACATACGGGCAGTAAGATAAAAATCATGTTTTAAATAAGTCAAGGTATGCGTGTAGTGGAACAGCTGGTCTAAAAGGTCATAACACAGACAGATAGTTTGTTCACATCGTGTCAAGCTGGTGTAAAACTGCTACGTAATAATAAGCCTAAATTACCACCACAGATATTGGCAATGACCGGCAGATCTATATATGTAGATTTTCATATTTTTTTCTATTTTGCCAAGGACATCACTTTCCCATCTTATGTCATTAAAAGAAATAAGTCAGTGGATCTTTTCTGCACTTCTTATCATACTCAGCCGAAGGCCTTTGTTGCTAGTGCTAATTTTTATTTTGTTAAGAATTGTAATTTATTACCTTTTTTAATAAAAACAATTGAATAAATAAATTTTTATCATAGTTCAGTAGTTAGTAATCACGTGGACAAAAAACAAAAAATAATATTAGATTACAATAAATGCAACGCTGAAGTTAATTATCATGCTAGTGGTCATGGCTGAAACAAAAGCTGCTTATCTATACCGTGACACTTCTAAGAGAATTCTCGCATGTATACGCGCTATACAAAAAAAAAAAACGAAGAAAGTAACCAAAAACCACCATTTGCATCAGAAATCAGATGAAATAAATAGTGAACCGGTCAAAAGGGAAACCAAAAGAATTTGATGCCAACTATGTCCCAAAACTAATATCAAAACACTTAGTCTGTCATCCTTGTAAAAAATTTGCATTTTAAAAAGATTATTTTATGTTCCCAATGTTGCGATAATTAATTCGATACTTTGGTCAAATTTAACCCAAAGAACGTTAGTGTCAGTAACTTTAGGATCTTATGAAGGTAAAGATGACCCTAGTAAAATAGTAGATCTCTCTAAATACGAACAAAAAACGACTTTTAGAGGAAAACAATAACCACCGATAATGTCTTTAATTTATTTTCGCTCAATTCTTTCAATTGGAAAATTTTCGAAAAATAATTTAATCAAATATATAATGTTGGTTAAATTGAAAATACACTAAACGTAATTCTTTATTAAAAACTTTCGTCTTCGTTAAGTTATTTTGACATGTTAAACTAAAATTCAAGAAATAAATATCTTTCAATTTTCTGCAAGTTTGTTGGAGAAAGCGATATATTTTATATATTTTGCTCTATACTTCATAAAATTTCCATACCAATTTAATTCAAAGTTTTGCTAACAACGCAACACTGTGCAATACGCATACTGTCTACTACTAAATAAAAATATGTAAAAAGAAAATCATAAGTAAAATAAAGAAAGCAAAAAAGCCGACTATATTCACTCGATAAGCAAACAAATGCGCGAACTCGTGGCATCTTCGATGGTTAATGCGCTACAGCAGAAGCAGCGCTATCGGTATCCTTGAAGCCATTGCTATTACAAAGCAACGTTAACCGCTAAGTTGCTGCAGTCGTTGCCTCTGCTCTGCTAGCTGGTTGTTGTGGGCTGATGGGTAGCATGGTGGAATGTTTGCGAAAGCCACAAACTTTTCGCTTGATAAGTTTTTGCGAAAGAATTTTCAATATTGCACACCAATATGCAAAAAAAAAAAGAAAAAAAAAATAAATAAAAAGAAAAAATAAAAAATGAAAATAAAAGACGTTGTTATAAAGGCAAGCAAACGAGTAAAAAGCCACTCAAAAGCAAACAGAGTAGAAACTTTAAGTCTGTATAAGCGCATCCTTTTTTGCGGTGAAATGTAGTCATAGTATGAAAAAAAAGGCAGCAGTAGTAGTAGAAATAAAGTACTAAGTATTTTGAAAGTCAATTGTTTTTTTTTCTTTCTGTTTTTTTTTTTGACTTCACTTTTCGAAAAAAAAAACTTTTTGACATTTGAAGTAGTTTTCATTTAGCCGATTTATTTACATGTGTGAGTGAGAGTAGCATGTTGAACTCTGAACTAAATTTCTTATGGGAATTTATATTATGCATTTTTTTTTACTCTCTTTTAATTTCTTTTTTTTCTATTTTTTTCTTTCTTGAAATTCAAAAGGCTTCGCATTAAAAACTTATCTCTAAAATGTTGCTTTTACTTTGTTTTAACTAGGGAATTAAGATGACAAGAAAAGGTTGATTTTTCCAAAAAGGTTTCTGCAGTTATTGAAGTTTAAAAATTTATTGCTAAAGTTTTGCTAAAGTCTTGCAGTTTTTGTTTTACTAAAACCTTTATGTTATCTTATTTTGTTACTTCAAGTAAATTCTAGAAATACTTCAATTTTGAATGTGTTTGAAATTAAGTGGAAAAAATAGATGGAAAATCGATTTTTTCCTCAGAAAATAATTTTTAGTGAAGTGCTGCGCTCTTAGAAGTTTTTTTGTTGGATGGTAATGATTCTTTAGTTTATCGCAAACTTTGTTGAATGATGATTATGTTTTAATCGAGTTTTCTCATCAATATATGCAAACTTATACGAGGACGAATCAATAACTCAAATTTTAAGACACTTTTGTCATTAACTTGACCTTTATAAGGTGTTCAAGGCATACAACCGCATTGATTTTTGTAAAAAGAGAAAAAGTGAATTTTGAGTGCTCATAAAATATTATTTTTTGAGAAAAAAAACCCTTACTCAAACCAAGGGAAAGCTTGGTAAGTACTCTGCACCCTCTACTTCAATGGTAAAAAAGTGGTTTACTGAGTTTTGTGTAGTCGCACAAGCACTCGTGACACTGAACGTTCCGGACGGCCAATTCGGTGTCGCGTTTTCTCTCAATTGACCATAAACGCAATCGTGAGACGGGTGTAGTCTCAATGGTAAAATTCCATGAATTGGGCTACAAATTGGTAGCTTATCCACCATAATCTCTGGACTAAGCCCCCAGTGACTATTTTCTATTCATTTCAAGCTACTCTTCACGTTGCAAGTCCATATAGTACTTGTGCACGAATAACACAAATCAAATCAGCACAAATCTAAACACCAAATTGTAGAGGTTAGTTCGAAGTTTATTGCAATCTGCAACAATGACGAATGGCTTGATGGTCGTTTCGAGTGCACTCATGCAGACCTGTGCTACATACCCACTGAACTCTTGTTCACGTTGCGTATAATTTTAGAGTCATTTGCGGCTGCATGACCAGAACTGGCATAAGTTGCGTATTTGCTCGAACCTGTTGTCTTGCTTGATTGAACTCGAACACAAACCTTGGCTGAGCTTGAACTTAAAAAATATTATTATCATGAAGATACAATGATTCTGTTGGTGCCATGCCTGCTGTTCTTTAGTAGGTCTTAGGCAAATGTTGCTCATATTGCCAGTAGTAAATTTCCATTCCATGCGTATTGTACGGATGATACCGACTTTTTGATCCTAACAACTTTTACGTGAAAAGTTTCCAAGATGGATTATTTCACGATTTTGTGAGACTTAATGCCATTGGACTTTTTTTCGAGCGGTTACGAAAAATCGTGTCTACAATATCTAATTTAAAATGTTGCGGCACCCAATTATTAGAAGTCATGGCCACGGTACCGCCCAAAATGTCAAAAATTATATCTGTAATTACCTCGAAAAAATACAGCGCTGAAAATGGTAGACACATGACGATTTGCTTATGAATTGCTATTATTTTCCAAAAGTAACAAAATGCATTACATATTCGATTGATAACAACTGCATAGCCTTGTTTTTTAAAAAAGCTCAGAAACTAAATTCGGAAAACTCTCTTATTTCATTGACTGGCTTAACTTGCATACCATTTGCATTAAGCTCAATGAAGCTTCTTAGGAAGGATGATACATAGAATCAATCTATTTTCCAAGCTGATTAAAGGATGTATTTCAAATTTGCTTGATAGCTGTAGTTTTACAATTTAAAATACCTTCAAAAATACTCCACCTTAAGCCCTTAGAAAATCTGTTTTAAAATTCTTAAATTTATGTGCACATCCTCAAGCCAACACCTGTGTGTACGAGCAAGATACTATAGAAATGCCAGTCAAATGCTGACTGATATAACTTGTGTCTGTCAGATTTGTACATTTTCTGTTGTAGTTTTTGACCACTGCTACTTTTTTTTATGTTGCACTTTTTTGTGTTTTCAGTTTCTACTACATATATTCTGCTATTTTTTTTTTCATTTTCTTCAATTGTAATGTTTTGTTTGCGTTTGGCATGATTTAACAGATGTTGTTTTTGTTTTTGTTTTCTAAAACGACAACACTTATCTACGACAACAACAACAACAACAACAACAGCAACAATAAATTCCAGCAAATACAAACACTAATTCCGTTGCATAGATATGTTAATCCAATTGTCATGTCCAAATGAAATAAAGCATCGAATTAAAAAAAAAAACAAAAAAAAAAATCCAGATAGCAACAACAAGAAAAATTGTACATTTTTGGTATGGTGCATTTAAATCAGGCTTTTCTGTTGCATCACTTCCCCTTTCAACTTGGCCAACACAAATTCTTTGCTTTACCTCAGTCTCTAAGCTGACGCAAGTTAAGCTCGTATTCTACACCCGGAAGTGGACGCAGAGCGGAATGCATAGTTCCGGTTTTGCAGAAAAAGCAAGTAAAAGAAGAAGAAAAAGACACTTGAACATGCAGACAGACACATGAAGACAAAATGTTTTATCTCAGGTATGACAACTGAAAGCTGGACATTTGAGGCAAAAATAAAAAAAAGAAAAAAAACAAATAATGGAGCTGAAAAACGTACCTACGTGCACCTGCAAGGATTTCCAAATTTTTATTTTATTATTTCTTACCATCATATCTGTATAACTCTTTCTTGCTATGAAGTGCCAAGCAGAGCAGCGTTTTTCAAGCAAAATTTTCTTTATAATAAAGGATATTGCAAAATTGTATAGAAAGCTAAAGTTGTTGGCTTAACAGTTTAACGTGAAGTCAAGATTGTGGCACGATATATATATATCGCTCGGTGGCTGCTAGACCATCATAGCTCAAAAAACAATTTTTCGAGCTAGTTTGTGAATTTGTGAATCAGCATGGTATCTATCTAATGAAGCTGCCTTGTGAGGATTTATGTAATCATACCTTTTCTGAATTTTCTTATAAAAAGTCTCTTGGTAAAAACTTTAAATGCGTTTTTCTCCAACTTTAGGTTTTTTGAGTTATGATCATCTTGCAGCAAACGAGCGTTATATATATTTTTTCATTCAATTCTGTGCCTTCTTTTTGTATGTTCAATTATGGCTGTTTTTTAAGAAATTGTCCAAAACACTATAGCTTAAATGCTGTATCGAAACATTTGCCGATTTTTTGTCTCACCAATGTCAGAATACTTTATCCTCTTTTAAGAGATTTTCCCCAAAGTAAAAACCTGCGAGAAAAAAGTTTTGGAAAGCCTGCTTTCAAATAATGTAAGCAAAACATTGAATACAAATGTGTGGTAACAATGATATCTTCTACCTGCTGATACAAAAAAAAAGGATAATGTTTTGTACAAAACATGGAAAAAAAGGAAAACAAACGCAGTAAAAAAATAAAAAATTGCTTAATAGCAAAAACTAAAGTCTGATTCATTTTGCATGATAAACGAGCTCAGAAACCTTGATACGTTGTCTCAGGCTACTGCAGCTACATTGGACACACACCAGCATCATCAAGAGCAGCTGCAGTAGTAGCGGCAACAAATCCGTTTCTGGCATTCACGTGACGATGATGTTGATGCGACAAAGGGACACACAAAAACACAAGTGACTGGTAAACGTACCAATGAACAAAAAATAAAGGAGCATAGCAACGCAGTCTTTGCTGTATCTACCACGTCTGTGGTTAATTTACATGGTATAACAAACACAACTGCAATATTGTAACGGCAACCTTTAGGGTTACCAATGCCATGCCATGAAAATTAAATTTTCATTTTCAATTATTTAAATGCAACTAATGCTGTTGCGAAATTATAACCAACTGGAAAGTATCCAGGTCTTAAAGAAGAAATGTGGGTTCTGTGTTTGGGAAATTCGTGCACATTTTATTGCAGAATTTTTGCTGGTTTTGCGCTGTGGCTACAACTGGGTGAATGATATAAGAAATTCATTTATAACTTTGTGGGTCTAAAGTGCGATCAAGTACCTTTAAAGTGTTTGATACAAATTCTTTATGTAATAATTTCAATACGAGTGGATTTTTTGTGAAAAAAGAGTCAAAAATAATCCATAAATACAATATAAAGAAGGAAACATATTTTTAACTAAAATTTCTATTAGAAGCTAATATAAAATAAACTTCTGACAGTTGCATACAAAATCCTTTGACTTACTGTTAATAGATGAAAAGCTTCTCGAAGAGAAAACTGAGATATACTAAAAATAGTCATATAAAGACATAAATAAATTTTCTAGACAACAAACACAATTTAATAACATAAAAGGTTACCTAAACAAAAATTCAAATAAATTTTATTAGAATACTTTACAAAAAAAATCCAAATTTAATGCAAAACAAACTTTAACTTTTCATAAACTCATATGCATGCGTTTACAAAACAAAAAGCATTAGGTTAATCCTTGAAAACATTTTTAGATTCAACAGCATAATTTATTCCCATTACTTAAATTTAATTGTGTTAAGCTTGTGAGTTAAATCACATTATGAAATAGCTCACTTTTTGAACAACTAAACAATCCATGACATAGCAAACTTGACAAAGTTATAATTTAACAAAACAGAATCTAAGATGCTTTTCAACAATAATTAAAATTAAATTTTTGTTCCATCATTGCCCCAGTAACATTACACTGACCAATGGTATGCGCTTATGCGAGAAAAAAATTGAGCTTTGTTGATTTGAAAGCTTTATTGCTTCCAATTTTAATATTTGATTGCATTTTTTTATCTAGCTTTAATGACGGACATGAAGAAAATCTTTACAAAAGTGTATTGCAAAAACTGCTTTCACACTGACATTAAAAACAGCGCGTTTTTTATTTACCTCGTTATTATTGTTCAAACTTGATACATATCAAGACAAGGCTCCGGTTTTCATAATAAAAATTATTCTACAGTAAACGACGTTTCGTAAGTCATTTATCACGGAATACAAATGTGATTGATCCTTAAAATAAATTAACTTAACTCCTTAAGTATTGCTTAGGCAATCAAAAATGTAAGTCCTTAACGTTTAAAACAACTATAAGTTTATCGTTTTAATAAAGACATAAACGAACATTAAGTCTCAAAAGATGTGGCGCTAACTGAACCTAGTTAGAACACAAAATCTTCTAAGACTCAGCGGAGAAGAGCTAAGAACTTTTGTAGTAGTACTGACTGAGCACTGTGTCATTGGCTCGACGGCAGCCATATGTGATGTTGCATTTACTGATTTATGCCGGTGTTGGGGAGACGAAACAGAAGATGAGACGACTGTATTATGTGAATGCCAACAGGTAGTTAGGAAACGAACCGAGTGTTTTGATTCTACGTTCTTTGAAAGTCTTGAGAATCTAGATCTTTTAACCTAACCTTATCTACATATTAATTTATGATTCAATTTTAATGGCTTTTTATTTATTTTTGACATCGATTCAATCTTCTGCGTTCAATTTCCCAAAATATGAAATTCTTGTGGACCCATTTTATTGAAAAACTTTATGATTTTTTCAAAGCAATTTTATATTATTGAAGACTATTGAAGGCTCCTTTCTTCAATTCTATAACGTAGTTTTTAAAGTGTCGTCAATTTTTTATATGTTTTAAGCTCACTTTGTGCTGAGGCCGCAACAGTGTTTGCAAATTGTGCAAATTTATTTCTGCTCCACGTATTATTGAACTAACAATCCTTATTCTCGATATTGCAGTGAAAAACCAAGAACATGTATACTATATAAGAGAATATCGATATGGATGATCGTAATGTTGAGAAAGTATTACGTGCAGCATTTGGGCAAGTGTTTTTCTACTTTATGTAACATTTTAGAGAAAGATTTAGGCCTTACACAAGAACATTTTTAGACATCATATCAAGCAGATACGTTAACTATTTAATGGGGTCTTTGGGCTGGCACCGTTTTTTTATATACTAGACCGACCAGAACCTTTCAGACAAAAACTGTAGAGCCATAATAACAGACAATTACGTGGCATGAATACTGGATATATACCGTTTAAAAACAAAGACGCTACGTTGCCAAACAGCTTGTGACACAATTGACTTATTGAGGGAAGCGTAAGTCAAGAAGATACTTTGCAAAATTAATCTTTTTGCTATTACCGAGATCATGTGGCTTAAAATCTGTTTAATATTTTTCTTAAGTGTACTATAAAATCATTAGTGTAACTAACCAATTGCCGAAAAACGTCAATGAAAATAAAAAATGGTGAAAAATTTAACCTCTTGACTTCACTATACTGTGTAATCTTATATGAGCATCTGTTTTATACGATGTTTTTTTTTTGTGATTTCATCGATGGGAAATATACCGCTATAACGATTCATTTCTCAAAAGCTTTTCTTCTCAATTTGGTCAAAATTTCGTCTTTAAACATGAGAACGATTCTATTTATCATTATAAGATATTCCCTGAAATTCCACTGTTTCGAAGCTTGGATATGTTTGAGCATAAGGCCCTGAGTCCATTAAAAAATTTTTACTTGAATTATTTGTGTTCTAATGCTGTGTAAAAGACACATTAAACATAAAGTCTTAAAATCATTAAAAAGGATTTGAAACAAAAATTTCTTTAACATCAATAATAAACTCTTAAAAGCTTCATATAAAAACTTTTTGGCTGAAACCAATAAAGAAAAGAAAAAGTCCAAAAAGCAATTTTAAGACATTTAGAAAAATTGGATTTTCTATTAAAAAACCAGCAACAAAAACAAAGAAAAAGTTTTTGCTAAAAAAAAAAAAACAAAACTTTTTACATAAAGTCATATAAATTATGAAGTTTTTATGAAATTGCGTGAAAAAAACAAAATTTTAAAACTCAACAGCAATTTGGCTTCCAAAAATAAATTTTAATGAAAATTGATGCAAAAAGAAAACCTGCAGCGTTCTCAATAACAACGACTCAAAAAAAATAACAAAAAAAACAAACGCGAGTATGAAAAGTCGCCAAAAAAAAAATGCCAAAAGTAGCACAACTTTCTTAAAGACGCATAAAAATTATGGGTTTCCAATGCAAATGAAATACAGCAGCAACAGCGATATTGTTGGCAGCCGCGTCATGAGCTTAATGTCCTCCGTCTCCTTTGTTGCTGTGGCTGCTGCTGCTGTTGAAAAATATTGACTATGTTGTTTTTGTAATAATGTGAAAAGTTTTCAGAGTTGCACCCCCACACCAGTACTTGATAGTCAATGAGCTCTTGTCATTTTCGGTAAAAATGTGAGCATAATTTTTTTTGTTGTTTTGAATTTGGTTGACAATTTACGCAAAAATGATGAGCTGCTGATCCTTTGGAGTGCTTGTTGCCTGGTGGTGGCGGCTACTTTTTTTTTAGCTTCTAATCAACGAAGTTTTTTCACGACTTCTTTTTGTTTTGTTGTATGAAACCTTAGAACTTTTAAATATCATTTACTAATTTTTTTTTCAAATTTTTTTCGCATTGTAGCCTGAATACAAAATGAAGCAGCTGGACAGTTGGTGGTTGGTTTCTATGATATCATATTTAGGGATAAATTAAAATTATTTCTTATTAAATTTAGATGTTTAGAAATTTTGCTGATAACAGCATCAAGTTTGTGTATAGCCAGTTTTAAATGTTTTTTAAACTCAATTATTATTAGAAATTTACGATGACAATGAATATAGAAATCAGTAAGTGCAATCTTGTGACCAAAAATTTAATTTATAATCCTGTAACTTAGGTAATATTTACGTAAACATAATTTGTCTGACAATAATACCGGCCTCAAGGCCGAAAACTGGGAAGCGTCCCCTAGAAAAAAAAATTGTATGACTAAATTATATTGTAAATGCATTGAAATAATTAGCAAAAAAAATTACATCTGTTGCCATATTGGACCACCGTGGTTAACAATGGTAGTCTTACTTAAACTTAATTCATTTGATTAACACTGATTGTGGGCCCCTTTCCAGTTTGTAAAGCCTGGCGCCACAACTCCGTGGGAACAATGGTCACCTCTTATCTAGAAATGTAGCTTTGATGGATACCGATGTATAGAATATACTTAGTTGAAAAGTCATTTTGAGTAGCATACATTTTAGCATAAAATCTACGGCCATAAATTGACCTGTGAAACATTGATCTAAAAACTAAACGCACACACTGTGCTCATTAGAATTTACCAAATTAAAATTTTTCATTAAATTTAAACATAGAGCCATACGAATTTTAATTTCAATATTGCATTAATAGCTTACAGTTCAGTACATTGTGCAGCAACTCAAAAAAAAAAAAAAATACACAAAACTACAACAAAAATCGCCAATAGTTAGTTTCATCTATTGCTAAGTAGAATCATCAGTGATCTTCGAGCCGATGCAGTTTTTGAACATAATTGATATACTATATATTCTTGTTTGTGTAAATTTGTTGAAAATCTGAAACAAAACAAAGCAAAAAACTCTTTTTTTTTCTGTTAAGTGTCTCTGTTCACTTATGGTCACTGATGATTCAGTTTAGTTATGTATGGAACTAGTATGACCAGATATTGCTTTTTTGTTGTTGTTGTTTTGTGTAACTTTTTTAGTTTTGTCACATATTGCACTGAACAGTAAACCCAAAAACATAATTATGAATTGATTTTTGTTTTGATATACCACAAAAAATATTGCCGTAATCGCTACCGAAATTTGACGGAAGTGTTTTTATTGTTACATATTTGCGTTGATTGACTTTCGAATTATTTTACAAACTATAAGTCTAGCACGAAAACTTCTGCTGTTAGAAGCTTTCTGAGTGAACATGACACCTTCTTAAGACGCCTAATTTTTTTTTGTACGCCAAGTTAGGAATTTGTTCATGTAACTACATATAATGACCAAGCGTGTTATGATATTTCGTCAAATCAAAATTTAATGGAATAGTCTTGGCAAGCGTGATAGTTTTCATTCAGACTCAATTTAAGTTTTGCTTATAGAATAGAAAAAAACTGGAAAACTTTTGGTCTACTCTACTCTGTTCTTTTAAATACTGATTTACGAAAACTTTCGCAACTTGCGACCACTGTCAAAGGCAAGTACGTAGATATACTCTTTAAAGACCTTTAAAAATTAAGGGCCAAAAATAAAAACCACTAAAATCAAAAAGGTGGAGGCATAGCTCATGTAACATACGATCAATAGCATTTTGGAGTTGACAATTATCGAGATTTTAATTCATACAACCGTGTGTTTGTTTATTTATGAAGCGCAATGAAACTCATTGAATGAATTGTGGTCTGGACTGAGGTTTTTTTACTTTTGTATATAAAACTGGCAACGCCAGCTGTAAGGGTGTTCGCCGTTGACATCGCTGCTGTAATCAGCACTCAGTTGAACGTGTGTTGCTTACCAATTCATTTCAATTGAATGCAAATATTAGTAGTTGGCACGAATACCAACATAAAACATACGAATAGTAGGGTTCATTTTGAAACCCTAACAATGTTGGTCAGCTGGGTGACAATTACTATTTGTGATGTTGTTGTCACTGTTAGTTCCAATTGTTGTTGTTGTAATCATTTTATTTACAAATGGATTTATATTTAAGGGTAGCAAATGCAGCCAATAGACAGAAGAATAAATGCACATATGTTGACAATTGTTGCACTGCACTATGAAGTGCAAATGAAGTGGAAAATTAAATCTCTTTTTTTTTACTTTTTAGATTTGAGGAAGAAAAAAAAATTATGGGCTTATACTTTTTGAAAAGGCACTAAGGAAAATCACAGTTGAAAAGGAAAAAAAAAAACCTTATGCGAGTACACTTATTTGTGATACTAAACTCCCTTAGTGTTTTTTCGCTTGGGAAGGTTTTCTAAATTTTTATACTCAGCTCACAAATTCAATTGTTTGATTTGTCGAGTGCTCTCTTTCTTCATTAATTATCTTTTGTATATTTCTCTTTACAAAAATGCTTTTGCTATTTAAATCGGTATTTCATGCCAAAGGGTGTTGAGATTTAAATTTTACTTTTAAATTTTTTTATTTTATACACCTTGTTGCTTTTGTATTTTAAATAAATCCCTTCGGCATAGCTTGTTGTCAGCATTTATTCTATTTGCATTTGTGATTAAAGCCAGGCAAAGACATAACTTGATCTACTCGATAAACGCAGTCTGAATACAAAAGTAGGGCTTAACTCGAAGGGCGACATTAGATAAGCCTTTAGCTTAGCAACGCCTGAATTGATAAGTATCTGATATTTTTAGTTAATACCTTAGGCTTACAAGTTTAATGGATTTATTGGAATTGTCTGGGGTTTCTTTAGTAGAATTGTGAGTATCTCGATTGAAATAAGGTATAAGCATAAATACCTTAATAAAAATAACAAATTGAATATACGATATAGATGTATTGAACGAAAATATACATAAATGTCATAGAGACAAAGTAAAAATTGCAGTTTATTTTAGCGTTTTTACTAACTATTATTTTGAAATTTTTTTAAGCCAAGGTTGTTTGACAAAATTGTTTAAAAAAAAGAACGGTTCCTAGTCGATAAAATAGATAGTTTTGATAAATTTTTGCAAATCGTGATGTAAGACACAACTAGCAGCGGTGTCAGGAAACACTTTTTTTTTAAATTTTCTTTTGCATGAATCGAAGAGATAATAGAGGAGTTGAAACTGATAATTATTTTTCTCTAATAGACTTTTTGCAACAGAGTAAATCACGGTTTAATTCTGCAAGGTAACACTATTATGATCAATTTTAACGAATAAAGTTTTAGTCCAGCAGTTTTTCGGTTTTTTATCTGGATCTGATGGTTAAAGAGATCATCAGAGATTTACCCTAAAACGCATTGTTTTTTGTACGTAAAGGTTGTGCTTTGTCGAATCGACGACAACTTTGTTTAAAAGCTCTAACAGTTGAGCCTTGCTCAATGGCTTTAAACGTCGATTGTTTTTACTAGTCTTGTTCTTCCAGCACGAAGAAAACAACAACAAAATATTTATTTTGTACAACTTTTATTTAAAAATAAATCAATTCAGACAAACAATATTAAAGCAATTAAATGGTAAAACACATCAGCGTCGTCGATTCGACGAAGCATAGCCTTCTAGAGTCAAATGGTGTATTTTTTTCACAACTTTCAAAAAATACTTTAAAGTGTTTATGAAAAGTTACACGTTTAAGCGATAAGGACAAATGCAAAACAATAATAAATGTTCGACAAAATTGGTAGGATTATGCCTTGGTGGATTAATTGGAAGACAAAACTTGAAATATCTTAAGCTGTGTGATTTTTACTAAGTAGCTGAGAAAAATATTTATTGGTGTTAGCATATTTTTACAAGAAAGTACAAAAAAAATATCATTAATTGTTATTTTGCTGCCCTGGTTGATATATATCGAAAAATGGAACGGTATTGAGGAACATCAAAGCATTTAACAACTTGAATATTTTATGATCATCAAAGATTTAAAAAGACTTTAACTATCGAACTGATTCGAAAAGGTCGGTAAGAGTCTGAAAATATTAAACAACCACCGAAAAATTAAAAAAGTCAAAAGTATCGAGAAACATCTAAAAAATGTGGACACAAACCACAATACTTCAAAAAAACAATTCTGATATTATCAAAATCAAAAATAACATTTTACCGAAGGTATCGAAAACGACAAAAGTATTGTGTACGAGTAGTCACTAAAAGCGTCAGGATGAGCGAACAGTTTAAATTGTTACAGAAAGAGTCGAGATGTACAGGGTGTTTTTTTTAGAAGTTTGTTTTTCGAATAGAGATAAAACTGGCATTTTATGGTCAAATCTGGCAACTCTAATGTCATTTATGTTCAGTTTGGTTTGCCATTTTATTATGAACAGGTTGACAAAAGAACAACGCTTGCAAATCGTGCAAATTTATTTCGAAAATAATGGTTCAGTTCGCGAAGTTTACCGCAAGCTCCGTCCATTTTATGGTCGACATAATCGTCTATCAGAGCAATTATTTCGGTTAACCATGGATCGTTTTCGCACTATGTTTACTCTATGTGATAATACGCATCCGCAGAGACGTCGAACAGTGCGCACCGAAGAAACAATTGCCGCTGTAGAGCAAAATGTTGAAGAGGACCCGAATGAATCGATTCGCCACCGTGCACAGCAATTGGAGCTTTGTCCATCAACTTTATGGAAGATTTTGCGCAAAGATCTTGGCTTGCGACCTTACAAGATCCAGCTTGTGCAAGAATTAAAGCCACGAGACCATGCAATGCGTCGTGATTTTGGTGTATGGGCCGAAAATGAGATTGATCTCGATGCTGATTTTCATCGCAAAATTTTGTTCAGTGATGAGGCTCATTTTTGGTTGAATGGCTACGTCAACAAGCAAAATTGCCGCATTTGGAGTGAAGAGAATCCACATGAGACCCTTGAGACGCCATTACATCCACAAAAACTGACTGTTTGGTGTGCTCTATGGGCTGGTGGAGTCATTGGGCCATACTTCTTCCGAAATAATGCTGGAGAGTCAGTTACCGTTAATGGAGACCGGTATAGAGCCATGATAACCGACTATTTTGTTCCCGAATTGGATGGCATGAATGTGGATGAGTTGTGGTTCCAACAAGACGGCGCTACATGCCACACAGCGCACGTCACAATCGATTTATTGAAGGAAACATTCGATGAGCGCATAATTTCGCGGAATGGACCTGTCAATTGGCCACCAAGATCGTGTGATTTGACACCATTGGATTATTTTCTTTGGGGATATGTGAAATCGCTCGTCTACGCCAACAAACCAGAAACGTTAGGGGACTTGGAAGCCAACATTCGTGGCGTTATTGCCGACATACGGCCACATATGCTCGAAAAAGTGGTTCAAAATTGGACCTGTAGAATTGGCTTTATTCGAGCCAGCCGCGGCGGCCACATGCCCGAAATCATATTTAAACATTAATGGCATAAAATTATCCTTCCAATAAAGCTAAATTGATGGACATTAAAACGATTTTCTTGTGTTTTATTTTAATTCGAAGCTCTATACCTCTAAAAAAAACACCCTTTATAAAACTTTATTGAAAACCATCGAATAAGTCTATAAAAGTTACAATACAGTGGAAGTTTTGCTAAAAATTTCATTTAAATTCAAGAGGTTTTTAAAGGTACCACAAATGATTAACACTTTATAATTATTCTGATTGCCGCTTAGTACAGAGAGTGTTAACACCAAAGAATATATCGAAAGCAAACAAACAACAAAAATCAAGGCTGAAATTAGTCATCTTGCATTGCTAAATGAAATCAATTTCTAAGCCATATGTTGTCCTTTTGCACAGATTTTTTGCAAACCCAAACCAAAATCGGGTACAAAAAGAAAAGAAAAGGATTTTTGCCTTTGCTCAGGCTCAGAAATTCTCATTCATCGCATCAAGGGCCACTGGTGATTCTATTTAGCAATTAATGAAAATAAGACGACTGTCTTTGTTCTGGTTTTTTTGTTTTGTACTTTTTTTGCGTTATCACATACTAAAATATAGAGAGATATGAATACAATTGGGAGCTTGTGGAAAATCGTTAACATGAAAATCGATAGAGAAAATTGCAAATCCACGGCAGATCTGTTTCAATCCTTGAAAATAGCCTGGAAAGAAATATCACAGGATATCATTAATAATTTAGTATCTTTGTGCCTAAGACATCGTAAAAAATTAGGAGTTTGCAACTAAGTGCGGATGTTAAAAATTTTTATACACCACAAAAAAGGGAGAGGTTTTTTTCTGTTAAGTTTTCTGGCTTAAACTGTTCCTTTGATAGTTTCCTTTAGTAACTATTTATTTAGGAGACGCTGAGTTTTTTAAGTTTTTGTTTGTCAATAATTAAGGTATAAATAAACCCAAAAGCGTCGATGTCATAAAAAATTTAACTACTGAGGGGTGCTTAAGTTTTGGCGAATACTGTATGTCCGTATGATAAAAACGTTTCAAGAAGTTTTACTTCAAAATTTATTTTTTGTTCATTAACCGACCCTAAGCTCGCTAGCTTAAAATTCTAACACTTGAACCAATCTATTTTTTTGGATGAGCAATGAGCTTTCACAAAGCGAACTTTTATTTGAACATAGAATTGAAACAAAAATATTTCTGTAACGTCCTCAGTGTTTTTTGATAATCGTTTTTTTTTCATTGTGAATAGGAAAAGCATAAAATTTTACTGTTAACTTAGAATTGTGATATTGTATCTACTGGCATTTTCCAACGTCTGCTTTTATTTATTTACCTTCTTCTTTTTGATATACTTAAATGTGTGCTTTTTTCCACAGCTAATTGGTATAATTTGTCGTGAGTAGCTTAATTAGATATCACAAATTGCTTAAACGACATTTTCCTAATTACCATGATGTGCTCAGCAAAAATGTAAGTAGTTACTATGTAACAAACAGCACTTTCACCGAGCCAATTAGTTGATGGAGAGTTTTACATTTTCTAAATATTTGACTTTCTTTTAAATGTCAAATTAATTATTTATCTCTCTTTTGAAAATAATCATTGTGCTTCTTTTATTTGTTCTTTATCCCCCGCAAACACATATACATACACTCAACAGCCAGCTAATAAGCTGTAAGTTTACTTCAAAGCTTCACTACTTCAATGTTTCCACATATTAACCCAGTTAACTGTCTTAATAAGGTTAATATTGCCAATAAAAAGTAAGTGACTAGAACGCCATCTTTTTGCCACATAGCCAAGTAACATCGCTGTGCGTTAAGTAACTTTTTTCCTTTCAATTTAACTTCCTCATTTAAGATACGGTTACTTTTAACTCAAGAGTTCATGTCAAATAAGAAACCATAGGCACGCAGTTATTCACTCAGTCGTACCGATTTCATCAAGTGTAAAATTCTTTATGGAGACATATGCCATCCCAGCTCACGTATGGCATCAAAGTGAAATTGTTCAAGCATAGGCATTTTTGTTTACTTTTTGGTTAGGGCTTTCTTTGCTTTCTTACACACGGGTATTTTAGCTATTTCAACTAAGAAAATGTGAAATTTTTTAGAGGCCATCACTGATTTTTTATGTCACCAAATGTTCCCATACTAAGTTTATAAAATTTAAAGTAATACTTTGTTTTGCACTGTGATTCAAAAACTTTGCACTTAGATGAATTTCACGCCCAATTATCAATTCTTGGACATTATTTTTACAGTTCTTGCCTGTATCACCAATGTTTCCATACAAAGTTTGGTAAAAATTTGTTGAAATAGTTTTCTGGACTTTTTAAAGGGTGATTTTTTTTTGCTATTTGTTTTTCAGTGTGCACTTTTTGACACTTAACGCGTGATTCGTAATAAGTTTCAACGCCAAAAAAGCTCACTAAAGCTTGCCATTTTACAGTAAGTAGACTTAAAAAACGAACAGCGATTGAAAAATTATTGAATTTCATTATCAAAACTCATGCTCTCCGAGAAATGTGTTTCGCAAGTTTCGTCCACCAAACAGGCTGTTCAAGCCATTGTGACCAAATTTCGCACCCGTTTCACTGTATTGGACATAAATTCAACAACTCTTATGCGGAGAGTGCGTACCAATGAGAATATTGCTGCTGTATCGGCCAGTGTCAATGAAGATCGCGGTATGTCAATTCGTGGTTGTGTTATTCAACCTCCTGGAAGATTTTACGTAAGAAACCATACAAAATGCAGTTGGTGTAAAAACTGAATCCAGCTGACCTACCAGAGCATCGTTTGTTTGGTGAAAGGTCCTTACAAAAGTTGGATGAAGATCAAATTTTTTATCGAAAAATTTTCTCCAGCGACCAAGCTCATTTTTGGCTCATTGGGTACGTCAACAAACAGAATTACCGAATTTGGTCTAAAGAGCAGCCCGAAACAGTTTGGGTGTTGCCAATGCACCCTGAAAAATTCACTGTTCGGTGCAGTTTGTGGACCGACGTTATCATTGAACTTTCTCAAGAATAATGAACTGATTTTTGCCCAAAATGGAAGAATTGGAATTGATTGAAATGTGGTTTCAACAAGATAGTGCCAGATGCTACATAGTACGCAATACCATAAACATATTGAGAGGCGAGCTTATTGAGCAATTAAGCTCACGATTTGGAGTAGTTCATTAGCAGCCACGATCATGCGATTTGATTGTTGTGGGGCTACGTGATACTCTCGTGTACAAGGACAAGCCAGCTACAATTGCCCCGGAAGAATTCACTACAGCTGCCATTGGTGAGATCCTAGCGGCAATGCTGGAAAAAATATCCCGAAATTGATGCTTACGGATGAACCAACTCAGGTGGCGCGGCGGGCAACATTTACTTAAAATAATCTTCAAAAATTAAATGGAAGAAATTGTCTTCATTCACTGTTGCAAACTTTCTATTTTTTTTTTCAATTTTCAAAAACCAAACGTTTAAAAAATCACCCATTATATATGCTTACTGCAGGTGCCATTCCCGCTTTTTTGAACTTTTCAACAATTTTTCCAGTGCTTACTTGTGCCGTAAAATGTTTCCGTACAAAGTTTGATTAAAGTTTGTTGAATTACAAACGCAGAGTATCGCTTTAAAGTTTTAGCTAGCATAGTTGGTGCCACGCCCACGTCAGTGTTGGCTTGCATTACAAAACTGCTATTGTATGACATTCTACGACTTATTTACTGGCCAAACATTTTTCAAATTTTATCTTTTCATTTCTGTGGCATTTTTTAACTTTTATGTGGTTATTTTTTTGTTATAAGGAATTGTAAAGAATGCATTCGACTTCTAAAAAGTAAATGCTGAATCTAAGTTCAAAACAAAAAGTTGAAGTGCCATTAGATATTTTATAATTCATGAGTGATACTTCATGGCAACTTTTGCTATTGTGAATATAAGTGGATATTTGACTACAGGTCAACTTCAGAATGAAATGCCTGCACATTAAGCCTTTTTATTCAAGGCCAAAATTTTTAAGCAAGTCATAGCATTTAAATTCTTTTATATAACAATCAAATATTTTAAAACAAAATATCCAAAGTTTGAATGATATGCCAAGTGATACTTATACATTTTCCCAAAACCCTTACCATTTGGAATATTAAAATTTTGTAGATTAAGTCGACAAGCCTACAATATTACAAACGGCCTTTGTAAAATTTATTTTTAAATTAAATTAGATTTATTGTTAAATTTTTTTTTGTCAACAATAGAAATATTTTTTGATATTTTTCTCATCATTTTCTGTGCTGAATGCTGTCAACATGACAAATTTTATTTTCAATAGAAAAAATTAAAACCAACGAAGCATGTTTAGCTTTTATTTGCGTAAATAAATTGAAATTGTTATCCTTGTGACAATAATGCAAAGGACAGAGCAAAAACAAACACAACAACAACAGCAACAGCAATAGTAACCAAAACAACAGCAACAACAATAGTAAAGTAACCCACAAAACCGCAGCGAAAAACAAATTGTAATAAAAATATAAAAAAAATATATAAAGCGACTTACTTTCCTTTTTCTGCATTTCAGAGCAGTTTTCTTGTTGTATTTTTTCATTTTTATATAAAAAAAAAAAAACAAATTTAAATAAAATATTAAAAGTTAGCAGCGTTATTAGATTGAAGTTGCCAAGGAAATAAGCAGAAGCAGCAGAAAATCTGATTCTGAAACATTTGCAAAAAAAGAGCCAAAGAGCGTTGTATAAATAGCACAAAATGCAAGACAAATAAAATTTTTAAAAAGTTGTCGAAATGAATAAAAAAATTATACATTTTGTTTTCATTCTCTAATAGAAATGAATAAAAAACACTTACAGCTAAGAACTCGAGGTATGAATAAATTGAAACAGCGAAAATCTGATAAAGGAAAATTTTAAAGAAACTACACTGAGCGAAGCTTCATTTAAAAGGAAAATTTTATATAATCCAAATATAGTCCTATCGAATGTGTGAGCCAATGTTCCAGTTAACAAATTAATACATACAAACAATTTTGTATTCATATAAAAATAATGCTGAACCTCTGTAACTTTAATCCCACTAAACACAATTATCGACTTTTGGTGGATTTTTTTTTAAGAATTTCCCGATTTCTCGACTAAATCATCTTACGAAATTCTGATGTCAACTGCCCTCCTAGATCATGCGACTTAACGCCATGCATTTCTTTCTTTGGGGCTTTGTGAAATCTCAGATCTATGTGAATAAGCCAGAAACTGTTTCTGAGTTCAACGCTGAGATCCAACGCGTCATCGGTGAGACACAGCAACATCCTTGTGAAAAAGTTATCGAAAATTTCATGGAAACAGCAATGGCCTGTCGTCAGAGCCGCGGTGATCATTTGCCAAAAATTTTATTTCGTACTTAATCGGATCATGTTAATTTTACAATGCAATAAAAATATCACAACTCACTCAAAAAATACGTGTTTCAATTTGTAAATAAAAAAATTGCACTATTATTGGGACACACTTAACTTATATTGTCTAGTTAGACAAAAACCACTAACATCTTTCAATAGGACACAACTGAAATTGAACATCGTTAAATTTCGGGGTCAAAATGCACCATATTGATTTTGGGAATGTTAGTCTTCAATCCAGCTGACAGCCTGGAAAGTTATGGTCTCATCTATGGAAAATGTAAAAAAAATTTGGGAGATTCTGAATAAGTCGAAAAAATTTGGCAATATTGAAAAAAGTTCAGAAATGTTGAAAAGCTTGAACTTGGAGATAAAATGTTCGACAAAAGTTGAAAGAAATGGAAATTGCTGAAAAATGTTGAAACAGCTAGAACATGAATGAAAAAGTCGAACAAAAATTGAAAAAAGCTTCAAGGCATGCGTGAGTTTTCAAGAAGTGAGGAGCGTTGGGAAGCGTGTCGAGTACTAAAACATACATAATTTAGATACAGCTGTCTTAACTTGATTTCCATTTACACATTTTATGCTACATTATTCTCAAAATTTACGATGGTCTTTCTGACGACATTTTTTTTTGATTGGTGTTAATTTTACTTTGGATAATCGTGGCAAATTTTAGCAAACCGTCCCGCACTTCAAACTCATATTTCACCACTTAGAAAGTGTTTTGAGCAAAATCTGATGCCATCATCAATAAAAACAAAATCTATATTATGACTTACAACTTTACTACTAAATAACTACTAAAACCTTCTTGCTTCGATATAAAACTTCGCTTGTTTTTACTCTGACTCCACTTTTGTGAGCATTTTGTGGGAATCAGAAAACTGCCTGTTGTTCAGTGATTTTCGGGCCAGTTGTTAAACATTGGAAGGAGGACATCCCAGTGGATTCACAAAACACGAATTGAAGAAAGCTCGCAACATTATTGAAGCGGAACGCATTTGTAATCAAGTTTCTCCGAACACAATTGATCGGAAAATATTAGACCGATAATTGCATCAAACAAACCATTCACGTTGTCAGACAGCTTATATTGGCATTTGGATACATTAATCGAGTTTGTCCTGGTTGTGTTGAGATAATATTCTCATCAGTAGTACCTATTTTGAACTTCGCAGTATACAATCGATCAACAGAGCTGCGGCCACATCATTTTTACTTCTGTCTGCCATTTGTCCCGGCATTTTCATAGTCAATATTGGAAGTTGAAATATCCAAATAACAATGTAATAGCACTGGTGTTCAACTAACGCTGATTATGCATTTTGCTAAGAAAACACAAACTGATCACAATATAAACTGAATATTAGCAGTACTGCGAACAGCTGTTTTGACTGCATTACGAGGGAGAATCACACAATCATCATCAAGAATCATCAAATTATTTTGAGTTTCACAACAGATTTATTATGGTCCACATTGACCATATGGGGCTTCCAATCCATTTGTAGGTTTCAAATAAAATTTTTATATCATGTGGTTAGTGACATTCACCAACACTTAATGAATGTTTTGTTGAGCATACAGAAATGTTTTTTTTATAAATATTGTACAAATGAAACATTAGCAAAATAATTAAAAAAGATAAGTTAAAATTGATTTTTTTAAGAAAAATTTACTATGTACCAAAATAGCCTGCTGAGCTTTAATATGTACGGTTTTTTTTTCAATCCAACAGCATGGTTAATTCAGGTTGTAAATGAAAATATCAATAAAATTTTTTTTTTTGACTTTTTCAAGAACTTTTATATACATATATACCAGATATTAATAAGTACATGCTGATCTCTCATTGAAATTAGTCCTCAACACATTTTTGCAATATTGGTCATATGATTTTTATGATTTTTGATGCATTTAACTGCAATATTTTTTATGTGTAAAGCTAAAAGGAAGTGATGTCAGTTAACTATTGCGGCAATAGAAAACAGTCGTTATCGTTGCAATAGCTGTGGGCAACTTATTTTCTCCTGTTGTACTTTTTATTGTAGACTGCATTGTGTGAAAAATAACAAAAAATTGCATTTCTCATTAATTTTTTATTTATATTTTTATTACAAGCGCACTTATTGTGCTAAACTGCCACTTTTTTTTATTTTATTTTCATTGTTGCATTTCATTTCTATAGTTGATGTTTTTAACGTACTTTTCTTTTGCAATTAATTAGTTAAGTATTTTTATTATTATTTGCAATATGACAACAACATTGTCAGCGCAGCATTTAGTTGATGATTTGAGTTGTTGCTTAAGTTGCAACAACTTCATAATATTTTGAACGAAACTAAAAAAATTTAATAAATCTAAAGTTTTTAAAAATTTAGCTTTCATTTAGTAGATAAAATATGATTTAAAAAAAAAACTATACCGTATGAAATCTGTAACAACTTTTTCTTACAAATTCAGCCAATTTTAATAACAAACCAAAATGTTGTTCCAACAGCTGCTGCTGCTGTTAGTGTTGTTGTTTGCGTTATGTACTTCAACATGTTGCTGAAAGCCTAAAATTTGCTTAAAGAAAGAAAAAAAAAAGCATATTCTCAAATTCATTGGAACATGCTTACAATTCACACCCGGCTTCATAGATTTTTGTACGTCTTCATTAGTTTGTTTCCTTGTGCTCTTGCTATTCTAAATTGTGTTAAAGAAAGTTTTCGAACAAAATCATTATAAAATCGCCATAAGACATAAGAAGGAGGGAGAATACAAGGTAGGGTGGAAGAGTTCTGTGCAGACTATAGTGTGTTGTTGCTTAAGCTTCGAAGGTTGTTGACTTTGTGCAAAATTATAACGCAGATTAAATTCGATTAAATTTTGCTCAAATTGGTTAAAGTAACTTGGGGTTTGAGGTAAAACTTTGTATGGGTCATGCCAACGAGCAGCATAACAGCAGCATGCAACATTTCGAGTTTTTTCCATAGTCCACTAACGAATTCTTTTGATGGTTTTTTCCTCTGTGCTTTTCTCTATGCAGTCAAACAATTTTGGAAATGTGAAACTTTTCTAAAGAAGCGAAAAATCTTTGCAGCTCTTCGAGTGTAAATGAAAAACAATTTTCTTAAGTGAATTTCAAGTGCAAATAGTTGCGCTAATGTTTGAGAAACCCATCCACGCAAAAGCTTTCTTCGTTATTTCATTTTTGTTAGTTGGCTGGCGGCTTAGGTCATGCGGCCATATCAATCAAATGTCGGTTTTAATGCCAAATTTTAATTAGAAGATAATTTTATACTTTGTAAAGTTTGATAACTCATTATTTTGAGACTTTCTTTTATAATATTTTTTTTTTCAGAAATGTTTTGGGAAAAAAATCACACAATTTCCAAAATGTTTAAAACAAACGTTGTTTTGTTAATTGTTTGCTGCTGACTATGACTTGAGATTTTAGTATTATTTAATTAAATTTTTTTAAGAGACTTTTGAACTCTCAATACAGCCGTTTCTTTGATAATTATTTTGTGTAAAAATTTTTAGTTAGCATCCAAAAACAGTCATTCCATAGTCTCTTTTATGGTTTATTTAAGTAAATGATTAAATTTTGAAGTGCTACATTTGTCTAGAGTTAAATTATGTTTCATTCGGCTTTGTTAATGCTGTGTTAAAATGTTGGCTGATGCAACACCAACATGTTATTATTCAATTATATGTCCTAAAACGATCAGAAGCGGCCCAAATCTTGTCACAGAAATATTTTGAGGTTATAAGATCGATGTGTTCTACGTTTTCTACAAATTTGATCCAATTTTTTTTTTTTTCATTTTGAAGCTTACTTTTTGAGAAATTGTGGAGAAACCCATTTCTCGGAATCTTAAGCGCTCATATCGTGGTATTGCGCCACCTGTGCAGTTACTGATTTTTATTACGTTAAGCATTAAAATTCTTGAATAAAATATATTTCATCGTTGCGTAAATGTGGCGGTCTTGCAGTTAACTGACTCTCCTATTTTTCGGGATGCTAGAAAAAGAACGAGAAGCGGTTATAAGAAAATCAGTTTGATTAAGGTTATTTGCAGGAAATGTAAATTTATTTATAGTCCATGCGAAATTTTCAAGGTTAGAAGCCACAAAAATCTTTTGATATTGATATTATTTCGCTTGCTATTGACCGAAAATAAATATAGTCTGGGGAAATTTTATAGATTATACAAATATTCCAATTTAAAATCACGTATGTTCAATATTTTTCGTAATAAATACAGGCAATCTGTAAAACAGTTTTTTCTTAATAACATTATTAGTATAAATCGGTCATTAGTTTCCGTCAGACAAAAATACAGGGTGCGATTTATATGAAATATAATCTTTCAATTTATACTTTTTTGTCATATGGTATTAAAAATTGTCATATGGTATTAAAAATTATATAACACCAATATTGATCAGATCGGGCAAAGGGTCCCCATTTTGTGGCAAGAAAAATTAATATAGAAGTGGAACATAAAAATCACCCATATGGTTTACTTCGCTTTAACTTCAGGACGCCTGGTCCGATCTTATCAATATAGGTATCGTTCGCTAAGAATTTAGTTCCTAAAAGCTTGGCGTTGCCGATTCAAAAAAGAAACTGCATACTACTATTTTTTTTTTTTGAAAATTCGATGTAACCTGGTTACTCTGGACCAATCTGATTAGTGTACATAGGTACCATACATAGTATCTAGACCACAAAATCAATCATTCAATAAAATATAGATAATATATTGCAATTCGTACAAGAGTTATTTAAAATAAGCAACGACTTGGAACGCACCCTCTTGCTGATTAAATGCTTATGGTCCGGGAAGTAGCGTTGCATTTTCTGAAGCAACTTGAGCAATTTCCACATAATTTATTCTGCAAATAATAGCTTAAGTACAGCTGATACTCGAAATAAGCGTCAGTTGCCAGAATCGTGGAGGGCCTAATTAAGAAAGGCCCACGAAAAAAATGTTGCACAACAACTCGGAAAGTAAGCCACAAGTGGAAAAATATGTTAGGACTAACGTTGTAGAGCTAAAAAAACCACACCGATTTCATGTCCGAAAAATTCCCAAACGACAATACTTAATCCATTTTTTTGTCGGCTTCTCACAGCCAGACTCATCACGACTATAGCAACTGACGCTTATTTCCAGTATCAGCTATACTTTAACTACCATTCCAAAATAAATTAAGTGGGAGGAAATCGGTGCGAAAAATGCATATTATAATGCAAGGAATAAATTCGAAAACAATGTAAGGCACATGACTACAAAATACAGGATTGATTTAAAACTAAGTTAAATTTTACCGTCCATTATACATAGAAAATATTCCCATCATTTTTTCACTGAAAATCAGATAATCAGAATAGCAAAGGCAACTCTTGATGTGTATAATACTATCTTTTCTTCTAAATTAATTTACTTAACTCCAGCACTAAGACTTATATTAATTTTTAATGTACTTCTTTTTCGTTTATTAAGTATTTATTAAAATGCTTTGTTCGAAACGAATTTTTTGTTGTCCAGTCACAACGAAATATATTATATAATAAATGAAATTTCCTGAAATACTTAGCCCTTAATGTTGACGCTAAGCTCTTTCTTTTGACTTTGAAAATTTTTCATATGAAACACAGTGACATTTCATGCTAAGTATTTTGCAGTGGTAGGATTAGTAGTGGATTTGATGCTCTGTCAAAGTGTTCGTAATAATTTTACTGTGACTCGTTGGCTTTGAACAGCAGAAGTCTTTGAAGTAATTTTGTTTTTGGAATTATATACTGGTTTCTTGTATGAGCAAGTAATAGGTTGACTTATAGCTTAAATGTGTAAGATGCTTTTATGTATAGAATTTTTTACCATACAAAAAGCATATGCATGATGTTTAATTGCAAAGTTAAAAAAAGATTTAATACTTCTTCAATTTTAATTAAATATTTTTGAAATTGCCCGATATTTAATTAAGCCAAAACATTTTAGTTTAGAATGACAGGAAAAATGGGTTTCCAAGTGTTATATTCTGCATCAATGCCAAATGGCAAGTTCATGTAAAAAAAAGTGAAAATCGAGTAATTATTTATGTAAAATAAATGTTTAATTTTGAGTGGAAAATATAACAGAAAAATTGACAACGAATATAAAGCGTGTCTCAGTAAGAGAGGACTTTTTAAATTTTGTATAATTTTGTTTTCGTGTAAGTGGCAACTCGGGAACTTGATAGCTGTAATCAACAATTGTTCCGATTATTGAAAATGGATCGTTACACAAAAGGACAACGCGTCATCATTGTGAAACCCCATTCTGATACCGCTTGCAAAATTCGCTGAATTTTCGGCAGAGAAAGTGCACCTAATGTGTCAACAATTAAAAGAGTGGCTTAACAATTTAAGGAAACTGAGTCAATTATGAACAGTGAGTCGCTTTGCATCGACATACAGGTCCATCTTTTGAAAACGTTGCTGCTGTAAGCGAGAGTGTCGTCAAAAACCGGAAAACATCAATTAGGCATCGTTCTCAACAACTTCATATTTCACGAAGCACTACGCAGCGAATTTTAACAAAATACCTTTAACCACATCTTTGTAAAAAATGATTCGAAAATCTCATGAAAAGAGCAGCGGCCTGTCATCAGATCCACGGTGTCCATTTGCCTAATATTTTACGCCGTACTTAATCGAAACATGTCAACTTTACAGTGCAATAAAAATACCACAGCTCGAACAAAAATGTGTGTTTTTATTTTTAAATAAAAAAGTGCACTCTTATTGGGACACTATTTATGATTGGTATTATCAAGATTTGAGAAAAAAATGAAGTAAATATCTCATAAATTTGAATTTGACATTAGAGTAACTATCTTATGTTTACATTTTGTGCTGTTTAAGGTGTTTGAAGGTCTAAAAAAAAATGTAAGAATTAGCGCTAACGTTGACATGAGACGCAATAAATCCTGCCAATTCACTGTTTTATAGATATTTAGAAATATATATGTATATATATATTTACAATAATGCAACGATTTTTTTTGCATATTCTTAACGCTTAATCTTTTTAATCGAATATCTTCGTGGCAAAAATGTTGAAAGTAAGAACAAGTGTAATTAAAGAGGAATAATATAAAATTTAATTAAAAAAAATTATATATTCAAATTAATAAAAAATAATAGAATATATTAAAATGTGGCTCACCATATATGATACGAACAATAGTTTAAGCATAAAAAAAATTCTTTAATACTGCAGAAATAACGCTAACCTGCTATAAAATGCAAAATCCTTCATTGATTTCTTAAGTGTGCACCAAAAAAAAAAACAGAGACACCTCAACATTGTAATGCAAGTAAATTTTTTTTTTAATGGCGTAATATATTTCTTAATCCTCATCACATTTGACGCTTAACAACATCATCCTTTTCATATTTTTCATGCTCTGGTTGAATATTTTCGCATTTCTTTCACACTAAAATAAACTCCAAATCATAAATCAAATGGCTACAGGTTTCAAGTTAAGGATTTTTTAAGTCACATGGGTAATGCGGAGAAAAAAAGGAGTTAACTTTACCGCAAAGTGTCTTCAGTTACTGTAAATGACATTTCGTTTTCCCTTGGCGCCAAAGGTGCCAAAAAAAGTAAAATTATTGCTTTTATATAGCAGTGTTGCCAGAATTTTGTACTTTTTACCTCAGTGATATTTTTTTATTGTATTTTTTATAATTCTGATAAGTTTGTAAGAAACCAACAACATTTTTTGTGTAATTTAATATGAAGGAGGATGTAGTAGGAAGCCAAGCATCCTGGAATGAAATTTTTACTGATTATATAAAATCATTTTATGCTTCGCTTTAAAAACGTACTTCAGAAGTAATGTAGTCAATCCAAAGTTGCATGAATATGCTCTTTTCTTATTGATAATTGCACGAAACTGTAGTTTTTATTCGCTTTGTTCGAGTTGCAGCTCTACTGGAAAATAGTCAGACAAGTATATTAAATTGTAATATATTTTAGCATAGCACAATTTTAAATTTTTTAGCTGCAAATATTGAGCGTATTCCTACGCAATTATCTTGTGCCATTCATTTTCTCTTGAAAACTATAATCTCTGGCAACACAGTATTGTTTGTTGCAGCACAAACTGACGCTGCAGCCACATCCACGAAAACATTAGACCTTTTTTTTGTGTAAAAAAAATTTATCCTTTTCTCACCAAACATTATCTTCCGTATGTATTACGAACAAAAATAGCTAAAGTGTGAATAGAATAAGTACTGGCTATGGTAGATATTAGTACTAAGTGTCAGTAGTTGTGGTAATAACTATCTCCTACTTTACACTGCTGCTGCGGCTTATTTAGGTTAAGTGTAAGTGAAAAATAGCAAAAAAAAAATACTTAGATATTACTTACATATAGACATAAGCCCAAAGCTAAAAACGGCTTCGTTTTAACGTGGGAAAAATCTTTCTGCAGATATGCGGCAAAAAATGGAGAAAAAAAAATTGTGCCAATACAAGATGAACTGCGGCATAAAATGTCTGCGTTTTTAAAAGATAGAGAAAAAAATTAAAAATTTTTTAGGTGCATTGTATGAAAGTATTAAGTACTTGAATTATTGCCGCAGATTTCTATTGTCAATGCTGCAATTAATGTGTTTAGCAGAATTCATTTTTTTCAGAAAATTTTTCATTCACTGCTTTTCCACTACCACTAATCCACTAAATTTAATTAAAATTTCTGTAACAACTAACTGTTCAGTCGTTGTGGAATAAAAATACAGGTAGTCTCCGACTTATGACCGTTCGACTTACGACTATTCGCACTTACGACCAATTTTTTTTTCAATTTTTTTTCATAGAAGATGCTTAAAATAGTTTCGGGGGGGAGTCCCTAAAATATGTATATGAGAAAAAATTTAAAAAAAAACAGTAGTATGTACAAGGATTCGATTTATTTCAGTACAAATAATACGTTTGTTTAAGTGAATAATTTTATATCATCCCAAAAATGGCTGGAAGTATTAGTACAGTATGTATGTAATATTTTTCTTTAGTTATTTTTTATGAAACTCGACTTACGACCGATGACTAGGAACCTATCTCGGTCGTAAGTCGGGGACTACCTGTATCACTAATATTATAGTTACATTCAGTCTAATGATGATATCATTAAAAATTTTAATAAAAAATAAATTAATTTACTAAATTAAATATTTTTACACTTTACAGGTAAGTTCGCCGACTACTTAACTACTTTACTGTGAACCAAACAAAGTGCACCAAAATTGGTAAGAAGTTTAAACCTAAAAATTGAAAAAATATTAAGCAAAACTCATTTGATTTTTGTGAAAATAGTTGTGTTGTTACATGTTATGAGCTGAGGTATTACTGCATATCACAAAGTTCTGTACATAGCATGAGTTCAACCATAATAAGCCTGCGAAGTTCAAGAACCTTGAATGAATAGATTTTCAAACTAAGACAAGTTATAAGAATTAATTTTATAGATTTTTGCATATCATAGCTTTCAGTACAACGTGACGTATGATTGTCATTCAATTAAAATTAAAAAAAATATGTTACTCATACGTTAGTTCCTGCCTTAATTTTAAGTGTTTTGTACGGAAGTTCGCTGGACCGTTTGTTGGTCGTAAAATTTATCTTACCAGGCGACCAAACGAATAACTTTTCGAATAATTAACGCATCATTGTCCTATTTTAGCTTCAACATCAAGCAAAGAACCTTCTACTCTTAAATTCAAGAAATCAGTTGAAGGAAACGTGACCAAGAACTTTCTATCAACGTTTAATGCTGCAAAATGTCATTTTTTGCAAAGATTTCATTGAAGCCCTGAAAATTTAATAGTACACTTAAAATTGCATAGGGCTCGAGATTTAGTGTTTAAAGCAATGAAAAGTAGTAAAACTCTGTGCTGTATTATAAATAGAGGCCATCAATATGATATTTTGCACATATTCTAGAAGTGTATTTCTAACAAAAAAAATTGTTTTGCACAGTTTGTGGTATAATATTTTGTCACATATGAGAGCAATTACAATCATTTACAAATATTTCCTTATCAGCGAATGATTTCGGCATGAAATTAGCAGAAAGAAGAGTTAAAAACTACTTAGTTTTATGCCTATGGGAAACAAAAAGCTACGAGTACCTTTGTAATCTGTAGGAAAAAAAAAATAATTTCTTAATAAGTTTTTTGTTTTTGCATTTGTTTCAGCGTCAGTTGAGGGATTCTTGTCAACATTTTTTTGTCTCATATTTACGAAAAACCCAACTAAGAGTACTCGTCAGTTTTTGAAAAATTGAAAAGTCACTAAAAGAAAAACAAATCATGTGGCATAAATTTCCCTTGTGTTTTTAGGATATTTTTGCTTGCTAAAAAGCATATGTAAACACTCACATATATCCCTGTCAGAGTGAAATCCCAGAGGTTTTTTGTACTGATTTTTAAAATGTGAGATTTTTTTACACTACACATCAACAGCAGCTGAAATTAATCGTCAACAGCAATGAACGTGTCTACTTTAGAAAAATGCTCGCACATTGCGTATATCAAATGAATTCCCAGGAACTTTCAGTGCAATATCTGCCACAACAATAACAGCAGCAGCAGCTGAAGTTGTAAAAACTACTGCAAAACAAACACTTCAACAATTTTCCAACACCTGCAGTGTTACATTACACAACAGTTTTTCTTACTCTCTTTAATATTACTATTTTTCTTATTATCTCACTACTTTTTACATTAACAGGCACGTGTGTGTAATAGATTTTACTTCCGTTTGCACACATACATCTAAACATAAGACCGTAAATGCATACAGACAACGTTGAAATGTTGGTGCGACATTTTTCATTAAGATTTTCTCATTTTGCATTTGCCAACAACTAACAGGAGCATTAGAATATAAAAATAGTTTTTTAGCACTATTTTCCATATGGATGCGTAGTATTCCCTGTTTTATTGTTTATGCGTGCGTATTTATAAGCAGAAACCTTTTAAATTAATTTTTTTTATGATTATATCACTATGACAGAAAATAAAATAAAAAATATTGCCTCGGAAATTCAATTGAATAAATTTCTATTATCGTTGCTATTTGTGCTAAAATGTATTTTAATCTGCAAAGGATTTTTAATCACACTGAGCACCCTGCATTGAATTAAAGATTTTTCAAAACTTTGACCCAATGGAATAATCTGAAAATGTTATTATGTTCAATGAAAAGTGCAGCTAAAACAACGCTTTCTATTTGATTTATAAATAAGTTTTAACTAAATTTTTTTAATTGATTTTTTAAACCATACTCTCAAAAATTAAAACTATGCTGGTTGACCCATTAAAAATAACAAATTTCAAACTCTTATGTTGTTGTTTAAAAACAGCGGTTCAGCCACAACGCCTTAATAATTCACATACATACGAACAGTGTGGCCAGATTATTTTGTAATAAACCGGTTTTTAATATCAGTTTTAGTTAAGGGTTCAAAATTTTTTCTGAAAATATATTGTGACTCACAAAACGTTATTTTCCTAAGTTTTTTTGAGCCGTTTCTAAGGCCATTTTCCCAATTTTATTTTACACTAAAAAAATATACTACTTTTTTCAATTTATCGCTTTTCATGACACAAAAATGTAATTTTTGGTACAAATAGGTTATATACAGCCATGGACATATAAATAGCACATTTTTTATATTTTCTTTCTAACGTTTGAATTAATTATTATTTAAAAACAATAGCAGTCTCAATTAATCTTCTGCAATTTAAAAAATTCCTTAACAACGTTAAATCTTTAACCGCCTTAAATAACCGCGCTTTTTTATAAAAAATAAAACAAATTATTCGGATGCATTTCGACTCTATTTGAGTCATCCTCAGCATAAAACAATTTATAGACAGTCTTATGGGTTTTAAATATGTCCAAATACTGTAACTCATCCATTGTGTCATTGATTTTTATAAGCGGGCCTATGATATGCCAAGAAAATGCACTACAGACCATAATGTTTTCACAACATGTCCATTCATGGTCACATCTTAAATGCTGCCAGTATAAGACAGCAGTTGAGCTAACTGCGCATAGAAACATGTGCGAACTTCATGGTGTTTTGCTCTATCAACATACATATAACAAAAAGTCGAAAAATAATGATACATTTGGCTTAGGTATAAAAATGTCAATGAATTTCTCAAAAATGTCATAAAATTTTAAATCTATGAAAACTGTTGTGAAAAATGTTGACAAAGTTTTTAAAAGTGAAAAAAAATGTTCATTAATTCAAAAAATGTTTAAAAAAATGAAAAAATTGGAAATATTTTTAAAAATTTTAAATTTTCTGATAATGTTACGAGATAATTAAATTGTAAACCTTTGCTATTGTCGTTAGTTTTGCTCCATTTGTTCCCAGATTTGTTTGCGTGTGGAAAGTTTTAAAATGGGTTCATACTTAAAATCTCTGTAGACTTTTGAAACAAGCCATTTGATTAGACCCCACTGTGTTGCGCCATAGGAAAACTCCATGCATTATTAAAGTTCACGCAAATGCTTTGCTACATAGCGACACCTGCTATCGTGCGCTGCAGTAAAAACTTTTTAATTTTTTTTTCAGCAATTTTGGTTGTTCACGAAACAGTGACCTATTTAGCTGAACGCGCGCAATCAATAGTTTGGAAAGTTTAAGCTAAGCAACAAAAAAAAAAAAAAAATACTAAAACAACTAAAACTGAAAATATCAGTTCTAATTACAAAAATAGTTATAAACTTGGCAGACTTTTAGTACCAAGTTAACTTGCCAATATTGAGCTCATTTTGCACATATGATTACTTCATTGTACATTAAGGTGGTCGGTTCTATTTGCTGATTTTTTAATAGGACCAAAATCTGCAATAATTCTCCATTATTTTGTTCTGTGGATATTTTTTTTATCTCTCACTCAAAATGTTTTGGGCGACTTCAACACATTGAGGTCATCTTTTCTAAGAACAAATTGTCCTGTGACCTGTCTGAATAGTGACCGCCATCAATTTCAATCAATTTTGATTTTAATTTTTCTGCTCACTGCCACTTGCAGTTAACGTCAACTTTTTTTTTATTACGTGCAGATTTATAGTGACATTTCTCGCGGCACAAAATGATTGCGAAACGACACGAGTTTGTCCAACGAAGTTCTGTTAAACTTTTCTCATTATAATTTTAATGGCATAATAATTTTAAACCTTACCTACTTTTTTTGCATAAATTCACGCGCACATACATTGCTACACATGCACTAACACTTATGCAAATTAACACGCATATATTTACACTGTCACTGAATTAAATTGGGTCTGTTGTTACGGGTTGGTTACCACACTGTGCTGTAAAACCTTCGTCAGCTGATAACTTGAAATTTTTTTCGGTTTTTTTTTTTTTTTTTTCAATACAAAAACAGACAGACAGAGGGTAACAAGAGGAAAAAAGTACTAAAAAAAACAAAGCAGGAAAGACGCTGAAACTGCCAGCTTATTTTCATTGTACAACACGGTAAAATTAACATAAATCCAAGTGTGCCATAGCGCAACTTTAGTGCCAGCGCTATCCCTTGTTATATTGTGTTGCTACAATTCGGGGGGACAAAAAACGAAAAAGACTGAGGGTGCTGAAAATAAAGCTCGTCTCGCATTTTTACGCTGCAATTTATTTGGCATTAAACTTTTGCAGAAAATCGAGCATGTGAAGGAATAGCGTATTTTTTTTTTGACGTCAGACTAACTGTAACCTTAAAATGGGCTAAGCCTGTACCACAAAATGAAAAAAAAAAAAATGTTAAGCCATGTCAGTCAGTAAGTCAGTCAAGCCAGCAGTCACTATGTTGCAAACTTTAAGTGATTTGAACACATAAAAACCAAATCTACGACAACAAAATCAGCGAAAGTGTGTCGCGTTTTCTTTTGTTTGCCGCTGCTACTGTTACTACAATGCAAACAAGTGGCAAATACTCAAGAAATGCTTGCTGCTTATTTTGCTCCCCCCATTTAGACTGCTTTTGCTTACAATGTTGAAATATCAGCCATTTAGATCTACTCGAAATTTCATCGAGAATTTCGTTCAATAGGTTTTGAGCACGCAATATGCTAAATAGCAGGCAGGCGTGCTTGAAATGATTTTGTGGGATGAGTAGCTTAGGGGGCATCTTGCTTAAACGTTGAAGTTTGAGCTGGCTGCATTGTTGAAGTTGAGACAGTAAGTGAAATAGCATAGCTTCTGCAATTTAATAGTGCGGGTATTGTTTTACTACTTTTCTGTTTTCAATTAAAGTGTTAATTTGTTTCTCACTTCTTCTGTTGGTAAGTGGAAATGCGCTTAAATGCCGAAAAGTATGCAATTTGGAGGAAAAATAGTGTTTATTTAGTTTTTATGTTAACGCAATGATTGCAGGTCTTAACTTTGCAATTTTATTGTGCAAATTCTTATGCACCGAGCCATGTTTAGTGAAATTGCTACTAAGCAAACTTTGTTGGAATTTAGTCGTAGTTGGGTATTATCATCATATTAGATTTTTCTGAAATTGTTTGGATTTCCTTATTTCGATCTAAGAAATGCTTCATATAGTAAAATTTTTCTCAGTCTTCCAAAGGATAGCAAACTAGCAGTGCTTTGCGAAATTGAGGCTGAAAATTTCATCATATTGTCACTTACATGGCAAGTTAACAAATTAATTAGCTATAAGCACTTACCATTGCTGTTCGAAAAATTATTTTTGTGTAATATAAACATATTATCCCAAAAAGTCTTAAAATTATTCCTTGGTTAACATTTATAGCGACGTAAGTCTTATCACTCATACGTCAGTTTTGAGTAACAGATTCAGGTCAATTTAATAGAAAATCTCAGTATTTTGTGTAATTTACACATATGGTATATTCACTTTGTACTTCCGTTTGTGACAGTGAACGTGATAGGTATGTAAACGTACTTATGTATATTCGGCTGGCTCGAAAAAATATGTTTGGAAAAAGCACACCTTATTTGAAAGCTTACTTTGAGAGTATCTATCTAGGAAGCAAAAAAAAACTTTTTTCGAGCACTGTAAAAAACATTTTTTATGGTATTTGTTCTTTAACTTTAACCGTTGATTAAAAAAGATATACTGTTGTTAAGGGCTTAACTAGTACAACATTTTTTTCTCAAGTCATTTTGATGTGCAAAGTCATGTACGGCCTGTAAGAAACGGAACTTTTTTGTTTCTAAAATTAAAGTCCTTAAAAACATGTTTATATTTTGTCCTCAAATTGATTTATTAAATTACAAACAAATAAGTTGCAGCAGTTCAAAGACTTAGTGCAATGCCTATCAGTGTTTTACTGCTACGAGAACGATATCGTACCGTGTTCGTTCTCGTACGAGAAATTTCTGATTTGTATCACGATCGCATCGTTCTCGTCTCGTTATCGTCATTATTTCTCGTTTATTCTCGCTTACATTTATATATTTAAAACAACCTGCACTAGTGGCCCTACGCGCGCACTGCCCCTTGTACCACCCCACTTACATTTTACGCAGTTCTTACTGTCGACAATTGGGTCCATTTACCGAATTTCAAAAATTGGTAAAAGTATCAAAAATAGCAATTCCTTTAAGCAAAAATACATTCAAGATGATGTATCACGGGTTAGACGGTAAAATACTATGTGCCGATTTAGCAACTTTAAAGTAGAAAATAGGCATTTTTTAATTTTTTTAAGGTCAAATTTAAATTTTTTTATAGGAAAAACGGAAGATGCAGAAAACCATACCACGAATTTGAATTCATCGATCGATAATAGCTGTTTGAAATAAAAAAAATATTTGAATCACCTTAATATGTACACATACTTGTCGACCCTGATTCGAAGAATGTCAGGTCTGGTAATTTAGAAAAATGCAGATATCTTGGTTTTGAAATAAGATAGTGATATTCAGTTTACGGCATTCACTTAAGCAAATAAAAATACATTAAAGATTATGTACCATGGGATCAACGGTAGAATATTATCGGGCGATTTTGCAAATTTAAAAGAGAAAATCGGTATTTTCTTAAATTTTTTCCGGTAATTTTTAAATTTTTTTTGTAAAAAAAAGAAGAAAAAGAGAAAGTGATTGCAGATTCGAATTGCTCGATCGATGATAGCCCGGAAAGCACCCCTAATTGTTGGAAAATTTTATAACCTCTTTAGCTTGCACCATTATCCAAATCAGTATTTTTTAAAACTTAATACAGGGGCCGCTAATCCAGCTAATCTTCTACTGTTAATGAAAATCTTTTTGGATGGGTTTGCCTAGACGTACAAGACTATTGTTATAAACTGACATATCGTGAAAAAAAAAGGCTTCTTTTTTTTGAACCGAAGAAAGAATGACTTTATGAGTTTCTTCGATTTTATAAATTTTTATAAATCTTTACAATTTTTGATAATTCAAATGCAAACCTGATTTTTGAGAACAATATTAGTTCTACATTTAAACTAATTTTCAATTATCATTATTTTTATATTGCTTTCGTTTTCATATATCACAATATCCTCAAGCAAGATATTGGCAATGTAGTTACAAACAAAGTACTTGGTTAGTAAATATCACATATGATGTTCTGATCTTATAATATCTTCAAGCAATAAATTTTGAATGTATTTACGACAAAAAATTGTCTCCAACCGAGGAGCATTAACTATGAAATTGTCAAGAAACATCGGAAAACATTGAGAAGTCGTTAAGAGCTTAAAACTGTCAAAAAGAAAAATCCGAACAAAAAAAAAAATATGAAATTTCAAAAAACATTGAATGATATCAAAAATAATAAATATAACGAAAAACACTTGAAAAGTCCGAAAAATTTTGAACAAATCAAGGTAACTCAATATATATCAAAAGTCATCAAAAAAATCAATTCTTGATCCTATAAAAAAGCGTTGAAACAATAGATTATTCTCGAAATCTATCCAGAAAGTTTATCCTTAAAAATCAATTTGTTATGAACATTATAGAAAAGAGTCAAAAAACAATGGAAAAGCCGAAGAAAAAAAAATCCAAAACGACTTCCGCTGATAAAAGAAGAAAATGATGGATATTTATTTTCATAAATAATATTTTAGCAATGAACAATGTAAGCCTTAAGCTTAAATAGAGGATCATGGATATATGATCTAAAAATATAAACGTTTACGATTATTTTTCATCTAAGAAGTAGAAATCCAAAGGAGCGATTATTTTTTGACCGCAAAAACTAAAAATATAAAATTAAGGTTAAATAAAATCCATAAATAAGAGAGTCGTGTACCAAATGCTACTATTTACTCATAAGCTGAGAGTACCTGAACCACTTGGAATGGCTGGAAAATACACAACACTAAGCAAAAATATTTAATAGAAGTGAACACATTTTCGTAGTTATATTTATGCCCTAAATTGATAGTCAGATTGTTGATTATTGGGCAAAACGCTATACGGATTTAAAAAAATTCGGTTAAGTCAACTAAATGTCAATTGTTTTGGTTCATTACACTGGTAATATTGGGTTAGCGCGCATAATTTTTCAGAGGTTCTCGATATGTTCTCGATAGTTTGATGATTCGAATCAAAATTTGCTATGTAGCCTCTAGTTTTTCCAAGCCCAAACAACTGCCTATTAAAATTGTTATTAAAAATGCTGCGTCATTTAATTTACAATCTTACTTACATACACTAAGCACATTAAGTTAATGAGCGCTCTTTTCTAATTGAAAATTAAGTAATGATTTTGTAATTAAATACAAATGCGCAATTTAAGGTAGAGTTAAGTTATAAGATATTTTTAATTTTTTAAAACTTATAATATTTGTTATCATAAATAAATAAAGTCATCTCAATTAAGACAGTCATTAAACTAAAAATAGAGCCTTAAAGTTGTCATTTAGAAGATATCCTCATTCACACATTAAGTTAACAAATAAATTTCCAAACCATTCAGTGCAATACAACCCGATTATACCCTATATGTATTTATTCGCTGCTCACACAATTACCAATACAAAAAGCAATACACGCGCTCGCAAGTATTCAAGTCATTCAAATGAATCGCAACTATGCTCGTAATGAGCGCATTGCCGCAAGTGTGCATGACACACAAGCAAACATATACTAACACACACACAAACCAAATACAACATGAACGTGCATTTCATGCTGTCAAGGATAATAATGAGAAAATTGTTGTTGTTGGTGGTGGTGGTGCTGCTGCTGCTATTACTGTTGATGTAATGCGGTAATTTCATTAATTACTTTGACTACAATTTCAAAACCAAAGTGAGAGAGACACAATGATAGTAAAATAAAAGCATAAGAGAAATGAAAAATTAAAAAGAATATATTGGAGCAAAAACTTTGTGGAAAACAAGAAAATGTTTGTTAATATCATGTTATTAGGGGAAGGTGAGTTGTCTGGGTCCAATGAGTGAAGCAAAATTGAGGGAAAGTGCTTGAAACAGCGCTGAAATGCTCGCTAAAGCGAAGAAAAGTTAAATACAGACACAAATTTTCAGCACAATCACATGCAGGCAGCTAGCTACTCTTAAACATGAACGCAAAAACAGAACACCCAGTAGACATTCCTCATCAGATGCAGAGAATTTAATTTTTTTCAAATACTCGGAATTGTATACTTTTATTGATCACAGATTACGTTTTTCTCTACAGGGTTAACATGCAACATAATTACTGCACGCTGTGGGGAAGCATTTCGAAATTTAAGCTTAAGTACAAGAAGAAAAACAAAACAGAAAGACACTTCTAACACATGCACACCAGCACGCAAACACATACATACAGAGAGACAGTGTTTTTATTTTCCTTTGTCGTATTTAGCATAATACGGACATTTGTACAGAATTATCCTGCGGCTATCAATGTGGTTTCCTTAAATTGTTGTTTTTTTCATTGTGAATTTGCTATCTTTTTTAAGTTTTGTCTGCTAAGTGAGGATTTAACAAATAGTTTTTTATCTCTAATAATAAAGCCAAGTTGTTTGAATGTGTAGGTAAGTGTTTATTGTGTCTGTTACAAATCCATTTTTAAATAATTTTTTTTTCTTCAATGAAATTATTAAAAATCCTATTATTAATTTGTTGACTTATGATAAATTTTTATAAAATATATCCTATTTCCACCTGAGTCGATACAGCTATGTCCGTCTGCCTGTCTGTTGAATTCACGTTTAAGGTTGTTTTCCCTAATTCAATGAAATTTGTCACATAAGTTACACCTTCTTATAAGCTGCTAGCATATAACCGCCAACACCCTATGTAAATATAACCCTGCACATTTTGAAAAGAGTTACTGCAGTTTTGATGAAACTTGGTGATTTGGTGAAGATGATAACAAAATTAAGATTGGAAAAATTAGCAAAAGCTCTTTAAAGGGCGTGGCACAGCCCTAAATTTTAGCTTTAACAACGCCATAACTCGTTAACCGTGAAAGATATTGTGATGATATTAAGAACAAGGATGCAGGTTATAAATATCTTGCATTGTGATTAAAGTAGGCAGAATTGGGAAAAGTGGGCGTGGAAATTTTCAATAATTGAAAACAATTGGCACATACGATTTTCATGAAAATTTTAGGTAATTAATTTTGAATGTATTTTTACATTTATTTTGAAAGTACTTTCAATGCAGTGTAGGGTATGTGAGATTGGCCAAGATAACACATTTACTAGTCTTACTTCAAAACGTTGCAATTGAAGGTTTGACAACATTTGGCGTTTTAAAGTTATTGTTTGTATTGAAAGGGTCATGACAGTTTGTCCAACCACATCAAAACATGTATGGTTCAGTATTTACATGTGTCACTATAAGTTTCCTTACCACTTGTTGTAAAAGTTACTGAAATTTGTATGCAGTCTAAAGACCGTACTTTGTTGAAGACTTGATTATGTAACCAAATGTTTTGTCACCAAGTTTGAAATAATTTCAAAGGATAGTCTAGGAGGACCACTTGTGACACTTTTTTCTGCGATGTTTGAGTGTATTGCTAGACGCTTTTCTACTAAGTTTGTCTAAGTTTTCTTAATCAGTCTCCTGTATATAGCGCAACAAAACTTTTGCTCATATGGAAGGAACCACACCTCCTTTCTAACTCAACCCTTAATTTTTCCATTTTTTGCCAATATCGCTAAGTGCTACCTAATTTTTTGGCTGTGACTGTTTTTGTCAAAAAATGATCCTCTACCAGAACCATCTCACTTCTTGCACTGTTTTTTTTTTTAAAACAAAATTTGTAAAATTTATGAGTGAATTTGTGCACATAATGTTTCGAGCTTTTGTTTACATAGGAGATGCCCCACCCACTTGTATAATCCCTTCCATTTTTTTTTCCATGCACATGTTTCTATTGTATTACTACTAAATTAGTTTTCCTAGCATATCAATTCAAAGTTTTTACTTCTGGCTGGTTCCACATCCCTTCGTTTAATCCGGTTCACTTTTTCTGTCAAATCCAGCATTAGTGTTTTGTGGAAATTTGACTAAGTATTGACTTTAAAAATTTTATATAATACTTTATTTCAAATTAAGATCGACAATATATATAGCTTCAGATGTTATGCACCGATTTCACCAATTTTCTATCTTAAAAAACATTGATGAGTCCAAATTAAGTTTTGTTGCTTTCGGTATTTACCAACATTTTGTCGAAAAATTGATTTGAAAAATCGATGTTCGCTGCTATTTGTCTTTTGTTAATTTTTACAGCATTTTTGTCTTTTCTGTGCTTCTTGTTTTTACCCTTTGCAGATAGCTTTTTTACACTTTTGTTTTATTACGCTGGCAATGCCTCTTAACTTTTACTATCCTGACAGACAATAAAAATGTCTTTGTTGTTTATTATTTGCTGATGAATTACAGTCAGCAATACGATAGAAAAAAAAAGAAGAAAAAGGAAACAGCTGCTCAGACTTTAAGAAGTACGGCGATCAACGTAATAACAACAACAAATTGTATTTTTTTTTAACCATAGCAGCAACAATCGCCGTTAAAGCACTCAAAACAAAAGCGTGGCACACAAATAGGCTATAAATCGTATAAAAAGGATATTTTAACTTCATCTTCATTTTCATTAAATTTGACTTGCTTTTGCAACTTGATGTCTACTATTTGATTGTTACTGACATTTTTGTTGTTTTTATACATGTTGTTGTTGTTTTTGCTGTTATATTGTAAGAGATCAAACACTGCCTAACATACGTAATCTAAATTAGAGGCGCAAAGTACTATACTAAAGTCCAAGCTCAACGTAAAACGTAATAAAATTGACCTTTTATGGTGCGCCATTAAATTTGCACAGTGGGATAGGAAAATATGCTTAGTTTTATCATCATTTATGGTATTATTATTGTTAAAAAAAAAATAGTTTCAACTAAAACACATATTTTTTTTTTGACTAAAAGTTTAATCAGTCTAAGCAAATACCCTTTGTAGCTATCCTAGCAAAAACTTAATACAAAGGGCTTAAGAATAAATATGAAAATATAAAGCAAAAACCCTCGTGACAATTAAAAGTTAGATAATTTCTGCCACAACCTGAATTCTCACAGACCCACTGTTCAATGTCCTTTGCCAAATAGTAAGGATGCTCGAGAAAAATAATAAACATTTATGGTGAAATAAAAAACAATTTAATTTATTGGTATTTAGTTTATTGCAAAAAAAAGAAGGCTACAGCCGGAGCTTCACTGTTCCCGAAATAAAATTGAGAGAAATAAAATTGTGGAAAATAAAATGAAATGAATTGGAAGCAAAACAAATAATCGCACTTAAAGGCGAATCGAATATGGACACGGAAATGGCCAATGTGGCTGTATTTATTGGAACATTAAAAAAAAGGAACAAACAAAAAAGGATACGCACTAGCTGTCGAAGAACACAGAAGATTAGTTGTATTATGTGAAATATTATTGAGTTTATTTGTTACCCAGACAAATGCCGATGAACATACTTATGTACAGACATGCACACACACTCAGACATAAATACATACGAAAATTTATAACAGCACCTACACTCAAATGAACACAAACTCCAAGTGCTCTCATATTGGAGGTTTTATGCAGCTATTTAATTTATTGATATTCTTGTTTCAGTCCTTTTTTCGTTGTTGTATGTTTCGTCCTTAATATGCCCTTTGGGAATTATTTGCTAATAACTTTTTATAAGAAAAATAAAGCAAGCGAGTTGTTAACCATGTAAGGATATTTGTAAAAATTGTATTAATTTAATTGTGGATTGCAATGTGCTGCTTTTTAGACCTAAGCAAAAATATTGTTGAAATTGGAGATCAATTATCTTAACAACATAAAATATATTTTATTTCAAAGTAAATTATTAATTTGATTAACTCCGCTTTTCTTTTTTCTTTATATCATTGCGTCATGGTACTCTTAACTATGAAAACTGTATGTTTTCTCAAGCCTAATTATGGGAAATTACTCTGCTCTGAGTTGTAAGCTTAAACTTTGCGAATTACGTTAATTAATATATATAATAGAGAGATTTAGTTGGGTTGTATTAATCTGTCAATCTTTTAAAGCTAAAATTATTGTAATACCTGGGAAGTAAATTTTTTTAAAAAAATTTGAATACAACAATTCATGGGTTGGTCAAGGAATGGTGCTGTAGGGTGGTGTAAATTAAAAAAAAAAAAGTAGCTCCATTTACCGGTTAATTGACATTTATCTCGAAATGCTATGATGGCTGATTCGAGCTCAGCGAGCCCTTGTCACCCTTAAATTGACATCAGTCAATATTCCTCCACAGTTAAGTTCTAATTTTTGCGTTCGGTGTAATTTGTAATAATTAATTTCATAACTTAGATGTAAATAATTTTTATCAAATGAATGTTCTTGGCCAATCACTACACATCAAAACTTCAAATTCAACTCGAATTTAAATACGCAACTGCTTCTATATGAGGCGATGCTGATTTATACAGAAACTTAGAAAATTCTTGTGCAATTCCAAAATAATTTCATTTGGCATTGCTGGTCTCATTAAAAATCTGTCATAATTTTTTTGCGCCTATTTTGCTCGTGCCACATTCTTGCTCTCGTTGCTGTGAAACTGGTTGGTTTAATTTGCATTGATGTTTCTCTATTCCTGCAGCATATAGATATATCAGTTATCTACATCAGAATTGCCTCTTATGTTCTTTCTTCTTTACTAAATTGGTGAGAAAAAGAAGAAGCAATAGCCCCGAATTGCCAAATTTAAGATTCCATTAAGCTTCATCTTTTGTCACAGGTATTATGTTTCATCAAATACTGGCAACTAGCTTACTCGAAGTGATTCTTGAGGCCATTTCAACATAATCCTTCAATGAATACATACCCGGCACATTGCCAGGCATTCCGATGAATTTAAAAACCATTTTATATTTAGACACAGAAAACGCGTAATTTTTTTACTAGCTGTTCTGCTATATTTTAGTGATTTTTTGTAAGAGCAGGCCACCTCTTTGAGACTGTTATCGACTACAGTGAGAGAGTCTCTTCTGAAGACATATGCGTGGAATTGCAACAAAGTTGTTGCGTCATTATTTGGGGTGATTTTATAGTCAAAATAATGAGTGAATAAACGGAAAGTTTCACAAGACCGAAAGTTATCTTATTATTTTTTTTTGTGTTCAAAATGAGAAACATTTATTTAAATCAAGATTTCTTCTTTGTTAACCGTAGAATAAAGTTCAGCAAAGGTTGTGCTACATTGCTATGGACAAAGCTTTGGAAATCTGTATTTCTTCGTGGATTGTTTTAACAGTGCATCTCTTCAAATGAACTTTTTGAATAAAAATTTTGCTTAGAAGATTTGCAGTACCTGATTAATAAAATGTTAAACTTGTGAAGCTTATAAGAAACATAAATTTTTTGCATTGCGTTTAATATGAAATTGTATTAAAATAGTTTCAGTTAGCCTGCCTTCGAAAGGTATGCTTGTAAAACTGATATGCTAATGCAATGGAATATTTTAAAAAAATTTTGATAAGATTTGAGATAGGCGAAATGGCTGACTTGTTTCGGGCATTCTTTGGGCAAATATAATAAAACTAAAAGTGAAATAACACTTTTGATCAAAAATCTATTTTAATGTCATTTCCCTTTTGACATACTCCAGTTGTCTATATATAAAGATAATGTTCGAGAGATAAGTGCAATATATTTGAATACTCAAGGATTTTTCGAAGATCAACTGCAGCTGTCTTCGCAATTAAAAGTAGAAACATAAGATTTATTTTTATAGTATGTGTTCAGATATTTAATTGATTGATTTTTCTCAAGACTTAATATAACATATCAGAATCCGAGTTTTAATGGCATTAAAATTCATTTTCTGGCAACCCTGTTTAAATGTAGCATATATATTTCTAATTCTTTCCATATGCATATATATCAATTTCGCGTTTCGACCTTTGGCTCGAACTTATTGAATATAACTTTTTTTTACCATGTAGCTGAGCTGTTAGATCTACTTGAGCCTCAAATTTTTTGAGTTCAAAAACTTGCTTACACATGTAGCAGGAAAGGACTTCGATTAGGCAGCTAGTATTTAAAAAGTTGTGTTAAATAAATTTAAGAAAAAAATCGCAACAAAAATTCATTGAAACAACGGTTTTAAGAACAATATCTTAAAAGAAAGCTTTGATAAACAGTTTTCTCTATGCAGTTTAAATTCGAAACATGCCTATGTTCTCAAAAACGCTGTCCTTTTTTATCTAAAATTAATTTTTTTTTATTTTTCATTTCATTTACGAAAACTTTTCTCCAAATTTAAGGAAATCTAAAGAACGCAAATAATTTTAATTGCAAAACAAATGAAATCATTTCACATCCTTTGCTATTGTTTTTTGTTGTCGCCAGTCCTTTATGTCATTTGTTGTCTGACTCTTTTAGTTTAGTTTAAGGCTGTTTTACCAGACAAAATTAAGTCATATTTGAATTAAAATTTTTGCAGCAAAATCCAAAAGTTTTTCTTTGTTTTGTTGTCGCGTTATCGCACAGACAACTCATAAAAGTTCTACAACAGACAACTCGCTTACGCTGAGTTATTTTTACGTAAGCAAATGCAGTCTCTCTCTATGTTTGTTTGCTAGTTTCAGTGATTATAGTTGAGGTTTTTGTTGAAAGTACCGAATTTAATGTTGAAATGCAGTGCTTGGCGCTTGAGCGTACTTTCTTTAAATTTTTCCGCAGTTTATGTAAAGTTGTACTTTTTCATACAAATCGCTGATAGTACAATTATTTTTCATACATTCTAAGAATCTTCAGTATATTTATAATGTAAAGATGTTTGTATTGATTTATTATTTCAAATTTCAATAAAATAATAAATTATAAAACCAATTTTTTATTTAGATTAAAGAAAGTTAAATTTTTTTTTTGTTAATTTTTCGACATTACCTTCATGAAAAATTCAAATGCCATCACTAGGTTAGTGTGCTTTGTTAAGTTTTTAATTCTATTTAGTTTCATAATTCAGTTGCGTTAAAGTTGCTACATTTTATTTGCAACACTGTTGCATCTTACTGCATTGCACTTTAATAATTCGCTGCATTGTTAAAAAGTTTTCGGCAAAATGCGTTTATTTTTGGTCAGTGCAACTTTTCGGTTTCTATTCCCTTAAAGTAAAATATTTTTTATTAAATTTTGCAATGGAGACATCTCTGTTATTTGTATTATTTAATGAATAATTCAACCTTTTCACCTAAAAAATTTGCTCTATATGTCTCCGTTTCTAACGTTAGCCTTTATAATTATTTACTATTCAACGTAATTCAAACAAATTCAGCTGAAGCTCTCAATATGAACTTATGAAACGTGTTAAGTAAGTGATTGCGTCGACGTCTCAACGCTTTGTTTAAACTTCTTGCTAAAGTTTTTAACTGTAACGTTGATTTATCTTTTATTCTGGAAAACGTCACGATGCTGCTACCTTCATTGGACGTAACATCCAAGTTACTGACGCTGCTTACACATTTTATAATTTTTGTGCTTGTTACCCGCTGTTGGTGTTGTTGCATTTTAATATGAAACTTTTGCAGCAACGTTAGTAATTGCAAAACGTGCGTTAAAAGTAGAAAAAGTTTTTTGTGTTTTTCATTTTAATTTTGTTTCAATTTCAACATTTTCTCCTTCAATTAAATTCAGTTGATGAAGAAAAATCTTTTAAAGGCTTTTTCGTGTTTATATTTTATTGTTGTTGTTGTTGTTGTTGTTGTTGCTCTAACGTAGCACAAAGTTTTGAAGTGTTTTCTCGTTACGCAATTTTTCAAGTTTTTTTCTTGTAATTTATGTGATCACTTTAAGATATTTTATAGTTAAGTGGTAAAACAAAAGTTAGACATAATATTCTCATTAAGTTTTAACACTAAAATATTAGCGTAAGTAAGGTGTTTTAATATTCCAAACTGATGAATGAAAACCTTCTACAAAATTAACGAAAAACTGTCAATTTGTAGAGACTAGAATAAATTTCTTTGAGTGCAAAAGTCAAATGCACATTTTTGGTAGTTTCCTTAATTAGGGGAGTCTGTGGTGAATCTAAAGCTAAGATTTTGAGGTCACTCTTTAGCTTCTTACAAGAATTTTGTAGAAATCATTCTTGTAGAAAGTAATTTTAAATTCCTAATCGTACGAGTTCTCAGTTGCCGAAAAAATTTTCATGTGGCAAAAAGATTTCATGCCGCATTAAATTTTATTCAAAAAAATAAATAAATATTTTACTTAAGAAATAGATTTTTGGATTAAAAAATTTTAAATAGTTACCTGAGTTACCTCTTTATGAAATTATAGTGGGTATTTATTTTGTTTTCGGACAATCTTATGGGCACTTTTTTAATACACATTTGAGTGAACTGTTCCACACCTTGACTCAATGAACTTCAATTCCTTTAAAATTTTCCTTGAATTAATCTTTAAAATTCACGGTAAAAGTTTCAGTTTGAACTTTGTAGTATGCACCAGTAAAATGGAGACAAAAAAACATCCGAAAAAAAATCCGGCTCCTATACTTTCAAATAAAAGCATGTGTGTGAATGTGTGATGCCATACTACTTGCTATCTCACGGTTACTGCCGCAGGATGACGATTAAAACGTTGCAGTACAACCACTAGCAATTCAACTGTAATCAAATTGAAGTCACCTAAGCTTGTGTGTCGCCTAAGGATAAGTGTGACAGTAAAGAAGAGAAAAAAAAGAAAAAAAAAATGTCAATGAAAAATAAGAAAGAATACAAGGCAACTTGAAAAACTCGCTTGTGTGTGTGAGGATAAGGAGATGAGTAATGAAGAGCTTGGGTTCGTTAAACACAAAACTGTGAAAAACAGTAATTTTCAATGTTATCCTGTGCTGCGTTACGCTTTCTCACTCTTACACTCTTGCCGTAGTGCAAAACTTAATTACCAACATTTCTGTTGCTAATATGTTAACATCCTGCTGAACATCCTTTAAATGTCTTACGAATCATAAATCACGTAAAATGACGCTAACGAAATCTCAATTTAAAAAGCCACAAATTTTCACAAAAAAGAAAAAAAAAACCGAAATGTGTCAGCGCTTTATTTTCCCCATGTTAATTAATCTTGATAGCTTAAGATGTTTTAAATGTAACTTTTTTCTCTCATAATACATAATTTTTACAAATTTCTGCCTTAAACGCATTTCGAGATTTTATAGCTTTGTTGTGATAAACCAACATAATCACTTACAGCTTTGTGTTATCAAGCGAGGAGCTAATTATATTATTTAAATTTATCGCGCTTTGTTTTGAACATTGAGGTAGAAAGTTAAGTGAAAGCATCGCGTGAGAAATTTTTATTTAAATAATTATATGTAGTAGTTGACAATCAACATATTCGGAGCAAGTATGTTCTGAAATCGATAAAAAAATTTCAAATTTGACTCACTTTTCGTTCCGAAAGCTTTTCACTTATTTGCGCATAAGCGGAGTAGTAACTCGTCTGTTTGAATGTGACAAACCTTAATTTAAAAAATATTTTAAATATATCTCCAAAATCTCTAAACTCATTTAACATTGTCAAAGCAGTCAGGCACCTCTTAAAAATTTATTAAAAGTATCCAAAAATTCCGAATTCGAGTTTTTAAAGATCAGGCCTAAAACGTAAAAATTATAAGTTTGAACTCTTCTTTGCTTTGAAGTCCTGCTACATATTATTTCCCCAATAGCATATTGCTTAAGTGATCTTGCAATCAGAACCTAAAACGTCTAAAAATTTGGTTTCTAAACTTCACTTAACACATAGCTCGTGCAGAACGAAACTTACTGACTTTCCAATATTGCAATATTGATTGAAGCTTTCGCGCAAGGTTGTCTTGCTTAGTATAATTAAATCTGTTAATAAAATGAAATTCTGAAATGAAAAAATCTCTCGAATAATTTTTATAAAAAGGAAGGATCAAATATATTCTCCTGATGAGGCCGAAATTTGTACAAGCAGATTTAGTTTCATCATTATATAGGTCTATAAAAATTTGTACTTTTGCGCTTTTATTAAGTTTGTGCTAAGTCCTTAAGATTACTGATCACTTTTTATTTTGACGTTTAGTGGTAGAATTCTGATTCATTATGGGTCAAAACAAGCTAAAAGTTCTACAGTTTGATTATTCTTAGAGCACTGCGTAGTGCTAAAAGTAAGAACATATTTATTTTGATCATAGTTTAGATTTAGTTACTACGTATACTTAATCGGAAAAAATTATACCAATTTTAACTCGTAAGCTTTCTTCTATTTTATGTCAAACCTTATTTTTGGACATCTTTACATAGCATTGGCATTGAAAGCAGAGTTTGCACCTACCCATCCTCAATTTATTTATATAAAGCATTTAATCATTTTGAGGTTTTTCTGAAAAATGTAGCCTTATCGTTTTTATACATTACGAATAGGCTATACTAGTTTTGACACATTATTTGTATCGCATAGAAGAAGGCATGGTAGGAATTAAAAAGGTTTACAAATTACATAAATATGTGGTCAGCCAAACTAGCTCTTAGGATAAACTAGTTCGTAGGATAAACTAGTTTTTCCGAGGTCAAACTAGTTTGTGCAAAGCGTGTTAGGATGAACCAATTTAGCCAACGATTAACTAGGGTTAGAATATGTTTTTACTGCCTCAATCCCGATTTTCTTAAAATTTTAGTGTATTACATCCTCCAACGCTGGCTTCGCGACACCCTTCGCCTGAGATTCACTATATTGTGTCCACCACAACAGGTTTTAATAATACACCGGCGTCGGACTTACTATAGTGAACCGCCACCGAACGCCGCCGCGAAGCTAGTATTGGATATATTGATGAATGTAAACTCTGAGTCGCAGCCGAAGGTTGCCCACTTACTCTAAAATACTAAAATTTTCCTAGGCTAAACTGGTTCTTCCTAACACGCTTCGGATTAACTACTTTGGCCTAGGAAAAACTAGTTTATTCTTAAAAAAGGTAGCATATGTATGTATATATATATATATATATGTATAAATATTCTTCCACCTTAGTCGATTTAGTGATGTTTGTCCGTTCGTCTTCCTATGGTAACTAAGATTACAAGAAAACCGTGTGAGAAAATTTGACGACTCTTTGTACGCAGACTGCACTTTAAAATATTGTTCGTAGGATTAAAAAGGTGTGATATCGGTTAGTGAATTACCGCCTATAACATAACACCATATTGTAGAGTTTATTTATCGTGACATAACCAAATTTTATAAAAATACTAGAAATGGCTCAGACAAGTTCTGAACAAACACTTGGAGAGTTCCAACAGGATGGCATATTCCCTCTCAGTAAGATTATGCACTTAAAATTCACACAAATTCTAGAAATGTTAGACAAAAAATCCACAGATTTTGAAAAGAGGGTCAACATCATATACAATAAAAAACTATAAATCACTTTTAAGAAAATTAAATCGTCAATTATGTACACTTCTAAAGTTAATGCGGCGTTGAGTATTTAATTTTTGGGTGAACCGACCACCATCAGAAATTCATAAATTCCATGACTGTAGGGTTGTACAATGTACATATTTCTGTATTTCGCAATATTTCAATATATTTTGGTATACCTCACTCTCTAGATAGATCGTTAAATGAATGCTTCATAATAATGTTCCTAGATATCTATAACAATACCTGTAACTGACAGAATATTACAATAAAAAAGCACAAAGAAAAAACTTCAAAAAAATATTGTAAAGGTAGAAAAAGAAAGAAAAAAACAACAATTTAAAAATGAAAGAAACTTAAGCAAAAAAAAAAAAAAAAATTGTAATTTCACATATAAAGACATAAAATCTCCTCAGGTAGGAAGGAGCACAATAAGCAACGAGACAAATTAAACGAACATTAACACGTGACTTCGTGCCATTTTTGTGACAGTGTGTTCTTGCAGCAGACAGACAGAGAAACAACAATTTTCAGCTAACAGGTACAAAGCTACAACAAGAACACAAGAAAAATAGCAACAAAAACAACAATAGCAGCAGCAGCAGTGACACAATATGAAAAGAAAAACCAACTTCAGTTAAAGTTTACTGCAAAGACAAAAAACTGAAGAAACGGAGGAAAAATGAAAAGTTTTCTATTTTATAACAGTAACAAATAGAAAGAGACAAATAGAGCGATTTAAACTTTGTGCGGCGGCAAAACTTAAATCCCAGTTATTTAACATTGCATTCTCGTGTTAAATTTGTGTGTGTGTGCATATGAGTGTATTACTTGCGACTTTGTGACAAACTAACACATGTGAATTACATTCACAAATTATTTGGCAAACAATTTTAAAGCTGCCAAGCATAATGCAGCAGACGAAAGCCAAAGCTTTAATGTTTTTAGCTTACAATGAAAAATGAGCAACAAGTATGAGGAAGAGCTTAAAAAGTGTAGCATAAAGCGCAGAGGCAACTTTTCTCTTCTAAGGGGAGTAACTTTCGTAGTGAATGTTTAAAGATGTTGATAAAGTCATTGCTGGCTTTATTTTATTGCGGAATGGTTAATGTTGGCGCATACTTTTGAATTAACATTTTGTTACGGAATCTTATGAAGTTCGATTTTTATTTGGTGCTGAACATAAAACTAAATTATCAAAGTGAACATATAAGTACAGTAAGCATTTTCTGAAAAAATTTTAACCAAGTCGAAAAAAAAGTAGGTAGTATTGGCCGAAAAGTTACCAATCTCCTTCAGAAGTTTTATTATATCATAACTTAGAAAACTACACCAAAAACATGTATAAAATGATAAATAGTTGTGGACGAAATTTTGCATAGAATCTACTTTACACAATAGTGTACATTTCAATATCTAACAGTTTTGAAAAACTTTTTATCGTAACGATAATCGTAAGAAAATTTTAGTCGAAAAAATTTTCAACTTTGTAGCAATACATTCATGCTCGCATGAGAAACTGAAATTTCGATTTGAATTTTTCAATTAGAACATGCATTACTCGGACTTCATTTTTATCCAAACATCTTCCATACTTTTGAGTTTACACCTTGATTTTCTCTTTCTCAAGATCCCCCAAAGCTGTTCAATCAGATTTGGGTCCGGTGACCTTTCTGATCTTTGGTTTACTAGAACCATTTTTTTTGTCAAGTGTTGTGTGACGAGTGTTTTCGGTCATTATCTTGCATAAACTGACACTTTATTGGCATTTCTCCCTAGGCATGTACGAACATTATACTACCGACGAAGAAAAATTTCCCCGTAGAATTATGATACTACCATCATGTTTTTTGGTTTTTATTACTTGCGGTTTTCTAGCGGATCCAAACAAATTTGTGATTTTTTCATCTGATCGTAGCACGTATTTCTAATTCTTCCGCATCAGATGCTTCATTGCAAGTTCCAGTCTGCAGCGAAAGTTTTTTCCAGCTTCACTTTTCTCACAGAATGTGCTCTCAAATCGTTTTCCATCAGCCTTCCTGAGCTCTAACGATGGTTTTTTTTAGAGTTCACGAATCTGCAATTTCACTTAATGATTTGGCTTAATTTTTTAATTTTCACATACTTTTTCTTTCAACATCTGTGCAACGCACTCCACAACCCTTTCTGAATATAATACCGCAACAAAAATACGAATATCACATCAATTCTTTTTAAATGCTTTCGTAACAGTTTCTAAATTTTTTCCCCAATAAAAAACATTCGATTGTTTTATATTCAATATTGTAAACAGACATGGGGGTAATGCATTGAATATGCAATGCATTATTATTTTCATTTCTACTAAATTTAATTTAGTGAATTCGAAACATTTCAATTATCACTAAATTTAGTGGTAATGGAAATTTTTTTCCTTTCCCTTTTTTGGAGATATATGGTTAATGGAAATGGAACTAAATTGATTTTGTGAACATAAAATCTGATTAGAATAATACATATAGTTCTAAGTTCTCTATGATATAAACGATAAAATGTTACACCAAATTTTTTAACAAAGTCTCAATAAATCTTTACTTTACTATGATTTTGTGAAAAAATTTGAGTTTTTTGAAAAAAGTTTCACTACCACTAAATCAAATAGAGATATTTTCCATTACCACTAAGACAAGTGATAATTGAAAATAAATGCACTGCCACTAAATCATTTAAATGAAAATGGAAGACTCTTCCTTTCAACTAAATCGTTTTTAGTTTTATTGGAAATTTTCCATTTTCACATAAATTAGTAAAAATATAAAAGTAGTGCATTATCACCATATCTGATTGTAAGCAAAATTTATTTGCGTTTGTATTTTAAATTTTTTTTTTCAACGCCAAACCGTGTTCAATTCATCAAGAAGTACGTGGAACTGAATTTTACCGTATCTATTATTTTTCCGCCACTGTGCATTTCCGAAGTCTTCCAGCCTTAGCTTAATGCTTTTTTCCGAGCACCTTATTGTTTTCATACTCACACATTTCGCTTACACATTTTTCTTTTCTCTTATATCTACTAGTCAAAGTTTATATCCTTAAAAAAAAGTTCCTTATAATAATAAAAAAATCTATAAAAAAATGTAAAAATTCCTTTTCACATCGAGTTGCCTATAAAAAAAAAGTAACTTACTACCTTTCGATATTTATCTGGTCATTTATCAAAATCACGCAACATTATCACGTTCACACATAACTTTTAAGTTTCCAATAAACAAACCAACTAAATGACCAACCCAGCCGCAATCAATGATGACGACCAGATGGTTGGTCAACACAACCAACCTTCTTGGTGATATGTATACGGAGTAGTAGAAATCAATGCCTGCTAAATAAAAAACTTTTTTTTTCCTGTCCCCGTTAACACATGTTGCCACTGGAATATTTTTTTGCTTTTTTGTTTTCCACATAGTTATTTTCATTTTTAGTTTTATGGGATTTTCTTCATTAAACATCGAACGCAGAGAGAGAGAGAGAGAGTGCGAAAAAATCAAGGTCCGATAAAAGGTGCACTAATAAAATTTCATTACAATCGTCACACACGAAGGCACAATAAACTGAAGAAAAAAAGTAAAAATCAAAAACAAAAAAAGGATACAACGGCAAGCATACGAAAGTCAATTGTGTGTTGACATTTTTATCAACTTGATTTTTTATGTTGTTATCCTTTTTTTGTTTTTGTATCGAAGAAATCAAAGTACGGCAACAATCACTGCATAAGTTGTGTGAGGACATGAGGTGAATTTCACTTTTACTTTTTATTTTGCGTTTTTTTTTTTTTGTAATAGTCCTTTTTGCTGATATTGATGTGCTTATACTATTTTACTTATCGTTTGTGTACCCATTGGGGAAACATGAAAACAGAATTGTATATGTATTGCAAATGAAAACCTACAGAAAAAAATTAATGTCAACATCACTGAAACAAATTACATTTTTGATTCGTTGGAAACGTTATATGCCCCTGGTTGTTCAATAGAATCTTGATATGCTTGGGATGTGTTAACACATCTTCTTTTAAGTATTTTTTTTGAATTTCAATATTACTGTTAATAAATCTTCATCCTATAAAAATGATTGAGAGTACCACCGTTTTTGCTTAGAATGAAGAACATTGGATTGAAAGTATAGGTTTCATAGTCCTACTATGGAATGTAGGAAATATTTTGTATTCGAAAGCCGTCGTTAGTATAACGGCTCTAGCAAAAATATTTTTAAAATAAAGTAGAGGTCTTCAAAGCCAATTTTTTGTTGCAAATCATCACTAATTTGTTTGTATGGTAAAACAGTAAAATAAATCGTAAACAAAAAAATTCAATAATCATTTTAAAGGGTTTGAAGTTCAATGGTGTATGATGGTGCTCAAGTTAATTCAATTATTCTGCAAAACTGCACTTGAGGAAGATATTGATCTCTTCGTTATAATTCAAGCAATTGTTAATTCATAAGTTGATACAAAGAAGTCCCAATAAAATGGGAGCCAATGACTTCACACCTGTAACTCTAAGATCGTTTTTTTTTTGAAAAATGTCCTTCAAATGCTTACTGAAATTTAATGTTTGCAACAAAATCAACCGGTAAGACTTCTGAACCAATTTTTGCTTATTTGTGACGAGATATTAACTTTTAAAATCCTTAAATTTAAAAATGTCTGACTGTTTCTCAATTTCGGGCGCAATGGAAAAATACCGCTTTATTTATTTAATTCTCAGTAATGAAAAGCAAAGTAGATTTAATTGACATAAAGTACTTTGAGGAAACTAAAGGCTGAGGTACAAACTATGAGTTTCTTTCTTGTTTTTGAATCGCCATATCCCCAAAAAACTTTCAGCTACGCTCATAAGCTTTTGAAAAATATTTGAATCAATTTATTTTGCGTAATAATTTTGAAAAATTCTCTTGTAAATAAACTCAAAATAACTCTATTTTAAGCTTAAAGTTGTAAAAATCAAACTGTCTCACTGTTCGCCGATACTTTACAAAGTATTGAATGTGTGGTAAAGCGACCACAATTCTTTAATTTTATGAATTTTTCAACGCAGATGAAATGTCTCGTTTTTATTTTATTCATTCATTGTATTGACTTTTGCCTTATAAATAGCTCACATTATACCGATACACATGAAATAAAATAATTGCACCATCTCGCTGTCTGTATTGTCTCTTTAGCGTTCTTCTACGTTCTCAATTCATCGAATCTTAAAGGGATTTTCTTCACTTTCCTAATGGGCACTTAATATTATACTATTATACCTGCCTTTCTTTGTACTTTCCGAAAGTTTATGTGCGTATACTGAATGGTCTATTGTAATTGAAAAGGTGGAACATATAATGTTGAGACAAAATGTTGGCGGTAAAATAACTTTTTTTTTGCAAATTTAAGTCTCTAACTCCTACAAATTGCAGTGGAGCAATTCTTTTCATTTATTTATTAAGAAATTTAGTTTTTTTAGGAACTATGCTTAATTTAATGTAAGTATTGTCCTCACTCTTGTGGAATAAGTGGTATGTTCTACTTTTTCTAATTAATGCTAACAGTGTATTCTATTCATTAAAAGTTTCCATGTACATAATCCATTAAATGAACACAAGCAGAGATATTTTTAGTTTGTGCAGTAATCATTTTTTCTAATTAAAAAGCTGCGCTTTTTCATATTCGTTTCAACTAACCTTCGAAAGCAATGTAATCCTTAAAAGTTTTTTTCACTCTCACTCAATGTCATCTAATTAAAACATTTTAATTTTGTTACAAATTGTTGCTAGAACATTCCGCCTCTTCTACATCTTCAAGCATTTTAACCTTGTGAAGCATTTGCATCTTTAACTAGGTGAAGCAACAGTAAGAAGAAGAAGATGTAGAAGACAAGACACCGACGATAGAGAGGAGGAAGCAGTGCAAATTGAAGTTCTTCTTGAAATTAATTAAGAACGCGTTAAAACGAGCGCACAAAACTTTTTATGATGTTTGCACGCGGCAAATACGCGAAAAGATACAAAACTTAAAATCTCAAGCGGATGAGTGGGTCTTATAACACAAAGATATAATGCTAGAGGGAGACAACTTAAAACAGAAAGATAGTGTGAAAGAGAGAGATAGTTAAAGCGAAAATGTTAGAAATAGTTGGTGTTGCAAATGAATCTGTAAGATTGGGAATAAATTGCATAGAGTGCGCAGCGCTAAAATTTGATAACTCGTAAACTGAATTTTAAATTAAGCAATGCAGCAACAACTGCAACAACTGCAACAACAATCTTGCAAATAAAAAAACGGCCGTAACAATGCCAACAACAACCGAATTCATGATGATACTTCAAGAAAATTGGTACAAGGACAATAATTGAAGCAACTGCTTGTGCAGTGGATAGTAACGAGCACAATTATTTACAACAAAAAACGCATACAAAATGACAACAACTTATATCGTCAAATATAGACAAGCTTTTAGCCCTCATGTTAAGTTGCTGTAAAATTTGAAAATTAAGTGAGTGTTTTCCTATTAGGGTGTCACTTATGTAGAGTGACTACAAAATATTAATTTGGGCACATGTTTCTTTGCTCAATGCCTACACTCGTCAGGTAGGTACGGAAAACGTTAGTGCACTGAAAAAAAAAAATAATTAGGTGGTTACTGGTCACTTAAGTTCATATAATTTATTTTATCAAGACGATTTAAAAAAAAAAAAATACGCTAATTCTTATCCCCAAATGGATAATAAACGTCTTGCTGTTGGATATTTTAGTGAAAGTGCAATTAAAGGATAAGACCTACATTTAAAATGGGAGAGCATTAATAAATTCAACAAAAGACCAAACAGAAAAGATTACGAAAAATTTTGATGGAGAAGCAAGTTGTTTTTTGGGAAGAATTCCGTCTTCGATAAATTCAAAAATCACGTTCAGAAATACTAAACTCTCGATTGCTGGATATAATGAGTTTTTAACTAATAGAAATTTGAGCCGTTGAGAGAATATTCTACGTGCTTACTGTTGCTTTAGATGAGCAGTTGTCGAAAACATCTTATGTAACTTATTCAATATGCAGCAAAAGCAACTTCATGCTTCTTAAAAAATTATATGAAAAACCTTACATACAAGAGAAAAGATGGCACCCGCATGCCAACTCCACTACAGGGCCACCTCAAAATGCAAGTGAACGTACGAACACATACTTATGTGCATTCACATAGCAATGTCAATTAAGTTTGCCTTTCTTTATTATCCTGAATGCGTTGCAAATTACGAATAAGACATTGAAGAAGAAGCAGAGCAGCAACCGACGGCTGCAAAGAAGCCACGTTAACAGCGCAGCTGTAGGCAAAAAAAGAAGACGCAAATGAAGATATAGAACATTGTCAATTGCGCTGAGTGGTTGTTGTGATAATTTGTGTGTTGTTGCTGATGTTTCTGAAGCTGCCAGTGACACTGAGCCATTAAAGTGATTGTCATCATGTTGCTGGAAGAAGCAGCTTCAAGTGATTTGGCGCAATCAGAGAGACTATGTGCAAATATGTGCATATGTAAATTAGAGTGGTGCACAATTTATAAAAAAATTTACAATATGTCTTAGGGTGTTACAGTAGTAAATCTTTTAAGCTATAAAATATCTTAACAAAATATAGCAAAATTTGTCAAACTTTAGGGAAATAAGACTGATATTGTAGAATATCACTGAATTTGTTTTGATGATTGCATTAAAGTCGACAGTATCCAATCGTCGAATTATTACATTTTGGTTTTAGACACATGGTCATTTGTTGAAAATCAAAAGTTTTAAGCTTCAATGTTCCGAAAATCAAAAGAGTTAAAGAATTTTCTTTGAAAGTTATGACCCGACAGAAATTTATGATAAAAATGTGAAAAATTTAATATTGTATTTATGCCACTCTCGAATTTTCTCCAGTTTGAATACAAATTGTTGGAGATTAGTTTGCATGTGAGAGAATATATTGTTAAGACATTTTTTTGCTTAAAATTTTGAACTTAATATGCCCACTGTAACTTGATATTACAATAATAAATCTTAAAATCTGAGGGATATTTCCTAGTGGGAACTTTTCATACTCAAATAGTATAATCTACATGGAATAGTTTTTCTTTTACTAAGTTCAGTTTTGTAAATGGTTGGGTATTTGGGCTCATTACAAAATTAAAATATGACGTAAAAATACGAAAATACAAACTAAAATGTTTTAGAAAAGAGATAATTCCAGTTAGAAAAAATGCTTTCAAACGCTGTCAAAAAGGAAGACTGGAAGAAAGTGAGTTTAAGTGTTGGTGGTAAGATGCCTTTTATTTTTTTTTAAAAAGCTAACCAATTCTAAGGTTTAAATTATTCTTACATTAAAAAAGTTTGAACGCAGATGCCTATAAAGAGCTTTGACAAATCATATTTTGCACAGCCATTGTCTAGTTTTCATTTCGATTTTATAGAAATCACAAACCTACAGTTAAATACCGCGTTCCAATGATAAAAATTCAGGAAATCTTTGTGCGGAGCTCATAGTCTCTAAACATTGTCAGTGGTTTGCGAGTTGGGAAGTCTGAAACTTAAACAATTTTCACTTGGCAGCCATGGAAATCTTACTACGACAATCTGCGTAATAGGTGAACACGCTTAATACTGAGCTCACTATAAAATTCAACGTGGTATTACACTTAAACAAAATTTCTTTCCTTTTTAAAGTGGATTTTCTTCGTGGTAAAATTTGCAGAAACGTCAACAAGCTCAAGAGCCAAGATTTTGTGTTTGTATTTTTTATACGATTTTGAACCACTCTAATGTACGTATTTGCAGATTTATATGTATACTTCCCAGTAGTGAGTATACAGTTTTATTTTCCATGAAATACTTTAAACATGGGTCCAAATAAATTTTGTTTGTGCAGTGATAAGCAAACTTATCAGTTAGTGAAAATATTTTAAATTGATAAGTGACAAAATAATATTGTACAACTTAAATTTTTTGTATATATGTATATAATTATAAATGAGCTGTTTTCTGATAAGTTGACGTATACAAACTAAGTTTGCCTGCCGCGAGTTTTAAATATTTATAACTAATCAATTTATAAGTTATTTTAAGGTCGTAAAAATAAATTACTTTGCAACAAAACATATATAGTATATGCCTACCAGTATGATTTGGGCCAATTAGTGAAACTTATCATAGAATGCCTATTAAATGTCTTGCTAAGCCAAAGCCAAAATAGACGCGACGAGACGTAGCGAGTAAATTCTAGTACATATATGTACATGTGTAAGCCAATGTGCATAACCAATATGAACGTACGTAACTGAATGAAACATTTTAACAAAACGTGTTGTTCCGTAAGAATCGAACTTCAGACCGTCACTACTCGCTTAGCTGTTTGGTTGGCACTAAAGTAACTTAGCATTTTGAGTTAAATCTCAAAGTAGACGTGCAAATGTTATTTATTTGCTATCTTCTCGTTACGTCGATTTCGGTTATGACTTTAGCTGTCATTCACATAAGTAGCAGACCATACCGACTACACCAAACTTTACCTACTGGGATATTCGTATGAGAACTTTTATTTCTTGAAGGATTGTGTTGCGGTTACAATTGAAGTATCTTCGTCATTGTTTTTTAGAATAATAACTACAAGTGTATTATACACATACGTACAAATATACATATATAACATATTCACTTACATGTGTGTGTATGTCATGGGTATTATATAATGCTGTGCGGTATGTGCTCGCACTTTACGTGTATTACCCATGTGCATCATTAAATTGTGCTGCTAAGTATGCGCAGAAGAGGCAAAAAAACAAAAGAAATAAAAGTTTTAGTTAAAACTTTAAGTATTATACTTGTATGTGTATTTCAGTTGGTATATGTGTGTGTGTGTGTGTGTTTATTTCATTACTCCTGCCTGCGCTTGTAAAAGTTTTCATACAAAAATGTTTCACTGAAATGAACATGAGTAGAAATTTTTGCATTTATTTAATTTTAGCTGCAGGATATTTTAAACTTAATTTCAGTTATGAAGATTAAATCGCATTAGTTTTAGAAGGATTTATGGGTAAACTTTCAAATTGTTCACATTTGAAATGAAAATCCAAGGCATTGGTGACTTTTTTCATAACTTTAAATGTCAAAATATTAAAACAAATTTTGAGCTTGCTATCATTTCCTAAATCTTCGAACTATTTAAGTTTTGGGAAAACGTTATTTGTTTGGGTCTTACATTTTGAAACTTTTTTGTTTCGCTTATGCAATTGAGCCATTGTTTCATTTAAAACAATATCAACAAAAAAAAGGAACATCTTGAAAATATGGCAGTCTTTTAGTAACAGTTAAAATACATAAATAACAGCTTAAAAAATTTAAAAATGTGTCCGAATATATCCTCCCAGTTACTAATGTTGCAGTGATTCTGTGCAAAAGTAATTTTGGAACTTTCTCGTAATGCATTTTTAAACCCAATCACAACTCACACTCCATTTAATTTATAACCAAACTACAAAATAAAAACTCTAAATAAAATATAAACTCCCTCATGCTGTAGGCCCGACTGTTGAACTCGCACGCCTGTAACCAAATAAATTTCCAAACGATTTGCTTAAAATTTTTTGCACTTCATCAAATTCAATTCACTATGCGAAAAAATCTAAATAAAAAATACAACATTTAAAATTCTACGCAGTTTCTATTACAGCCACTTTAAGAACGATTTTGTACTCAAAGCTATCCATCTTACTTTAGCGCTTAGGCAAATGGCTGTCTCTTTTTGACACACACGTACATACACTGTCAGACAACGCATCGCATCGCATCAGTTTTGCAAGGATTTTCACAACACTTTATCGAAATTGCTTTTTCATCATCGTACAAAAAAAAAAAAAAAACGAAAAAAAGGAAAATTAAAAAAAAGCAAAAATGAAACACTCAATAAAAATGGCGACAGCACAACAACAACAACACAAAAAGGAAGTAGCTAAACAAGCTGAAAACACAAACAAAAATGAAAATAAATCGGAAACAAGAATTTCGCACAAGCAGACAATCGATTAATTTGTGTGTGACAGACGAATTTTGCTTTCAACAGGATGTTGTCGATGTTGTTGCTGCCATTGTTGTTAATATTTTTTGCCTTACGCACGCACAAGCACAGCAACAATTTAAGACATTTAGGCAAATGTGCCAACAGATCAAGTCCTGGGCTTTACGCCGAGGTCCTTTTTAACTGATGGCAAAAACACTTGACACTGACAGTGCAGAGGGCCAAGAGGCCATCGCTTGATGAAAATTGCGAAAGTAGAAAATATCGGTATGAAGTTTTGAAATATTTTGTAGCTTCAACGTTTGATTGAACAGTATCGATACTATAATTATATTGTTTTTTGAGTCAAAGCAACGCAACAATTATATGTGATCATCAGTGAGCAAAAAATATAGAAGCAAAACCTATAACAAAATTTAAGCAAATATTAAGTGCGGCTCAATTTTTTAATTAACTTCGGCCACACCAAACAAGTGAAAATTCGTTTAACCCTCAGCTGAAGTTACCAGTGCATCATAGCTGGTGTGGAACTTTGACATCAGAATTTGTTTTAAAAACTGAAATCTATCCCCACAATTTTTCCCAGTCGCCTAGGTTTCATTTTAGATCTCTAAGAAATTATGAGTGTTGTAACCCCATTTAAAGCTATGGGCCTTTGGAGACCCTTTCTTAAAACGAAATTAAGTCTCAAAATGGCTAAAGCTTGCTATGCTAGTTTCAAGCATTGCGAAATGGAATCATCAGCGACCTTTTTTGCTGTGTGTTTTTGTATTTGCAAACTCTCTTGCCGAGTATGAAAAAAGTATGCGCAACTAATATTTTATAATATCGGTGGCACTAAGAGGTATTTTTTTGTTATTCGATTTACAATTGTTACTCCCTTTTGCCTAGCCAAAAAACTTTCGAACGCAGCACCTGCAACAAAAAGATCAGTCTTAGAAACTCTCACTTATCGACAGAAAGGTCGCTGATGATTCCATTTTGCAGTGAATAAAAATAGTACGATAAAGTTTAGCTGTTTTTTGAGTTTCTTTTGTAATTCTTTTTGTTGTTAGCACAAATTGTACTGAACAGTAAGCTCAGAAATATAATAAAATATGGTAAGTAAAAATTCATTGCTTAGGAGACTTCAAGCCAGCTCAAATTTTTTTCAAACACTTTATTCATGCACATGAGATTGCTTTTATGTTCTTTAATGTTACTTAAAAGCCACCATGGATTGGTACAGAAGAAAAAACTTAATTTTGCACCAAAAATAGCGAACGCAAATGTCTGCCCATAGCTACGGCACTGGGCTCTAATAATGAGCAATATATCGTTCTCTTATATCGTTTTGTACAAACATCCCTATATTGTTGGTAATAGAAAATCAAAAGAAAGCAGTAGGTCTTCGGTTCCCCCTGAAGCCAAGAAATTGATTTGACTTTGCTTTGGGGCCAATAATGAAGTGTCAAATGCTGTATTTATCAGCAACGTACGATTTCAATCTTCGACACATTTCTTTGCATTTGAATTCCTCTGCTGTTTGATTTTCGCATGATTTTTGTTGTTGTCGTAGTTGATATTTGTGTTCTTTTGTATAGTCGTGTTACTGCTTATTTCCTGTTTTTGTTATTGTTTTCTTTTTTGACTACGAATAAATTGTGTCATCACTTTACGCTTTTGTGTTGTTTCAATGCCCTAAAATTAATTCCAGCTGCCAGTTGACAAGCAGTGTACACATAAAAAGTTTGCTTCTTACCGAATTATAGCATTGCCCAGTAAGAAATGATAAAAGTAAGATACGCTAGTCAAAAGCCTACCTTGAGAAGGAGCAAGCTTTTGAAACTACATAGAACTGACTTTCTCTTTTATTTAGAACAATAATTCGGTTGAAGAGATCTCTTAAATTATTACGTCTGTGAATGCAAGAAAATCTTCCGAGGAGCGAACAAAAGCAGGCTTTGCGTAGAAGAAAGGTAAACCTGCTGCCTACGCTTTCGAATAAAATGTTGAATATTGACCCTGTTTTGTTGATTTCCATAGGTTAACAGGATAATAAATGGTATTTTCATGCATTTGATTGTACGATTGATCAGCTCTGCTGTTGCATATTTTTATGATAGTAAGATGTTACTCGTAATAGCTAGTATGTAAAAGCTTACGTGTATTTAAACTGCTTTCATCTGCTTTCGGCCAACTCTGGCGAACGCTTTACCACATTGTCTGCTGGGCTCTTACGTGTTTTTTGCATCCTACTCGATTGGCAATAATGATGATTTAATGCCGTTTTGATTTGACATGCCAAGGGGATTTTTCTTTTGTTTCATTTTGTGTATGCGTAGGATCCACAACAGGAGAGCGTTACCATTATTGGTTATCTAAAACACACACACACAGGCACAGCTTGAGGGTTCACTTCTGGACACATTTAAGTAAATTAAATTCAGTAATTTAATTTGTAAAGGAACAAACAAAAAACAATGCCTAGGCGTTTTCATTTAATGTGAATTAACAAAAAATAAAAAAAAAAACAAAACAATAAAAACATAGAAAGTTTTGGAAACGTTCTCTATTTATATTATCCCATGCGTATCAAACCCAAAAGAGACTTAGAGGCCGTGTATTTTGCTCCAGATTTACGAAATAATAGTCATTAGAGATATTTTTATTGTCGATAAAATAGTTTCAGAAAACTGATTATATTAAAATCTTAAGCATTTGCCTGCTCCTGATAATAATTATTCTCTAGGAAGTGAAAGTGATTAATATCCTTTATATAACTCAATGCGCAAATTTTTCAAAAAAACGTTCATATTTGTCCACCATTTGATCAAAAATAGAAACAGAACTTAGTGACAACTTTATATATACCTCAAAGTATATAATAGTAACTAACTCTAATGCATTCGGTTGTCCAACGCACGTCCATGTTTGTTCATCCGTATTTTACTTTGTCCATCATTGGCTCAAGAGTTATTAAAAAACGAATATTTCTAAGACTCAACTATTACTTTATTTTTAATTGTCTCAGATTTTGCAAATTTTTCTAAAATTCATATTTTCAATCTTTCTTTCACTAAAGGTCAAAATAATGAAATTATATAGTAGTCAGAAATGTACTTTCAATGGATACTCGAATGCAGCATAGTTTTTTAAACCAGCTTTTTCAAGAAATTGGGTTTATTCGAATATATTTTCAACCAAAAGTAAGGAAATGAAAAGTGATGGGGAATATGTTCACTCGGAGGAATATTGCATGCACTACTTTTTATTTATTTTTGGATTGTTGACCAGATTCGCTTATGAGAAATTTGTTTGACAAACAAAAAAGGTTTGAAAAATATCTTCAATTAAGACAATCGAATGCAGTGCCTTTTTTTTATACTTTTGAAGGTCAACTCACGCTCTTCCAGAAAAAGCTATTGTATAGAAAATGTCAAGGGCAAATGAGCGGAAATTTTGGGACAAGCTAGTTTTTGTAATGCTGAATTGTATATGCCAAAATCACAAAAAAATTGGACATAAAAAAATAATTAATTGAAAAATAATGTCATATTTTGCACGTAAAATGTATGTAGAATGCGACCTTTATCAACCAGTAATTCAATAAAATCCCCAAAAACTATTTGCGAGGCTGCCGTAAAGCCATTGGAAAAACGAAAAAAGACCTCAATAACACGGACACAGAAATATCGATTTAATGTTATTTCAATTTTCTAAATGGAAGCTATTGGGATATTGGGTTATTGAAAAAGTTCTGGAGCTCAAATGTCCCATAATGTTTATTTCATTGTTGCGTCCGTTTTTTGGTTAAAAAAAAAATGCAGTATTTGTATGCAACTCTACATCCAGAATTTAAAAAAAAGCTCAAATTGATCACAAGAAACGACTTTTCGGAATGTTATTTACTACGCAATAAGAAGATAAATCTTATAAAAAGTACTCGTATCATTAATCTAAAAGAAAAGACTCAAAGGATGGACAAATAGACGTATAGAAGGAATATAGCAAATACGATTAGTTACAAATACTCTTACAATTTCTTAACATTAATATCTGTCACAGACATATCGTATGTATATCTCTTACTCGTTCTTAGACAGCCATGCATTTTTGATTGATATTATAATCGGATATCCGTCTAATATCCTGTGTAGTTCTGCTAATGATGACCTCGAATTAAATCGTTCAAACTTTCTCTACTCTCTACAGTTCTGCTCCCATGCTTCCTAAACGTTTATAAGCAAAATACCAAATAATGCAAAACAATAAGTTTTGATAATAAAACAACAAATGGGGGAGCGCAGGGCTTTCTGCAATAAATGATAATTTTTTTTTTGTCTTCATCATTTTTATTTTGTCTTCTTATCTGTTTTCCGCAGCAGAGCAAAAGTTTGTCTCAATTTGCCCTATGTCCAATACCCTGCTGTCATAAGGTTAAATTATGTCACAGATTTCTCTTATTATTTTTTTCTTCTTTAACTTCTTCTTTCTTTTTGTTATGCTTTCGTCATATTTGTCAAAGTTCATTTTTATTGTCATGAAGCTTAATTTTTATATCATATCATTTTGTTGTATTATTTACTGATTTATTTTTGTTGTTGTTGTTGTTGTTGTGTCTCTTAGTAGAAGATTACGTAATTTTTGTTTATAAATTTGTGCTGCTTCAAGGAACGTTGACAATAGGGGATATATTCAACAAAAAGTTATTTAGTAAAGAAAAATTCTCTCCTGTCAAGAACTAAGAGGTATTACATATTATAAGTTTATTTAATTTTTAGAAAGAAAAATTAATTATCTTTTGATTTCTTTTAATGAAAAATATAAAAAAAGCTATGGTAAAAATTAAAAACTATGCAAAAACTAGGCCAAGAATCACCAACTAATTGAAAATTATGGGAACGATATGTGTACAAAATATATTATGTTTTACTAATCTTATGAAATGAACAATTTTTTATCATAGCACTACACAGATTTGCAAACAATCCAACAAAAATAAAATCCTTACATGCAAAATAGAAAAATACAATTTTTAACTACTTATTTGCTTTGTTAACTCATCAACAGCAATTGTTGCATTGTTACACACTACTTGGCCCGAAATACTCATAGCACTTTGACCCATATCCATACAGTCTGTCCCTAAGCGTTTTTAGCTAAAAATTACCTATGTACCACTATTTTGATTGCAGCTGTTGTTGTTCTTGCTACGGCTGCTGGTGGTGGTATCTTTTCCCTAGCACTGGAGTAGCTTCACTTTTGCCAACGGCCACTTGAGTTGATGGTTTCCTTTATTTGCTGCTCTTGTTGTTCTACGTAGTTGAATTGTTGTGGTATCCAACCATATGCGTATGTATGTGTGTATCTCTGCTCAGTGCGCATCTGTGTGCATCTGCGGGTAACGAGGTCATCATAGGATCACCTTAAAGCGTCATTCTAACGAGTACCCAACTGGATTGCTTTCTCTGTAAACCAACGCAGGTGACCAACAAGTAAAATACTTGCATCATGTTGCGCACACACACACACTGGGCAAAACTGAAAACAACTCGTTTTTACCAACTTGAAAATAACTCGGCAAGTTAGCACAAAAGTATGCAATGAAAAACTACACAAGTGGTTTACCTGCTGATAGTTGATATTACAAACTTTCGACATAAATCGTTTATGTTGCTCTGTTGGGAGTGCACATAATTACCTTTCATAACGTTGCACTAGGGAAGATTTTTCTGTTTTTTGCATTTGGAAGCATTCAATTATTTTGCATTTTTCTTTCAAACTTTGCTGTTTGATGTCTATTTGTAATTACGTTGAAACTTTAAAAACATTGAAATAATTACAATACCACGTGCTATTTCCGACTGAAGAGTTGAAATGAATTTTTTGAAATATTTTTTTTATTTTATTAACTTTATGCTTAAGTAATTAGCTATGCAGTGAAACGAAATAAATTTTTCTCGGTGAGTTTTTAAATGAAAAAAAAAAATTGAGCAGAAAATCAAAAACGAAAAATGAGTGCAAGCGTTAGCGGCATAATGTATGACCTCAAGATTATTTCGTTGTGTCTAAAATTTTTATTACCCTTTGCAAATCACCGCACTTATGCTGAATATTATTACAAAAAAGGTATGTAAATTATATTGCATAAATATCAAATTGCATAAAGGCAAAAGCATGAAAAATTAATTAAAATTAAAAATTTTTTCAAAATTCGTTGAAATCAAAAAGTTTCGAAGGTTGCGATAGAAGTTGAAATATTTCGAAAACTGTCAAAAAGTATAGAATAGATTAAATTAATAATAATAAAAAAACTGATTATATCAAGAAGAATCAAATACGTTGTTTAAGGATTTGCATCATGAGGCATTGAAAATATTTAAAATTCAATAAAATGCCAACAAAATCAAAATGTTTCCGTTGTTGCAAATAGTTTTAATTGTTGTTGGTAGGTAGTAGAAAAATTCTGGTAGAATTAGAGCTCATAATATTTATATTTGCTATTTATGAAAAAAAAAAAAAATTTACAAGAACAAGACCAAGACCATCGGAAAAAACACAACATTTTTACAAAAAACCAAAACAAGAATGTATTCTTTTCTCATTCTTCGAAATATCCCTTAACCTTCAAACGGTCACTATTTACATATGTAAATATCGCAATTTATAATTTGCTGTATCTCACTTATTCGTGATGCGTTTCTCAAGAAGCTTCGACTCACTGACTAATTTTTCAACCTCTTTTCGAAAAACTTAAAATCCGCTGTAAATATTGTTTTTTTCCGTTTCTTTTTGAAAATCTGTCGTTTTTATCCCTTAAATGGGTACTATTTACATATGTAAATATATTTTTTATATCAGATATTTTGTTCGTTTATGTGCATATTTTATGTTATTATAATGTTAGCTAATAATAAGAAGGCATTTTTAAATAATAGCTTATTAAAAAACCGATAGCTTAAAAAATTTTAGGAATATTAGTTTTTAGCGACTGATAATTTATTATATTAAGAATTATAACATTGAACTTGCAGTCATTTTGCAAAGACCAATATGATCGTAAAATTTTACTTAATTGATCAATGCTTTTTATTCAACAAACATGACAAAGATAACAAACATTGTGTGTGGATTGAAATAGATAAGCGCACATTGTACACCTCAAGGTCATGTCCCCAACAGCTCAAGTGTTAAGAGCGACCGTCAAAAAAATAACATTGCAATTTAAGAACGGTCAGGGGTTCGATCCCATGTACAACATTAACCAAAAACTGGTCTGATGAGGCTATGTATATACATATGAGAATGTGTATATTTGTGGTAATAGCCGAAACATATGTCACCAATTACCAGGTTAAATTGTTCCATTTGTTATCTTTGTCATGTTTGTTGAATAAAAAGCATTGATCAATTAAGTAAAATTTTACGATCATATTGGTCTTTGCAAAATGACTGCAAGTTCAATGTAATAATTCTTAATTTAAAAAATTTTATTAATTTATTATTATATATATTTATTTTAAGTTTTTGAAGAAGTCTTCACATTTTGTTTGAACTTTGCTATGTTCAACACAAACAGGCTTCTTGGACCGGGTACAAATTTTTCTACCTGCGCGTTTTCGTTTGTTTTCCTCGTGGTAGCATATATAGCAAGATCTTTTTACTTTGGAATGACCACGATCATCTCCATCCGGGACAAAATCTTCAGTAGTGCCAGTTTTCAACGAGTGAATAGTTGCTCCAACCGTATAAAACGAGTTTCACGAAATATATTTTACTGCCTCATTCGTTGCAAGGCGGGCGGAGTTTCGCTCAATATTGTTCCATCCTTAACCATAAAAAAATTTTCTCTTCGGTTTCATCCTCAAATTCGAACTCATTTTCTGAGTCGCCTCCGTACCCTAGTTCTACGAGATGGGATTCAATTTCCGCATGAGAGATTCCTCATCATATCCTTTAGGCTGATGCACCATCATATCCTCTTCAATCATATGTCCTTCTGTTGCGTCTGTTTCCTCTGTTTCCGTATTGTCCTTATCCAAGTCCACATTGCCAATTAAATACTCATACTCATGCCTGTATTTCATACGATAACCTGAACATTGATTTCATCCTGTACTTACTGAGCCACAGAAGAAGCACTCAGAATTTGAATTTTTTTACTTTTATCTGCCATTTTCACATGTGAGATATATATTTATATATTTGTAATTACAAAGATCACTTCTACTAAGGAATTTCAAAACAAACTGACAAAGAAACGCAGCAACTGAATCCTAGGTTACCCCCAAAAATATTGTAACCATAGCAACTCTAACAAGGTTTGTTATAATGAAATATTTAAATTAAAAAATCATAGTGAATGTGTAAATTCGCATACATTTTGTATGAAAACAAAAATATTTACATATTTAAATAGTGATCGTTACCGTAGTAAAACATTGGTAACCGTGTGAAGGTTAAATCTGAATGCTAATGAACTGACGTAATTTTATTTTCACGAGATGTTGACGAAACTGTCAAATGAATCTTTCTTTCTCACATAAATCGTATGGAAAACCATAAAGCTCGATGAGCCACTAAACTTAACATTAATAAAGCTTAAGCTTTTATTTGCATTCCATTCTATTAATAACATAAGGTCTTTTCTCATGTCAATAAGCACGTAAATTTTTTTTTTGATTTTGTCAAAATTTTGTTTTTAAATAAACTTCAAGTTTTTTAAAAAAAAAAACTTTTTATTGGATTTCAATAACAATTTTATTTTTTCGCTAATAAGAGCTTAATTTAATTGTTTTTATATGTAAAATTAAATTTGAATACATTGTTTGAGCTTGAACTATCTACTATCTATCAACAACGTAATAAGCATTATAGTATGTGTTTTGTTTCATAATAATACATATATGACATTATGTTATCAATTGATAGTTTGTCGTAAAAGTTTTAAGGATAATTGTTATTCATGGTAATTGTTTTTTAATGGCAGTATTCGTAATGAATGCTTTTGTGAAAATGTGCTGCGTAAGCAATGGTATCAATGAATAATTAACCTATATAATTTCTAGCTATTTACTAAACTATTTTGTTTATATCATATATAAGTTTCTCTGCCATCAGGTATTAAGTTCGTCGTTGACAATGAAATAAAAAAGTCGGTCAAATAAAAAAAAAACTTTTTTGATCAATACTTTATGTTACAAAAAAGCAATTGAATTTATGTTCATTATAAATGTATTCATGATTTTAACTATACTTAGAGTTTTTTAGTAAGGCAATTTTGATTACTTTCACTATGTCCTTCAAAGTGTGGACGGTTTTTATGCACTGCTGTAGATGTCTACAAAATAAAATTTTTGGGCAACGAATTTTTAAAGCTATTGTCTGCTTTAGAATTATTAGACCTAAATATAGAGAATGTGAATTTTCGCTACAAGCTTTCGATTGTGGGGCTCGTACAAACAGCGTTACGTAGATGTCTTTCTTGTGCTAATAATTTTCTTTAAGAAACCCGAAAAGTATGCAATAAATTTGGTTTTTTTTTTTTGCATTTGAATATCTTTAAATTCAAATTAAATTTGCATTTTATATTTGATATTACAACGTTTAAAAAAAAAATAGAAATTCACTTTATTTCTGCATGGATTTAATTAAAAACTTTGCAACAAAAAGCTTCAAGACTTTAATCGCTTCAATTCACTGAACCTTGCACGTCATATCGCTTTATATTAAAGAGCTGCGTGCAAAGGAAAATCAACGCTTTTAATTTAATTGCTGCATGAAATTGTGATTTGAAGACAAGTGAAAAAATAAAGTCAACGAAATAAAAATGGGGCGTTTGCTGCCATGACACGTTTCATGAATAAGCAAAAAATTTGAAAAAAACAATTTTTTTTATTTCGAGAAAATAAAAAATGACAAAATGTTGGAAAAAAATGGGGCAAAAGGTTACGATAAGCGAACAATCAAACAGCAGAAAAAAGAGCAATACTCCAAATTCAAGGCGCCGTATTCAAATAAGTTGTTAGCGTTTGTATTGGTGTTTGTCGCTTGTGTAAGTGACTATGTAAAAAAGGCGAAAAAAGAAAGAATTAAGTTGAAAATTTGTAGTGTAAATGCGCTTTATTCAGTCATACAACTATTTAAATGTATGATGAAATAGCAATTAGGATGCGAAAATAATATACGTAGTTAAATTTATGCGGTGATAAAAAAAACATTTTAAATAAAGGTGCGTTAAAAAATTAATAGTCACAAAACCTTAGCAAAAAAAGCAAATTGTCACGTTTATGAAATTTCTAAAGTAGAATGAAACGGATTTGTGGACAATTTGAAAAATATTTTATCAATGAGTTCATTTCCGACTTCAGCTATTTTAGCTATTTATAAATCATTTAAGGGTCATTAAATGGACAATTATAGCAAATGCAATACAAAAATTAACATTACAAAGGTCACTGACGATTTCACTTAGCAATGAATGAAACTATTATGACTTTAGCCGATATTTTGTTGGGTTGTTTTTTGTCTATATATGTTGGTGATGATACACACTGTACTAAACAGTAAGCTTGCTATATGCAAGCGACCCATGTTTTCACAACCTTCTGTACTATGTTTGTAGCGTAAGTGGCTTCAAAACACCGCAACGTGTGTTACTTAAGACGTTTAGCATGCTTGCTTTGCAGCCATTTCAATCTAAAACTAACATAGCATTGATCGAAATCGGCACTTCTAAAGACGGATTTTTTATTGTACCTTCGGTTTATCAATCAAAGACTTGCTTCAAATACTTTATAAATTTTATTTATTTTTTTTATTTATTTTGTTTCTTGAATATATAGTGGAACAAGATATAAAATCTTATAATTACACCACTAGTAACTCACATAGCCAACATTATCATTTACAATTAAAACTTAAACTGTAGTTATTAGTTCTATAAACATAAATTTAAATATAAACATGAAAAGAAAACGATATAAAAAACATATAAAAAAACATAAAAAAGTCGTAGCTCTTACGAGATTTTAATTATAATAATAATAAGTCCATGAAGATTTTAAATATAGTTACAGTCTATAGTTATATTATTTAATTAATTAAATTAAGCCTTATTGCATCAAAGAAAAGTGAGTGAGTAATTGCTTTTTAAAATTTATTGCGCTACTTATTGATCTCAAATATTGAGGAAGTGCGTTCCACAAACGAATAGAGTATATATAAAATTGACGTTCAGATGTCAGGCAAGAGTGTTGGAATGGAATCAGTATCGTATTTCTATTTGAACGAGAAAATACAAGTCTATCATATAAATAAGACGGTTCAGCTGTATGTATTAGCTTATGCAGAAGGATAATACAACGAGATTTAAGCAAGTTGTCAAAAATAATGCCATATATCTTTTTAGCATGCTGCGTTACATGATCGTACCGCTTCAAGGCAAACACGTACCGTGCAACATTGTTAAACATGACATTAAGTCTCCTTCTACTCACTGAGTCACAATTGGCAAAAATTTCACAGCCATATAGTATGATTGGAGTGAGATATCTTTTTGCCAGAAGTATTCTTATGTGTAGTGGTGTAAAATGTTGCGTTGACCACAATGCTCTGAGCATCCCATACACCTTACCAATGCTATTATAAGAATGGTTATTCCAAGTTAGCGTCCTATTAAATATTACTCCCAAATTTTTTGCAGCGTCCACATACTCAATGTGACAAATCGAGTTTTGGTAAAGATCGATTATTAACAGATTTTCTAGTTATAACAATACACTTCGACTTCCTTGGGTTTAGGCACAATCCATTTTTCGATGCCCAGTGTTGTACAGATTTAAGATTATTGTTAAGTTCATTCACACAAGAATGTATTTCATCATTTGCGCAGCTTACATACAATTGTACATCATCTGCGTCATATGGACATTACAATTTCTCAAGACCTATGGAAGATTATTAACATATATAGCAAAGAGCAAAGGCCCCAACACCGAGCACTGTGGCACACCTCTAATGACAGGGAGAAAAGACGATATTATATTATTTAAAGAAACTGCTTGAGATCTATCCGATAAATATGTTGATATCAATTTAACTGCCGTAGGAGAAAAGTTAAACATTTTCGCAAGCTTAGTTAACAGAGTACCGTGGTCAACAGTGTCAAATGCCTTCGAGTGGTCAAGGAGGACTAAGAAATTCACTTTATTACGATCTACTGCAAGTTGTATTTCTTCCGAAACGTCAATTAACGCTGTTGTGCAACTCCGCTTAGCTCTGAATCCCGACTGTCTTTCAGTCATCAACGAGTTGTCATTTAAATATTTACTGATTTGTTTGTGCACAATCAATTCAAATGTCTTCGAAATAAAAGAAAGTATGGCAATTGGTCGATATTCGTTACATGATTTAGGGACAGGAATTATCTTGGCCATTTTCCATACCTTCGGAAAACATGATGTGGCTATCACACTGTTAAACAAATGAGTTAAATAGGGCAGTAGTACCGGTACTAGAGCCATTTCATCAATTCCCATCGCATTCGACTTGATAGCTAGGAAACTTTCAAGGACATCCAGCTGATTAACACAAGTAAAATGTAACATAGTACCATTATTAGCTGAACTGGTTGCACTTTCATAGAGTCTCGTTTCTGCAGTTGGCATGGGGATATTAACAAAGCTATTATTCAACTCATTAACATCAGCGTCACAATTGCTATAATAATTTTTGCCAATACCAATTTTTCGGATTTCTTTCCATGTTTGTTTACTTCCAATGGCAGAACGGAACTTTTCATTATAATAATTAGTTTTGGCTAATTTTACTTCTTTAACAACTCTTTTACGAATATGTTTGAACTCAGCGTACAGTTCAGGTATTTTGTAAATTTTCCAGCGATTGAAAGCATTGTCACGCTGCAATATTAAATTTTTTATTTCATTGGAAAACCATGGTTGCTGTTTTGGCTTTAAAGTTATTTTCCTGATTGGTACGTACTTATTGAATAGCTTGTTTACATTGTTTTGAAGAAACGACAATTGGTCATCAGCGGAAGGGATCGCGTAGATTGAGTTCCAATCAATACTGCGTAGCTCAGTGTCAAGAAGTAAATAGTTAATATTTTTGAAGTCACGGTAACAGATCGATTGAGAATCGCTTTTGAACTGAAAATTATATGTGAGGAAGATCAAATCATGCCTGGAAATAATTGGAGCTGACAGTTGGTCATATAGCAAAATTTTGGATTGACCATTTACGAAGAATACATCAAGCAGTGTGTTAGTAAAATGAGTTTGAAGTTTATTTCATATTTGTAGTAGCTTTCCGATGTTACTTTAAAAATTTGTTATTTTATTGATCTATTTGTTGTTGTACAATATCTGAATGGCATAACACATTTTCTTCTGCTTCTTTTAAGTTTATCTTTCCATGATATTTTTACGCGCACTTACCCTATGACAGCAAATTTTTACGGACTAATATTTAAAGAGCTTTTGACTTTGAATTCACATTTGAACAGTTTTTCTTCCCCTTTTTTTTGCATTGTTAAATTTTTTCCATTCTACTTTTCATATAACAAACTGTAAAATGTAACACATAATGCGCAGCGTAATGTAACGTAACGTGACGATGACGGTGACAACGGCAAAGACGACGACGTTGTCGCATGGCATAGGCAATTGAGTGTTACAAAATGTAAAGGTGTCATGTGTCAACATGAAGGTGTTCCTATTTTTTTTGGATGTCATGATTTTAATGGTGAAATGGCAGCGGCTGCAAAAAACTTTTACTATGAAGTATGAAAAAGTGAAAAATGAACAAAAAAAGATCATAAAGATAGAAAAATGTTTTAAAAGTCAATAAAGTGGTCTGTTGACAACATTGTCACACCTACGCTCCAACTTGCAGCATTCCAGCGACACAACACGCACACACGCAAACAACGCTGAGCAAGTGCAAAAGCCGCTGTCGATAATTTCCGGCAATTTACTTTGTCACCTAACGTTAGCGCACTTTTGTGTGTCAGCACGTGTGACCTACAGTTGCACCCTGTACTTATTTTATTATCAACTCTGCGTTGCGTTGAGGCCACGATGCTACTTCGCTGTGACGATTTTGCGTACATTTCACATTACATGTAAATGAAAAATGCTGTTAAAATGATTTTTCCTGCAAACTTTAGTAGCTTTTAGATCCACTGCACAGTGGTATGAAATTGTTAAAAAATTAAAATTATACAATTTTGAAAGGATTAGGATGTATGAAGAAAGTCTTAAGTTAATTTTAGGGAAATATTAAAATTTCTTTCGCCTCTAATTAATTACATTTTTTTAAACCTAAGCGCGATTTGTCCACAAATACAGTGCGCTGCTTTTTCTGTTTCCACCTACTTTTTCTCACTGTGTTGCTTGACACTGATTTGTATTTTATTATATGCCGTTTTTTGTTGTTGTTGTTCGCGTGCTTGATATTTTTCTGAAATGTCACATTTTATGTTTTATTGTTTTCTTTGTTTGTATCATATTTGGATTTCGCTTGTAATTCGCTTTTGATTTGCAAAAGAAAAAAAATATCCAAATTTATTTCGCGCTTAAAATGTTTGCGTATTTGTACCCAAATAAGCGTTACTTATGCGTGTGTGCGTGTACATTTCCGGTGCTATTTCACGTTCACAAGCTCACGCACACTTTCATATATCATTTCATTTGCAACGTGATCGGTAACGTGACACATTGCAAAAAGTTACACCGTGGTTGAACCTTGCGTTGGCAGCGTGTCAAAAGTTTGCGAATTTATTTATTTTTTCTCAGCGATTTTTCCGTTTTTATTGTGTTTTATTGTCGCATTTACGCAACTTTATTACTATCTGTGTAAGTGTTTATGCCTAATGTCTTAAGGCCCATGCGGAAATTTCTTGGGAGCTTAGTCAAGAGCTTCTGCAACAATTTTGCAATGCAAAATAAAAAAAAAGTACCTTAAAAAATATACGACGAATTTGTCGTTTGGAGAATGTCTTAATTTATTAGCCCAATAACTAAAATTTAGATGACCGCAAATTTGCTGCACATTTGCAAGCGGTAAATATTCAATACATTTTGCGAAAACTTGCGCCGGGCTTGTTGAATTTTTGCGAAAATGTTGAAGATCTCGATTAATTCTTTATTAGAAGAATATTGGCGTTCTCAATGAGTTGTTTTTGCCACATCAAGAATTCGAAAAGTTTGGTCACTAAACCTTACACAATTGGCTTAGTTTCCTGCTGGGTATTGTCGGTGCGTGTCCTTAAATGCATGCGACAAAGTTTATTTGAATTATTAGGCGTTTCTCGTTTTTCTTATTGTTGTTGATTTTTATTACTCAGTGTTTTTGGTAATGGCATTCGGAAACACTGGTCGTTGGTGTCATGTTTATTAAGTTGTCATTATTTGGATTCAAAGAGGCTATAAAGTTAATGCTGTATAAAAAATTCAATGAGAAATTTTATATAAAGTATACATTATTTAAATTAGTTCTGTTTTGAAATAACATTGAAAAGCTTAGGTGGGCGCCTAAACAAATTTTCTTGGATATCTACTTGTGGTGTTTTATTTATAAATCTCATCGTTTTTCAAATAAATCTCTATCCAGTTCTAGATTCAGAGTGCAGCTTAATTCTTTTTTTTAGTGCAGTGTATTTTAAAAAAAAATTGTAAATTATTTTTCCCCATTTATGCAGTTAATTTGTTGTTGTAATAACTTGCCCATTGCCTGCCAAATATATACTTTCTCAATTTTTTTCAAAGGAACGTTAGATATCAAAAGTAAGGACATGCACTTAGTCCCAATTCATATTTCAAATTGACATGAATCAAAAGCAGAGAGAACATTTTATTTAAATCTCATTAAATCGGTAATGACAACCTGTTTTCGCTATTAAAAAATGTTCAGATCCTTACGACTATTTAAAATGAATTATATAGCTATCCATTTTTTCAAAACTTAGTGGCGGCCTTAAGTTACCGAAAAAAAAAAAACCTAGTTTTGTCAATTTTCTTTCAATCCTTCACAGATCAATACCGCAGTAAATTAAACAAATTTTGAATAACTAACACCATGCATATTTAACTTACCCACCGGGCTTGTTGAAGCTGCTGTAATGATATTATAATGGTATACCAGTTATATTAAAAACTTATATGATTATGCTTTGTAACGCTTTGGCGCAAAATATATTGAACCGATTTAAATAGTTTCTTTTTGTGCTTTACTTTATTTTGATTTTGATGAAAATAAGGGGCGTGTCACTTTTCATGCAATCAAAATACTTAAAACGCATGGTCTATGCCAAGCACCTTGAAAAATATGGACTGGATTAGGTAAGGGAGCGTGGCACCTTTGATGCAACAAAAACACTTAAAACGCTATATCTTCGCACCTTTGATAGTACGGCTCTTAAAATTTGGTGGCAGGATGTAAATGGACGGGATAAGACAGCTGGGCGTGGCACCATCCATGCAACAAATGGCACCATCCATGCAACAAAAACAATTAAAACGATATATATCTTGGCTCCTACGCTATCAACAGTTTTTAAATTTGGTGTTAAGATGTACATAAGTATATAGTTTATGTTTAGTGCCGCACGATATATGTACGGGAATATGGAACGGGGCGTGGCACTATTCACAACATAGAAACACTTAAAACGCTGTACCCTCGCTCCTTTGATAGCAAGTTCAAAAATTTCGTATTGGGATGCTTATGGTCGCTGCTGACAATGCAAAATTTTAACGGGAAAGACAATGAGGCGTGGAACTTTTCATACGATATAAACACTTAAAACGCTTTGTCTTCGCTCCTTTGATAGCAACGGTTTTAAAATTTCGTCTTCGATCTATGCTACCTAGCAATGGCATGAAGCAATGGAGCGTGGCACCTTCCTTGCGATAAAAACAATTAAAAGGCTATACCTGGTAACTTATGGGAGCAAGAGTTTAAAAACTTGGATCAAGTGTGCGCAATGTCTATTTTAAGAACCTCTTGTAATGTGGACGCGAAAAAACAACGGGACGTGGAACCTTCCTTACAAAAAAAAAAAAAAGAACAAAACACTTTAAATGCTATATCTTGGCATCTATAACAGCTACAGTTGTGGAACTTGATACATTGATTGTGCCAATCTACTCGGAAAACATGAACAGCATTGTGTATTGGGGCGTGGCACCTCCCATACAAGAAACACACTTAAATTGTCATTCTTCGTACTTATATCAAGTTGTGAAATTTGGTGCATTTACACAATTATCTGCAGTATGGACTACGTAAAATGTAAGCGAGATTGTTCAACGGGCAGTGAACGGGCAAAGCCGCGGGAACAGCTAGTCTCATATAAAACTGTGACTAAAACTGTTGATACCATTTGAAAACTTCAAAAATTTCTATGTGATAACTATAAGAATAGCTCGTAAAATCTTTACAATTCTAAGTAACAGATTCAAATTAAAGAATGGTATAAAATCAATACAGGGTAATAGAGAAACAAAGGTATTGTTATGAAGAAGGGAATGGAGAATTCAAATTGGAAACTCGTGGTGCAGGTGACAGTTGCTGGCAACGGTGAATTTCGATTTAAAACTTATTAAATTTAGTTAGCTCTTTCTATATTAGCAATTAAGTTGAGTGATATTTTTATAGAGAAAATAGTTTTTCAATTTCTCGAAAACTATATAAAAAAAAAAACATTTCTTAGATCAACGCATCAATTTACATAAATGTGTTGGTTTATTTCTTGGTCGTGAACATTTTGGAAATGAAATGAAAATAACTTATTGGAATAATACAACTGAGCAAAGAAAAACTGCACAAATAAAGGTAGATTAGATACACTAACAAGGCCAATCACATTTGATAGTTTTCCTTCATTTAATTTAAAAATAAAAAACAAAGTCCTATAACTTAAAATACCGACTCTGAAATTGCACACAACAGCTCGTGGGTCGAACTAAATCAATTTTGATTTCATGTTTAATCAATAGTCATTAAAAATAAAAATGCAAATGCAAATAACTTCGAATGACCTTGATTGCCTTGAATTTTTTCCATATTTTTTGCTGTAACCCAATTTCTACCCTATTTCGCCATGCACTTCCAAGTGAGTTTGCTATATCTACCATCACCTATAAGAGCTTAATATTTTCAAGCAACTTGCAATGCATGCGCTCATTAAGCTTAAAACCATTTCAAATAAGTGAAAAGAAAGAACAACCTTGTTGGCATCATTGCCATAGCGTTTCGAATACTTTCGTGAAGGGTGTGCCGCATTGCACACCTGCACGCCGCAAGGAGAAAAAAACTGGAGCGTAAAAACTTTTAATTTCAACTCAGCAAAAACTTTAAAGTAATGCCAGCGAAATAGTTGCGGAAAAATGTAGGACTTATTTTGTTTGCTTGGCTTTTAGTTTTTCATTAAACGTTGCCAGTTTGAAACAAAAAAGCAAAAAAGTAGCAATCGCTTAAGTGAAAATAACTTAAATGCTTTACTTAAGCAATACCTTGAAAGGTAAGATAAAAATAACAAAAAAAAAATAGAAATCAAGAAAATAAAATTTACCTTTAGCTAAAAGCATAAGGGGATATAAGAAATGAAATTCCAGTGCTATGAAAAGTTGCAAAGGATTTTTCGAGTAAAATTTTTGGCTCTTTTTCTTAAAGTTTGTTTTTGTTTTCTTTTTTGATGCTTTAAATTGCTTTCAGCGAGGTGTTTCCAGTGGGTTACTACTCTTTTTATATTGTTTTCGCTATTTTTTTCTTTACCTTCTGACTTTTTTCGCAAACTAAGATTTTGAGCTGCTCGCTTACTGCGTCAAGAAAAAAAGGAAGCAGCAAGGTCCAAGCAAACCTTTGCATTTTTGTTTTTAACTCATCTTTTGGTTTTGCTTCCATTTCCTCAGTTTCTTCGATTTTTTTTTTTTGCTTGTTTGCATTGAAAACTTTTCTTTATTTTCGTATAATTATGTGAAACCTTGGCAACGTCCATTTTTCTTATAATTTTGTATGGTTTTTTATTCATTTATTTTTTCTCTCTCCTGACTTTCTTTATTTTCCTTTCGTTTGACTACCTCAGTTTGGCAAATTGGTAAAATTTTGTTCAGAAAGATTCCAGCAGTGATAAATTCATTAAAAAATTCTTGCTGGCATTTTTGTAGATAAAGGTAACTGGCTTAGGTACCAACAACAATTCAGTAGTAGAATGACCCCAAAATTTCTAATAAGAAGATTTTTTAATTATATTTGCCCAGTGAAGCGAAAAATTTATAAAAGGCTTAAAGTTTAACCTAAAATTTGTGCAAACATTAACAACAACAACAACAACAAGATTGTTCACGTTAAGGGTGTGGCTTTTGAAAAGGTCATCTAAGCGGTTTGACAAATTTCAAGTTCTCGGAATAGAAGAAGATGACAAGCGATTTCTTTGTTATGCAATAACGACGTGTAATAAGCGGTAAAAACTATTAAATGAACAAATAACTGGGATTGAAATTTCTTCCAAAATGCTATAGAAGTAAAATGGTAAAAAATAAATACTAACGTTCGCTGGATGCAGAACTTTCTCCAACTTTTACAACACATTTCGTTTTAGACTTTATTACCTGATTGTAGTTTTTTTTTTTAAAACTTTCCAATTTTCGCACTTTTTAGAAGGTTTAAATTCTTCGACATTTTCAACATACACCAACGTTATCAAAATCTATTATTTTATTCAGCTTTTTTCATGATTTTTTTAAACATTTTTAGTTTTTCGTTATACAGGGTGTTTTTTTTAGAGGTATAGAGCTTTGAAATGAAATAAAACACAAGAAAATCGTTTTAATGTCCATCAATTTGGCTTTATTGGAAGGATAATTTTATGCCATTAATGTTTAAATATGATTTCGGGCATGTGGCCGCCGCAGCTGGCTCGAATAAAGCCAATTCTACAGGTCCAATTTTGAACCACTTTTTCGAGCATATGGGGCCGTATGTCGGCAATAACGCCACGAATGTTGGCTTCCAAGTCTCCTAACGTTTCTGGTTTGTTGGCGTAGACGAGCGACTTCACATATCCCCAAAGAAAATAATCCAATGGTGTCAAATCACACGATCTTGGTGGCCAATTGACAGGTCCATTCCGCGAAATTATGCGCTCATCGAATGTTTCCTTCAATAAATCGATTGTGACGTGCGCTGTGTGGCATGTAGCGCCGTCTTGTTGGAACCACAACTCATCCACATTCATGCCATCCAATTCGGGAACACAATAGTCGGTTATCATGGCTCTATACCGGTCTCCATTAACGGTAACTGACTCTCCAGCATTATTTCGGAAGAAGTATGGCCCAATGACTCCACCAGCCCATAGAGCACACCAAACAGTCAGTTTTTGTGGATGTAATGGCGTCTCAAGGGTCTCATGTGGATTCTCTTCACTCCAAATGCGGCAATTTTGCTTGTTGACGTAGCCATTCAACCAAAAATGAGCCTCATCACTGAACAAAATTTTGCGATGAAAATCAGCATCGAGATCAATCTCATTTTCGGCCCATACACCAAAATCACGACGCATTGCATGGTCTCGCGGCTTTAATTCTTGCACAAGCTGGATCTTGTAAGGTCGCAAGCCAAGATCTTTGCGCAAAATCTTCCATAAAGTTGATGGACAAAGCTCCAATTGCTGTGCACGGTGGCGAATCGATTCATTCGGGTCCTCTTCAACATTTTGCTCTACAGCGGCAATTGTTTCTTCGGTGCGCACTGTTCGACGTCTCTGCGGATGCGTATTATCACATAGAGTAAACGTAGTGCGAAAACGATCCATGGTTAACCGAATTAATTGCTCTGATGGACGATTATGTCGACCATAAAATGGACGGAGCTTGCGGTAAACTTCGCGAACTGAACCATTATTTTCGAAATAAATTTGCACGATTTGCAAGCGTTGTTCTTTTGTCAACCTGTTCATGATTAAATGGCAAACCAAACTGAACATAAATGACATTAGAGTTGCCAGATTTGACCATAAAATGCCAGTTTTATCTCTATTCAAAAAACAAACCTCTAAAAAAAACACCCTTTATAAATCACTTTTGGCGCTGTTAAATTATTTGGAAACTAATATTATCATACTAAATTTTACTATGTTAATACTCGCGTAGTTCACTTTTTAGTTTTTTATTTTTGTATGGAAGGTGCCACGCCTAGTACTGTTGTCCCTAAAAATGTTGGTACAAAGATCAGTATTGTCATTTGGGTTTTGAGAAGATGTACTGAATCGAGACTGTACTTTTGTAAGGCGGAATGTACTTTTTTGTTGTGAAAAAAAAAATCCCCTCCACTTAAGCCATCTCAAAAACGCTAGGAAAGTGAGATAAGTTTCACATATTGTCCAAATGTGTTGACGATGATTTTTCAGATGAACCGCAAAAAGTACAAATGTACCGAAAATGCCATCACTGACAGAGATACTTAATAGCGAGCATACTTATCGTAACAAATTCGAAAATTTTTTTGAAATAGTTCATTCAAGATAACGTGTGTATTGGTTGTGCCACGCCTACTTATGCAATGTCATCTAACCTTAATTCAGTTAAAGCTTATTGTGACTAACGTCTTTAAACCGAATTTAATTGAAATTGTTCGTACAGTTCACTAAGTGTACGTTCATTTCTTTTTATTGAATATGCTGAGCCACGCCCAGCTTTAGGTGCAATATAACTTTTGGCATGTAAATTACTTATATGAAATTTCATAACAATTGCTGAAATAGTACGATATTAAAAGAGTTAACAATTTTTCGTGAACGTGCCACGCCAACTTGCGCCTCTTTATTAAATAAGTATACACAAAAAATAGAAGTAAAACTGACAAGCTGTAGCTAATCAATGTTGCCGTTTGCTTAAATTTATGTATCTTTAAAATTTGGACGCATACAATATTGCTATATATTGTTGAATTCCGAACGGCCCAACAAACGTGGCAGTACATATCCATCTCAATTTAGCATGAAAATTTAAGTATCAACCCCTTTCTGGGGGTAGTAATTGGGTAATAGGTGGTAACCGATAGTTCAAATATACTTTTCGTTGTCATTTTCACTTACAGCTTCCCATAGAGATGCACATCCATCTCAATTTTGCATGAAAATTGATGTTTTAACCCCTATCTAGGGTTAGTGATGGAAGGGTCGAACTTATCTTTTGTTATCATTTTCAGTATAAGCATGCAATAAACGTAGAAATGCACATCCGTTTTAACTTTGTATGCAAATTTAAAATTCGACCCCCAGGGGGGTGGTAAGAGGGTAGTAAGTAGCTGGAGAACTGTAAATTTAAATCATGTTTGATGGTCATATTCGATTTCAGTGACCTCAAAAATGTGGGAATGGTGGAATCTACCTTCTGGGTCACGACATTATTTTTGTGCCCGTAGTATTATTTTCGAGATAATAAGTAGCATATAAAAGAAGAAAAATGTTTGCATGTTGCACCACAAATATACACATTTTCGAATTTATAATATTAGGATTTACAATTATAGTTTCTTTAAGAATATTAGATATGACAGAAAAGTCACATCGCTTTCGTTGTTTGCTTCCGATAGCAATTTTACAAATTATCAGCAGTTACTTAGACATAAAGTTTGATGATGTCTATCGAAGAAAGCAGACAGTTGCTTACTAAATGAATATTTCATATGTGTAAATGCACATACATAGATACGCATATTTTGTGAACCAAGTAGAAATGATTTTTAAAGTGTTTATAAAATTTATGTGAAGTTCTTTGAGAATATCACCACACTTTACAGTATCTCTTTCACGCTGAATTTTGAATGAAATTGTTAGCAGCAGATACCTTTAATCGATGGAGAAAATCTAAAAGTAAATTTTGTATATAAGTATATATATGTTTGAAATCCCTCCCGCACAAAAACTAAATTCAAAAGATGTGTCAAAATTATCACATTCTAAGGTCCGTATGATTGTAAAGTCTGATGACCATCACAAGCCATTTCCAAGCAGCTTTTCATTAATTAGACGCTTAAAGCTTTTGAATATTTTGAAGTGTAGTTTTTTTGAACAAATTCAATTATAATAAATTGACAAAAAAAAAAAAAAATTATCACACAATTAGCACAAATAACACGATATAATTATTGTTTTTGAAAGAGATCTACACTATATAATATGCTGGTCAACTTTCCCACATACATAATTACATCAAAGTTCGAGTTCTTGAAATAACTTAAGAAAACCTACATGTTCTCAAACTAATTTCAAATAATTTATTTAGAGTCTAGTCCACAGTTTGCCTTGTATGGTCTTTTTTTTTTGAGATTTCCGCAACGAAAGTGGAGAAAATTGGTCAAAAATGTTGAATACATCAGTTAACATGAAATCTTCAAAAATTCTTTATCACTCGGCAGAATTTTGCTTGTAACGCATTATGTAGATAATCGCTAAGTTGCATGCACTAATTGTGTGTAATCGTATTTATTATGTTTTCAGAATTTTGTTTTGCATGTTTCCAATGTATTTTCGAGCTTTTTCTCATGTTCGCTTCAGTTCGTGAACTCTATTTCGCCTGCAATTACGTGTGCTCGATTTATGTTGTGATCGAAAATTTCTCGTGATCGTTTTAGAAAAAATGCAGAGAAAATAGCTGAAAACTAAGTTTTGAATACTACAAAACCAATAAGTACTCTCCACGCGAAAAGTTTGTAAGCGTTGATATTTCAAGAAAATTTAAGTGCACACAGTAATTATCCTTCAAAGTAAATTTATTTTTCTTGTTCATCAATGAGTTAATTTCCTGCTGGTATACATACATTAGAAAAACAAAATGAAAGCAACCAAAGTGTTAAGACAGCTAGAAAATTATTCAAGTGTTAGTAGTGTGTGTAGCAACTACAACACATACATACATACATACACGAGACAACAAGTGGCAGCCATGACATTTTGCAGTATATTAAAACGATAGACATATCAGATAATGATTTTGACATATTTATAGCAAATTCTCATATAACATGTTCAAATACATTGAAACATGCCTAACAAACATACAAACATTGCCACAAATATGTGTATGTGAAACTAATTTATTTTTGACTCAAATAATAAACCTTACAATGTCATCTTACATTTCGAAATAAATTGTGTGAATCATGAGCAGGTAGCATAAATATTTCGAATGAATAAATAAATTACATTACTTTATTCAATTCCCAAAAATTATCCATAATCTTATTTCGCATTTTCATTTCACAATTGTTGACAAGTTTGATTGGCACTTTGAACCAATGGAATCTTAAAAATTTTGTCCCTTAGTGTTAATTTATGTATTGTAGCTAATTGTGTTCGCTTGATATTGGATTTATTGGTAGTTTGCAATACAATGAAATAACAGATGCAACCACAGACTCCAATGTTGATGACTTTTTTATTTATAATTTGTTGTCAATTTCGGAAACACAACATTATCGTGTCATAATGTTGTTTATGACAAATTTTGGCAAACTATTGTCATAAAAAGGAAGCAATGAAAGTTTTTTGCCCGAAGTAAGTAATTTAAAAATACGAATATGTACATATATCAATAATTTGATTTGTAATTTTTATTGAAACAGCAAAAAGAAATTGCATATCAAAATTGTTTCCGATTTAACTTTGAGTGAACTTAGTAAAATATTTTTAAAATTTAATACGACCTATATAAATATATTCACAAGGAAAAAATGTATTCAATAAGACATTACCAGTAATTTCGTGAAATATAAATGAAATCTTATAAATTTTGATAATTTTTTTTTTTCACTTGAAGCAAATTTAATGCTCTATTTGACTGGAGTGGCGTTTTTGTTAAAAGTATTCAAGAATTAACAGTGTTTTATTAATAAAATAAGATTTTAAGAAACAATGATAAGCAGTATTTTGTTATCTGCAAAAGTCTCCATTGCATGTGAAATAACTTCTGAAATACATATCTGATGAAATAAGTCGTTTATTTCCAAAATGCGAAAAATAGGGTAAATTGTCTGAAACTGGAAAAAAGAAATAACGGAAATCAATTAAAAATTAGGGTTTTGGAAGGAAGAGTACTTTTAAATACTTTTCAAATGCATTAGTGTTATGTTTTGAATATAATAACACCATAAGATTTAAGGAGTGCTTTACAAAAAGAATACATTCCCAAACAAACATAATTTCATTAAAAATCGATCCGGTTGCTATTTAGAAACAAGCGACTCAAATATTATGGTCTTCTAGCTCACGCTCAATTGTATTGAATTAACAAATTCTACATATCAAGCTCGCTTTGATATAATACTAGCTGTACCCATAGCATTGCTTCCTCAATCATCGTTGTACAACCACGCTGTGCGCTTTGTTTCCTACAAACAATTGGGTCCAAGTACCAAATTTAACAACTTGGTATGAGTGCTAAAAAAAGCAACTTAAGTGTTTTTGCTGTTGAAGAGGCACTCTTCATTATCCAATCCCGTTGAAATTTTGCCACTAGCTTAGCACAATTGATGCACATGCATGTATCAAGTTTCACAACTATAGCTGCCACAGATGCCAATCTATAGATCTTTAATTATTTTTGTTGTTTGAACGGTGCCACACCCCGTTGTCTTCTCATTTTTTCTTCAACAGAGAATGCTTACAAATTTACTTTCAAGATGACTCGATACAAACTCAGGATAAGTGCTGAGACCGAAACCCCTTAACTACATCAGATGGCCAGAAATGAGCAGTACTCGGAGACCAACAACAATTCATCAGTTAGAAATCGTTTCTTGAGAGGAGTTTGGCCGCAGTGACGCCAATGAATCGATGGGTGTAATTTTATTGCATTTTTAAAAGCTGAAGAGTGTTTAGATTCTAAAAATTATAGCTCATCTGATACTTTCATCGTAGTTTGTAAATAAAACTTTGTTATCACACTCATCTTCCGGAGAAGTTCCCCAACGACTTCCATTTGCTCATAGCATTGAAAATAGCGGGGTTCAACTACTCAAAAAATATTTCAATTTGCAAGAGTTTTGGAAATGATAAAATTAATGCCCATATTTACGTGAACATGTTGGGTTAATCAAAGCTTTCTAAGGAATACATTTTATAAAAAGAGCTACAAATATTTTTTTTTTTTATTCACGATGGCATTATCTGCCCCGGAGCTACCAAGACTAATGTTTACGACTGTGCCTGCTCCAGACGTAATTTAAAATGACGTATGCCGGAACGACGCAAAACGAGACATGGGTGTAATTCTTTTTGCCTCTGCCCGAAGTCTAAACACTTCTACGAAACTTAAATGGTCTACTCGTAAACTCATCGTTTATTGATCTGTTGTGTCATAAACTGGTGACGCTCAAAAATACCTAAAAAAAATAATGTTAGGACATTTCAAAACCAATTTGGAGTCATTTGCTCATCAGTATTCCAAGCACTAATCTATCTGCAACAGAATAAAATGTTGCTAATTTTGAAAAATCCTTGGGAATGAACGGCTCATTTTGATTACAGATAACAAGTCATAATCTCGTTATTCATTTAGTAAAATTTAATTTATTTAATGTTTGTCTTTTGATTTAAGATTGGTTTAATTTCTTTTGTACAGCCACATAAATTGATAAAACCATTTAATTAAATTTGTAAATTTGAGTTGACAGCTCTACATAAGGTATATTAAATTTGCCAGTAATTTTTATGTGACAAATTTTCGTCCTTAAACATTTTATAAATTATCATATGAGTTATTTATAGTTTGAAGTATTTGATATTCCTTACTTTTAATAAATCTGCAAGATATAATGCACATAGAGATAATTTCATTTTATATTTTTGTCTTCACAAAAGACTTTTTAAGCACAACAGCAAGTATTTACTCATATGATTTTAACAATGCATGGTGTTGTTGTTGTTGTTGGTGTTTGTCGACATGTTGCAATAAACAACAACAGCAACAAGAAAAAGTTATTTCAGTATTCTCCTTGGATTTAACTGTCTTCATCAATTCTGTTCATTTTATGTGTTGGAAAACATGTTGTTCTGGATTATTTATAGACTGTGCTCTTCGTGTTAGTTAGATGGATGTGCTCGTTTCGCATATTTGTGAAAATTAAATTGGAGTTCATCAATTAAAGAAAATTGTTCATTTAATTATAAGACAAATGAATATGTGCTGTCTATTTGATAAGTTTGAAAAATTACTTGCAATTGTTGTGTTATATGGTTAGCAAAATTTAATTTAGAACTTTGAAAGAAATTGATGAAAAAAACTCGAGATAGAAAAGGCTTAGGTCAGAAATAAATAAAATGTAACACATGATAACATATTGCTACCATAATTTTTCTACGAAAATGACTTGAAAAAGTGAAAACTATTGAGTTATTAGCCTTTATCATGGAACGACATAAAAAATTAGATATGTTAAGACGATATTCAGCAACTTTGCTTTTAGCTACAAAATAAATGATAAGTTATATGGGCAGTGCCATATTTATATACATTAACTGAAATATTGTTCTTAATTTTTTATTAGAAGTGTATTTTTTGCAGTTTTGTGGGAGAAGTAAGATAGAATTTCTTCAAAATAGCGCAATATTCGGAAGTATTCATTACTCGGTTATCAAAATAAATTTCAAAAGCTTACAAAACAATCAAAAGTGAAACGCCCACAATTTAAATCCAGTTATTTTTTCCAAGATTAATTTGTTGTGTGAGACTTACTACTTCTAACATTACGCGCTCATTTGTCGGAATTGGGCTCACCAAAAGTTCCTCAAAGGAATTTGACTACACACATTCATTTGAATAGCTCTTAGTATAACGACTTAAGCTTCTTTAGGAGGTGTCATGAGCTAATGCCAAAATCCGTAAGGCTTATGTCTGCTGACTTCTTGCACTATTTTTAGTATTTGTGCTTATACTTCCTAAAATTACTTTTTCAGTGTAGAGTGTTTAAGTTTTTTCTTTAAAGTTAATGCCACGCTTTCTTGTCAAAATGCACTAACTTTTTGTATTTTGCTTACCCAAACTATTTATGGTATTACTGTGAATTTAATTACATTTCCGTTGTAACTCCATTACTACAGAGTATTTTAGATTTTTCTTGTATGGCAGGTATCACACCCACTTGTCGAAACCCGTTTGCGCTATTCTCATGCTGTATATGGAATTTGGGTTTATAACTTAAAACTCTCTCTCAGCATACCGTTTTCAACCACTGTCACGTCTTTTTATCTTCTGTTAACTTTTCTTAGCACCAACCCCTGTCATTTGTAATGTGAAGTTTGGTTACAGCTACTCGAATGGAGCACACCGTTCAGCATTTTAAGGCTCCTTCTAGTAGTAGTTCTACGTCCCTTTGAAATGTCAAGATAAAGCAAAGTGTTGTAACTACTAGTGCTTAATTTTTGAAGCAGAGCTATGCATGACATAATCCTTCATATTAGTGATAAATTTTGATGAAGATTTCAATTCGTGTATTTGCCTGAACCAATTTAGTTTATTTTCAATTCTACAAAGTAAAATTGATGAAAATATTAATGATTTATTATATTATCCCATTATGTTTTCGAATTCCAGAATTCTATAGATTGACAAACAAATTTGGCTACATACATGAACGCAGGAGGTGAAGCTTATCAAGAAAACTTACCTTTATTGAAAATGTATGAATAAGTACGATGCTTTTATTACAAATCAACTTAAAAAATTTTTTTGAATCCAATACACGGCCTCAAAGTATACAAAAAACATAATTTTTAGGTACTTAACCTCAAATATTTCAGAACTCTGACAGAATGGCTCAATTCTGAGGCTAGATTCGGATTCAGTGCAAAAAATTACTTTGAAAAGCGACGCTCAGCAGCCGAACAACATTCATCACCAATTCGCTCAGATACATTTTTATTAAAATATAGGCTTCGGGGCCACCCTAAAGAATTAAAGGTACAGAGCTGAATATTTGTGATATTTTTTTTCATATAATAAACCAACGTACTTTTTAAGCAACACTGCCTTAAAAAAAAAAATTAAAAAATTTGAATCAGCGAACATGTCTTTGACAGTAATGAGAGATATTTAAATAATATAAAATACAAAATACGTGCTTTTCAATCCATCCAAATATATATGGAGTCATCGTTGTAATAAACTCGAACAGCCAATTAAAATTAGAAGTTTTGCAAACTGTTTTGTCCTTTCAGTTCATCGATTTTGAAGTTCCTAAGTTAAGAAGTTACAAATGCACATAGCCGTTAAAAATTAACGTGGTTCTGAGAACATACAAACATACATAGTCACCGTTTATTTTCTTCATTTGCCTCACTGTGCATAAAACAACGTTGTTAATTTCTCAGTGTATGACAAACCACATGCTAGCGGCATCATTTGTGGGAGTTGTATTCTTGGTAGTGCTATTGCTGTTATGCAATGCTGCGCATTTCCTAGCAATTTCATTTTAAAAGTTACGCTCATGCGAATTTCAGCTGTATTGCGTTTTGCATTGTTGCCAAGTTAGATTTCAACTCGTAACATTTTGATTTTTGATGCTCTTCCACTTCATGTTCATCTTATCAAATATTTTTTTACTTCTGGTAATGTTGTTGTTGTTGATTCCTCTAACTCAGAGTTCGGTTATTTTCAACCTTTTCGGGTGAATGCTGCCGTATTCTGATATCTACACTAAAGAAAAAACACTAGTTAAGTTAATATATTTGGCCTTGCGAAAAGAAGATTACTACACTTTACTGCAATATCAGCTAAAGTGTGCGCATAAGTCAAAATAACTTTTTTTTTTCAGTGTATACATAAGCGGCATCTCTGAATGTATTATATGCAATTATTTTGTGCTTATTTTGGCATTGCCATCCACGAAAACTTTGTTTGAGCGCGGTCTTAAACGCTTTCCAGCATATTTAATTTCGGCATTTCTGTTTTCGCTAATTTTTATTTTTTACATTTTTTTAGTTGTGTTTTTGCTCATTATGACAGTGCTGCCAAATGTTTTGCTCTCTAACTTCTATGCTTTATATTGCATTATATCCAAGTGTTTGTATGTAAGTCTTTTGATCACACTACAAAATTTTTGAATTTCTTCTTTAAATTTTTAGTATTTATACTTTTTTCCGCACATGTGCTTCAAACTAATGATTACATTTATTTTAATGCTGATTGTTAGTTTTTATTAAAATTATCTTTATCTTACTGCTTTACATTTGTGTCGAATGACGAACACTTTAATTTTAACACTTTCTATGGCTTAAAATTTATAAAAAATTTAAAATCAAATTAAAATACTTCACGGCAAAAGCTGTCGTTTTGTATAAGGATATGGTTAAAGAGTGAGTCATTGCTGCTGCAAGACACTATGGTCGAAGTCTAAAGAACTTCTTGATAAAAAAGTTCATAAGTCGTACACTCGAACTTTAACATCACGAAACTCAGACGAAACAGATTCGAACCTATAATTTTGGGGATTAGAATTACGATTTTTTCGAAAAATATTGATATTTTGTGTAAATATCGGCAGCAGAAGAAATAATCCTATTGAATTTATATACACCAAATAACATATGCCATTTTTCTTTAACATTTTTTGCTCCACCCAAACAAACGTATCTCTTTTGAAAAATCGTTTACATAAGGTGCATGCATTACGCAGCAACGAAGTTTGAAAAGTTGGAACGTGTTCAAATATGTGAAATTATGTGTCCATTTTACTAATAAGTTTTAAAAGGCTGTGATTTGAAAAGCTATCATATCTCTTCCAAAAAAAAAACTGTTGGTACTACTTTTTCTTAGTATTTAAGCTAAAATTTCAAAGCTTTATGTTATTAGAGAGTGCGTAAGTACTCTTGGAAAGTACCCACAAAGCATAAAAGCAATTTAAAAAATCTGTCAAAATTCAGTTGTACAGATAGTGTTATTTTTACAAAGTTTTTTCTTTGATACCGATAAATCAGCTGTCTGATTTCTACCAATTTGAGGCTCTTGACGCGCTAGTTGCACATATATATATTGATCCCATTATATTTATTTAATATATATTTTATAATGAAAAGCTGCTTACACTAAATTCATGTATATATGTATTTATTCTTTTGCAGTGTCAGCAACAAGTAATCTTATGGCAAAACATGAGCCCATGTTCATATCACGCTCCGAAACATTTAAATTTGTGTCTGGCGATACAATAGTATTGCCCTGCGAGGTGGCCAATACTGGTGAGTAACTATAATATACTTGCGAATACTCTTTGAGTGCCCACAATTAAAACAAATCTAGTATTTTATATAGAATTTTATAGTTTATATTATAAAATGATGTTTTCGACCTAAATTCTAGCAAAAAAAAAATTTGCAATTTAAAAGCCGATATTAAAAAACTTGAACACATGTGTGTGTGTGTGTGTTAGGCTTGTGAGGAATTTTTTGCCATAGCAGCAAATTTTATGATGTTAATAAAAGCTACACAAAACATTACGGGTAAAGTAAAATAGAAAGAAAAAAATTTGAAACTGCAAAGAAAGGGATCAATTTTGCTGCGGTAGAAAAATAAATTTTTTCCATAAATAACCTTAGCAACAGACATTGCATTCCATTGACCATGAAAACCAGCAGATTATAGAATTACGCAAAATAAAGAAAACGTAAAAAATCAATGTGGCTTAAAGAATATTTTTAACATTCTCAGACCACGCATCGCAAAAGCGTAGACAATCTTAAGTATCTTAAAGAAGCTGAGACAGGAAGAAAAAAAGGAAACCCAAAATATTTGCATAAGAATTTTTACTTAAGCGGCCTTACTGCTGCTACCATTGTTATTTCTAATAAAATAATACCCTTAAATTGCGTTATAAAAAGTGAACGAAAATTAAATTTTCATATTAACGCCTTGTATTAATTTTATGGTAAATAACCAAGTTAAAATAAAACGACTTTTTTACACCTTTAGCGGCTGCTACTCGGTTCCACAGTTAGCCACCTTTCATTTTTGGGTTATTCTCAGCTTTCGTTGGTTTGATACAGAAAGAAGGCCACCACTCATGGCATTAAAAATCATTTTTATGTAAGCAATAAACTGTAAAAAAATAATTGATTGAATTTTAAAGCGCGCGCACAGACATCTCAACATCAGCACCAACTTTGTTATAAAATAAAACAAAAAAAAAAACAGGCAACCCTATTATAAGCGGTTTTGCTTAGCAGTAAGCGAAAGTAAGTGTATGCACCTAAAAGTATGCAACGTTTAAATTTATGCGCATCTTCATTTTATTACGAACAGAAGGAAACTCGTAAAATTGACTCGCAGAAATCTCTACTTAAAATGGAGTGACGCGTATTCCTGCAATGAAGCGAACAGCTGCGTATACTTGTGTGTGTGTGTGCGTGGAAAAATGTTTGAAAATGTTGCAAAAATTGGTTTTAAAAGCAAAAACAAATGTAGGCACAAGAGCAAGAAGTAAGCAAATAAATTTTGTCAAAAGCTTGAGAAAACGAAAAAAAACATTTATTTCACAGTTTTTGATGAAACAACATCAATTTTTAATGAATCAACCGCAAGATTTTTTTCCGACTCAAGTCCGTAAGCCTTCGTATTTATGCGCTTTATTTTTATGATGGTACACTTGAAGAAAAATAACCTTCATTGCTATTAGATTTATTTCTTTTTTTTTAATTATAACTTGTCTGTGTCGTATTTTGCTCTATTGGAACTATAAATTCATTAGCTGTTGCTAGAGCATGTGACCTACAATCTCTGAAGACCTGCAGACCTTCTAATGATATCTTGCACCAAGGCTTCGCTTATTTCTTGACTATATCAAGCGCTTTGGCTTCGGCAAAAATTGAATACCCTAAAGCTGTAACAGTAAATTTGTCATATGTCTTAAATTTTTAGTGAAGGGATACTTTTCCACCATACTGCAGTTTGGATGATTTGACCGAAAGTACCCATATAAAATTTGATAACACTAACTGAAATAGCTCTCTGAGCAGCGTTTTGAAGCATATGCATGTGTAGGAGGTGCCACACCCTCTCTTGAAATTTGTCAATTTTTGCCTGATGTTTGGGCTAACCATGTTTTGTGTTTGTTTAATATTTGGTTTCACTAACTTAGACAGTTTCCTCAGTGTATCGTTACAAAGTTTTTGCTTCAAAGAAGGAACCACGCCCATCAAGTTCGCCAAGTTCTAGCCTATAGCTATTTCGAAGCATTCTTTTTACAATATTTGTGTGACATTTGCGTCCATTATCTGGAATAACTCTTTCAGTCTATCATTATTAATTTTTCACTTACATGCGGAGTGCCTCGCATTCTCATTGAATTTCAGCACCTTTTTTTCTCAGGCTTTTCTAAGTTTCTCCTAGTATTTTTGGCCAATTTCGTTACACTACATCAAATAACGCTCGCGATATAACGTTTTAAATGTTCGACTTGCATTGGCAGTGGGCGCATCCATTAACCGATTTCGCAAATTTTAAACTTCAAGAAGTCTTTTTAAAGGTGTAGCTTGTATGCCGAATTTCATTCAATAAGCTTACTTAGTTTTCATGCAATAATGATTTCCAGCGATAGAACGACAATAAGACTAGCGGACATGGCTAAGTCCACTCAGTTGGTGACGCTGATCAGTAAAGTGAATATACTCTCTGTGTAGGGTATAAATAGTCCATCGTGGTACTGTGCTATTCAGCTGGTTAAGCTATCGTTACGAGTTTGCCTTCCAAAATGGCAGTTCATTAACGGCGTTGCAAATAGCCCTTCTAATTTGAGAGTAGAAGCGACAAAAATTCATCGGAAGAATCGGTGCCAGCCACCAACATGGGTATTATAATCTCCATACAATAATTATTTTATACAAATTTCTGTGATAATATCTCACAGCATTTACTAAATTTACTACAGGAATATGCAGCGGTGGCTCAAGACTTACGGAGCACATGCCTAAAAGTTAAAAACAAAAAATCTTATGATCACAATGAGGGACTACTCACATTTCCGTCCATTGTAAAGATAAAAAATGTACAAAATGCATACTAAGAGGGAAAAAAAGAATCAATAATTGTTAATCAAAACATAAATAATTTTTTCCGCTGCAACGCACTAAATATGAGAAGGGATGCCAAAAACAACAAAAGAAATGTTTTCTTTTTTCCAAAAACGTCACAAGAGCCTTCTCCTATTTGAAGCCGGGGACAACTTTCAGCTCAGGGCCTGAGGCTATAGTCCGTTCTAGCCCTATTTTAATCCACTGCTGACAATATGAACAAATATTTTTTTTAGTTTTAACACTGCATATTTCACTATAGTGTCCCAAAATAGTTCGCATGCTTTTATTTTTCCAGTAAAAACTTTTCTTTTTGTACCAACGGACATACAATTAACAACGGATTTGGCATTTGTTTTGGATCTTATGAACGAACTGACTTTCACTGCTATTGCGACATATATTAATTATAGTGTAGTCAATTTTCTAATCATCTTGGTAGTCTTAACTTCGGTTTGGCTTTAAGCTCTTATGATTAATAACGAACATATGTTTCAGGATAACAAGCTGGAGTGTTTACAAAAGTATACTTTTTAAAACCATTTTTACCCTGTTTTCACTCATAAAAATTGACTTTTCTTTGCGTCTATTAAAAACTCATCGTGGTATTGTATTTATTTTTACCATGTACAACTTACAAAGCACTGATTTAAACATATGCTCTACCATGCAACTATGTGTTTTTTATTATTTTTTTTTTAAGAAAACTGCTTGCTCCTACATGTTTGCATATCTTTGAATGAATAATTCCCACACAAAAAAGGGGTCCTTCTATATCAACATAAACATAAAATATAAACATAAAATATAAACATAAAAAATAAGTAAAATAATCATAAGTTAAAGGAGAAGAAATGTAAGAGAAAATTAAATGAAATCTTAAGATAATACGAGCATTACATAAAAATAATAATAAGAATAATATTCATTCATACATTCTCCATAATATTCATTTATATACTCATGACGAGAGCTTGAAAAATGCAGCCTTAAAAGTTCACCTTAATCTTGTGTAGATGTGTTGTGTTTGAGAATTGTTGTTTTTTTTTGGGTATACTTTTAGGCTTACAATCAACCAAATTTGTAGAGCGTGCAATATCTTTTTCGTTAACGATTACTTTTGAAATAGATTTAAGTTGCATACAATTAAAATTTTTATTATTCAAATAAATTCAGAGTTGACAGCAGAAACATTCCTTTCCGTTTTCAGTACATTCAGCGTCTTTTCAGCTCATGTTCGGTACTTTTTCAAAACATTTCGACTATTTAAAAAAAAAAACATTTTTTAAACTTGCCATGAAATATGCCTGAGGGTTGTTGACCATTTTTTTTTTTTTTAAAAACTTCACTCAAGTCTCTATTAAACACATATCCACAAAACTGAAATGCCATCACTGCTATCTGCTATAAAAAATGCAACTGCGTAGCAGATGTAATTTGACAATTTTCACACTTATGTTATGACCATGGAACCTTATACATGTAACTACTGCTTGTTCTCAGTATACTGAAATCCAAAAAAATTTGCCACGCCTACCTCCTTAGTAAGTGAAAACAAAAAACACAAAAAAAAAATTTTGTATTGATGCATATTGCAACATATTAGAGAATTTAAAAATAGCAGGGATAACTTGAAAGATTTGACGTTAACATCCTATACAAAAAAAGTACTCCGCTTTTTGTACGTAGCTTTCGTAAATCGCCTCAAATTTGATGCAGCACACGAAGTTTTTCAAATACTTCAATGTCAAATGTTTCTACTATAGTACAGCAAATACTCCTTTCGTATAAATTCATTAAGTCAAAATTTCCAATGATTTTCCGAGAAAATCTCATGGTTTTTGAAAGGTTTTTTTGCAGATTTTTTCAGATATTTTTTTGTTGATTTAAGAAAAAAGTATAGCAAATTCAAAATATCAACGAGAGTGCCTTACCTCAACCTCGACCCTTTCTTTGACACCTTGTATGTAATTAAAACGGAATTTCGGAACTTCTAACATAATTTTTATGTCTCTTTAAATATTTCAAGTGCAGGCGACAGTATGCTTTGTTAAAGAAACATTTAAGTATTCGGTTTTCATTAATAGAAGTTAGCAGCTTTTAATGAACACTAACGTTATAAAATAATCTATTTGCTTACTTATTCTTACAAGCTTAAGTTATATCAGTCTGTGTGTGTCAGTTTGCATATATTGTGTGTTTTTGTGATTGTTTGCGTTTGCGTGTGTGTGTTTTCTTTTTTTTTATTAAATATTTATTCTTTATATGATTTTCTTTTTCCTTCTTGTTGCTGTTTCTGTCGTTATTATTGTTGTTATTACTTGTATTTTGATGCTTACTTAGTTGATTTGATGTAAATTTAAATGAATTTTTGTTATAAGAGCAAATAAAATGTATTTTACTTTATTGTTTGTATACAGCCGCACACAAACACAAAAAAATATCAAGTCACACAAATATTTATTAATGTCAGGAGAATATTAAGAATAAAGATTTTGAACTTCTACTACCAGAAAAATAATTAAAATTTGTGATAAATTTTGAAACTCAAATCAAGTCAGAAAATGAGAGTTGATGTGCAGTATATAAAACCCATCCAAAATTTTGAAATTTGTTTTGTTTTCTTATTGCATATGACACATACATATATACCGTAAGTGTCTTTTGTCATGGTTGTTAAGAAAAGTGCTATGTTGCCTACTAAAAACGACATGTTTTAAAACAATGTCACTATTTAAAACAAAGTATATATGTACATATGTTGAATGCAATGCTTTATCTAATTTTTAACAAAAATTCGCTTAATTTTGCATGATGGGTGTCAAATGAATGTTGTTTCTGTTCCATTAAAGCAATTTTTGCAAAAATTATAATATTATATTTCTTACGATTTTGGAAAAGTTAAATTACAGAGTGAACGTGAAAAATTGTAAAAAAATTGCAATCATAATTTTTTTCACTATATTACACAGACCGACAAGTTTTTGATTCAGAAACTAAAACATAAAGGTTTTCGATGCGCTAAATCTAAATCCAAGTTTCAAATCCCACACTTTGCTCTAGTTTTTGAGATATGTTAACCTTAATGTGTAAAAAAGCCATTTTGGCCTTTATTTGAGGTTATATAGCATCGAAATTTTTTCTTTTTTTTCTCAAATATCGGAGTTTGCTTAGATATCTTGTTTGATTGAGATATCGCATTTTGAAATACTCATCTTTGAAATAGTTCTTTTAACTAGGGATGCAACGATACGCGTTTTTGCCGATACGATACCGATATTCATTAAAATTTATCGCTGATTCCGATAGCTATATTTATAAAAAGTTATTACAGCTAACGCAAAAATTCTGAAATTTCGCGGTTTTAGCTATGAGTAAGAAATTTGGAAATGTGGTAGAGATTAAAATAAAAAAGAATAAATGTTCCTTTATCCACTTTGTATGGTAAATTGTGAAAACAGTAGTGTTGATAAGTGTTTTAAATTGATTTTAACTGTTTGCGACACGAAATAAAATAACTTATTTTTCTGTGTATATTGGTGTATCGGCAAATAAATATCACCGATATCGATATATTGGAATATGACGATATATTGGCTATCGTATCGGTTGCATCCCTACTTTTAACCCATTAACGCTTGTATTGACATACAAACCTTAAAAACGATACAAACATATCTAAACGAAAAAAAAGATATTTGAGAAAACACAACGGCATTTAAAAGGTCAAGACTTTTGCTTTAAGATGCTATGCAGAGATTTTTGAGAAAAAAAATTGCAATGCTACATAATCTCAACAAAAGACCGAAATTCCTTTTTTGCATTTTTAGGTTAAGATATTTCAAAAACCAGAGCAAATTGTAGGACCTCGGATTTGGATTCAGCGCATCAAAAACCTTCGGGAAAATATATTCAGCTTTCTGGGTTAGAGTGTCGGCCTGATTTTGTCGGCCCGTGTTATAATACGACTGTTGATTTTGTGACACTTTTTCTACAAACCACTCAGTGCAATTGCTATATCAATTATACAAATTTGTGATATGTGCCACCAATAAATATGTAATTAAGGCAGCCAATTTTGGAAACTTGGCTTACTTCAATCTTCAGTCTGCAATTCTGGAAATATTCATTCGCCGATCTCGTTCGAACTTAACGCGTACACATTTTCACCCAAATAAATCTCCCATCACAATGATTAAAAAAAAAAACAACTTTGTGAAAACTTTTTTACGATATGAGTTAAATTAAAATGTGGGTGATAAATATAATTTGGACACATGTAAAGAAACAGCTTTACACACAAAAAAAGAGTACTATATCAATTAGATTTTGACTAACATCATCTTTCGATTGCCAAGGTATAAAAAACAAATTTTCCTGTTTTGGAGTAATAGAACTTTACTCCAACTCTGCTGAAAAACTTTTATAAAAAGTTACATTAAAAAATAAATACAAGACAGACAAATATGGCCAAATCGAATTAGTGGCCAACGCTAATGAAGCATATCTGCACTTTTCTATATATCTTTCGCCCCCATTATAAGAAACGATAGAAAAAAATATATGGCATAGAAAAGTTCAATCTTTGCAGAAAATGTAATTTAAATCAACGGATACGGAAGCATTTTTCAACATATAAAATTAGCTGTCGCTGCAAAGTTTGTTTCTTTGTTGTTGCTCCTGTAACTGCTACTGCTGCTTCCTCTTCCTGCTATAAAATTTTTTTATGTTGATGTTACAGGAAGTTGTTTAACACTGAAAACACTGTAACGTATACAAAAACATAAAACTAATACAAACACAAATAAATTGTTGAAGAAAATTTTAGCAGCTACTTAAACAGAAACAACAGCAGCAGCAGCAGCAACAGAAACAACAAAAATTTGCTGCATTTTTAGCTTGTAAAACATGAACAAAAGAAATAATAAAATAACAGCAACAACAGCAGCAGTGGAAACAAAAACAACATAAAACATGTGCAATAAGTAAACCATAAAACGCCTCAATTTCCGGTATTGTCTAAAAGTGCTAATATACTGTTGAAAGAGGTGGCTCAAACTAAAATTAAAACTTTTATCAAAAAAATAATGCATTTTCTTTCAACTATATATTTAGTCAAATCAATGTTAAAATGAGCAAATACTAAATAATCTCTGTTCTGCCTTTATGAAGCTGCTTCATTGAAACAAACTTTGAAGTCTAGTGAATAGTACATAATGCTAAAAATTCCCTTTTGGACTAAAAAATTGAATTTTTCTTGAAAGTCATTAAGAAGTTGTAAGAAAAGTAACAATGAATTCAGTGTTTCATTTGGTGGTCCAGAACCAATGTCGAATGGTTTACCAAATCTTGTCAAGATCTGATTTCTATTCAACTAAATCTGCTAAAATAGAATTGGATTGAGCAGACGTCACGGATATCATTTTTTCTGGCATCTGATAACATTGAAAATAATTTAGAAAATGCTTAAAATTTAAATATTTTGTGGGTTGAAAACACTTTTTTTATTTCTTTTACACTTTATTTTTTTTACACTTTATACTTTTTACAGGTAAATCCTGCACAAAACTTTCAGGGTAAGAGAAAACGTGACCGTTTTATACGATCATGGAAACAATTGCTTTATCAAAGAATTACTAAATCATTAAACGTTGGAGAAAATTGAGGACACTCGGTATTGATCGCGCATAATGAAAGAGTTTGTTGAGGCCCTTTGCTCTTTGAGAAGGAAAAAGAAGCAAATGGAAAATTTGCATTTGTCTAAAAAAATGCATTTTCAAATGGGCTTGCGATGTGATGATTTTTCAACTAAAAAATTGCGCCCAATTATAAATATGCGTTTAAATTATATATATGATTTTATAAAGTCACATACGTCCAAACTTTTAACTAAACTGAAAATAGAGAGTTAGGTGACTCACACGGAGAAGGTTATATACCGATGCAAACTAAACTAATTGCGCTGAAAACGTGAAATTTAAATTGGCAGAACGTTTGCCAGCTTTTTAGACATTCTGTTCATTATTTTGTTTATGGATTTTCAAACTCATGTTTTATACAACAACCACCCTAACAAATAAAACACATGCTAATACATACTAAAACAATTACACACATACATACGAATTTATTCGAAGTGTCTATTCGTTGCAATAAGCAAACATTTAATGTTTCGCGTTAAGGCGGAAATACAGAAAAAGCACTTTACTGTGCCAACTATGCCGAACATACAGACAGACAGACAAATAGCCAGCCATAAACCGGACAGTACAATGCAAAGTTTAGACAAATGCTTTTGCACTATGGGCCGACATCAAAGAGTGCGCATACAAAACGTATGAAACAAAGGAAAGCCATAGACACAAGTAACTCCACTAAGTAAACCTTTCGGCAAAAAACAAAAAAAAATCAATTTAAGTTTTGGGCTTAAACTGGCTTTTAGCTTTTTGCAAGATGATTTTACGCTTTATGTATGTGTGCAACTTTGAGTACTTCCATGTTTCACACATATGTGTGTGTGTAGATAAATGCACTAACATACATCAGCACAAATATTCTCTCGTACACACAACGACCGACATGCTGTTAGTCCCTAAAATATATTACATTTTGGCCAATATAATAAGATACTGGTCAAAGATAAATGACTTTGTGGTTAAGCCACAACACTGGACTACACAAAGGAAGAGTTGCATGGAATGGAGTGGCATATGAAGTTGTGCATTGAATTTGCCCAAATCGTTGAGCATCGAAATTTATGTGGACATTGTACTAAAATTAAACTTTTTTCATGATTGATATATGCGTATGTTCGTGTATTTAGAAATTATGAAATGAATGATATAAAAATTAGTTTACAAGATCTTATGTTCCAACCAATTATCTCTAGCAATTCAATAGACAGAAGAAAAAAATTTTAGTTTCATAAAAAATTAAAAACTTTTGGGTGATTAAACAAAAACAAAATTATTCATTACTTAGCAAGTCTGACGATAAGTTATCTCACATAATAGCAAATGCTCAAGCTGCGATTAACTCAAACAGCCATGCAAATTAAAGGAGCCTCTCAAACGCACCACATAACCGCATAGAAAATTGAAGTCTATTTGAGATACAGCTTTCCGATCTGAAGATGTGTGTCGTCATGTCTACGATGCTGTCTGAACTCACATGCACCAACGCATATCCTACAAAAATGTGAGATAAATACTGCATACGAACACACATGCATACATACATACATACATATGTACATAAGTGCTAAAGCAACATCAACCTCATAAAATTACTTAACAAAAAAAGAAAATAACTAGCAGGATGCGCAGCCTGGAAACTTAACTTTGCAATTATATTGCAAATACTCACGTACTCTTATTCTGAATTCAAATTATCCTTTGAATTTAAAAAAAAAGAAACAACAAGCAATATGAATACGAAAAATATAGGGTATTGGTTATCAAAATATCATAAGCTTAACATTTAAAGTGTAAACATATTTTATGGACTCATTATGATGTAGTTTAACGCAGAGATTGAAATTGACTTTTATAAATTATAATCTTACTTATGTCTAAAATAAACATCCCCGTTTAATTTATGTCATTCAACTCTTTGCTGTGCAGGGTGCATCCAATTCTTCTTATGTCATCCAAATCTTTTGGCCAATCATTTGCTGTTCACCTTCTTTGCACTCAATTTTTTTTTTGACGTGCAACTTTTTATACCCTACTCAGAGGGTATATTCACTTTGTCATTCCGTTTGTAACGCATAGAAGGGGGCGTGGCAGGTATGGAAAAGTATATATATTCTTGATCAGCGTCACCACCTGAGTCGATATAGCTGTGTCCGTCTGTCTGTCTGTCTGTCTGTCTGTCTGTCTGTATGTGTGTCTGTCTGTTGAAATCAAGTTTACGGGAAAACTGAGCAAGCTAATTCAATGAAATTTGGCACAAAGGTCACACCTTCTTGCAAGCTGCTAGCATATAAAAATGGGCAAAATCGGTTAACGGCCACGCCTTCCGCCCATACTCTATATAAATATACCCAAGTCCATTTTGAAAAAAAATTGCAGCGATTTTGATGAAACTTGGTGATTTGGTGAAGCTGAGAACGAATTAAGATTAGAGTAGGTTTTAAGCTTGCAAAGGCTCTTAAAGACGCGTGGCTCAGCCCTAAATTTTAACTTTTATAACGCCATAGCTCGTAAACCGTGTAAGATATTGTGATGAAATTCCAGATCTTATGAATCTTGAATTGGGCATAAAGTGGGCGGAATTGTAAAAAAGGGCGTGTCACTTCTTAGCAATTAAAAAATTGGATTACATATAACTCCAAATTGACACATACGATTTTCATTAAAATTTTAGGGATGCTACCACTGAAAGTAGTCAACGTCAAAAGACTGAAAAACTACTTTTAAGGGCGTGGCACAGCCTACAATATTTATAAACGTTATAAAAAGAGAACTAACAACACAATCATTATGAAATTTAATCTGGCGGATACACTTGCTAAAAGGTGTCTTCTTGCAATATTTTTGCACAACTACGCCGGTGGGTGTGGCACCTCCCATATAAGCGAAAGACGTTTAATGCTATAGATAGTGTGCTATGAGAGTAATCTTCATAAAATTTTGTGTAGAGGTGTCGTTTACTATAAGCTTTGAAATTAAATGAAGCTTGACAAAATTGAATCAGTGGGTGTGGCACCTTCTATACAATTAAAATACCTTAAGTAGCATAAATATCTAAATTTTAAGACAAATTACGTCATATAGCGCAAACTATACAAGCTATTGTGCTAAAATTTGTATGCGTATGTATGTTAATTACGAATATTATTTTTATTCCAAAAGTAGGCGGTATTGAAGAAGTGGGCGTGGCATATTTCGAAGTTTTCATCAATTTTATTCGACATTTTCTTTATTCTTTCGACTTTTTCATCAATTTTTCAGCATTTTTCATATTTTTCGACTTTTTCAATTTCTTTCAACTTTCTTCAATGGTTTTCATATTTTTTCAACATTTTCAGTTTTTTCCAACACTTTACATTATTTTTGAACCTTTGTACATTATTTTCGACTTATTCAACCTTCTTAAAATTTTTTAACATTTATTTAAAAAGTACTTTCAATGCAATGTAGGGTATGTGAGTTTCGGCCTGGCCGAAGATAACACCTTTACTAGTTTTCCTTCAAATTTATTTTTCATCCAAACTTTTTCCGATCCGTTTTTTTCGACGTCTAAATTTTTTGTCTTTCCACCTTTTTTTTCATCCACTTTCTTTTCTCCCAATTTATTTGTCTTTTAATATGTTGGCTACAAATTTGTTGTTTTCCTGCTTGTTTCATTCCAACTTGTTGTCTTGCAACAATTTTGATGATTTTTTCCTTTTCGATACAATACAACAAAAAATTTTCGCGTGTGAGCTTTTCAAAATCCCAACCAAATTGTTCCTTCCAGCGTTTGAGGCTGCCTTTGGTGATGCCCAAAATCCATATTTGATCTTTCGCAATCGATTGACAAAAAAAAAAACAAAATTTTCGGACAAGAGCCAAGGGCCATCATTTAAGTGATACTCAAAATCTATTTTCTATTATTTGCAGTCGAATGGGACAATCAGAACGTGCACAGAAAAAGCATTCCCTTGCAAGGTCCGTGTGTGATAATATCCAAAATCAATTGACGACCTTTACATATCGATTTTTTTCCTTTCAACTTTCAACTTCTCACGAATCACAAGGCCTCCACAATCAGGTCGTGACGGCATCTGGTTACGTAAGCGGAAGTCATGGGCCCCACAAAATCACCATTGATTAGTGCGCAGTTAATTTTAAACATAAATTGGGTCAAACCATCTCCTTAGCGAATGCAGAGATCTCTCGGTAATTTTAAAAATCCATTCTTAAATTCTGCCCATCAATAAATGTATTCAAATATTTGACATAAATCGGTCCAAGAATCTGTGTCAAGTACCCCCACTGACTTTGAAAGTTCATTTTTTACTTTTTATCATAGAATGGTGAAAAAATTCGGAAAATAGGACTAAAACACTCTGAGAGACCCGGGTTAAAATAGTTAATGAATTTCAAAATGAACGATAAATGTCGATCAAACCATATCGCCAGTGTGTGTACACATTAAAAATTCAGAGTAATGGCTTGAGATAATATTTTCAAACACTTTGGAATTTTATTTCTAAATTCAGGCAGTTTTTTAAATAAAAAAATTCAATTCAGAATGTTTTTTCTCAAAAAAATGCAGTTCAGTTCGGCTTGCTCTCGATTTTGGATTTCTGATTATCGAATTCTTTTATTGATCTATATCTCTAAAACTGATATCATTAAGAGCCTAGACAGGATGTAGAAAGCTTGCAGGAGATATTTTACAACAATTGTTTAATTGTGTGTCGCTTAAAAATACATTTACCCTATATTTTCTAAAGAAAAATAATTTGCTTGAATTTAAGTTTTTCCTTTGACTTACGCTTGCATTGATATATTGACGTCAAACTGTAGTGTTGTTGTTTTCGCATATGTGTATGTTAAAAGTTGATGAACTTTATGCAAATATTACGGCAAAGCGAATGCAAATAATTTCATCAAGATATTATATTGCCACTCTTTGATTGCGTCGTCCTTTTTTATATGGCTGTCGTACTCCATCTTCTGCAGGTAAATAGAATATGGTGGATGATTGGTAAAGGAATAGAAGTTTCATTTAGTACGTCTACTTATACGTGCAGACTTGATGGTGTGTATGTAGGTAAAACCATTAGACTGTCCAAGTTTATTGTGGAAAAAATTTTTTTGCTGCTTAAATACATTTTTATATAGCTCCAGCATATCGCTCGTTACTTACATAAAACGAGTGATTTTTTTGCAATATGTTTTTTCAGTGTAAACTTTTTGACAATTCACGCGTGATTCGTAACATAGCTTGACGCCAAAAATACACAGTATGGTTTGCCATTTTCACATTTTTAGACTTACAAACGAACAGGACTTTAAATTATTGAATTTTATTATCAAAATTCGTGCTCTGTGAGAAATGTTTTTTATCGAAAAACTTATCTTCAACGACGAAGCTCATTTTTGGCTCAATGGTGACTTCAATAAACAGAATTGCCGAATTTGGTCTGAAGAGCAGCAAAAAGTAGGTCAAGAGCTGCCAATGCACCCTGGAAAATGCACTGTTTGGTGCGGTTTATGAGACGGCAGCATCATTGGACCATATCCTTTCGAAAATAATTACAAAGGTAACACTACAGTTAATGGATCAAGATACCGTGCGATGACTACTGACTTCTTTTTACTCAAAATGAAAAAATTTAACCTGGTTGATATGTGGTTTCAACAAGACGGTGCCACATGCCACGCGGTACGCCATACCACGGACCTATTGAGAAGCGAGTTTTGTGAGCAACTAATCTCAACATTTTTGAGCAGTCCATTGGCCTCCAAAGTAATGCGATTTGACCCTACTAAACTATTTTTTGTGGGGCTACGTGACATCTCTTTTGAACAGGGACACGCGAGCCAGAATTGTAGCCTTGAAAGACAATAGTACAGCTGCCATTGGTGAGGTACCAGCTTAAACGCCTGAAACAGTATGCCAAAGTTGGAGTTTACGAATGAACCACCTCTGGCGTAGCCGCTGGCAACATTTAAATGAAATTATCATAAAAAATTGACTGAAAGAAATTGATGTATCGCTCTAAATAAATATTTTATTCACTTTTGCAAAATGTTTTTTTTTTAATTTTCAAAAACCCAAACGCTGAAAAAATCATCTATTATATTATTTTATTCAAAAACTATTAAACTCTTTGAGAATAACGGATAGTCTAATGTAAATGTATTTGAAATGTGATCCATTGATGTGTGTGGTAAAAAAAATTTCAGTCTAATCTTAGTCTCGGATGGGTTTACTAAATTTATGTTACATGAATTCTTGAGATAAGACAACATATTTATACTTAACTCAATATGTACGCAATGAAACATGACGCAATGGGGTTTTAAAAAAATGTTAGCAAAATTTGCGTCAACGAAGAAATATAAGCATTTTTAACATTTGATAAAAAAAATGATATTAGATTTTGATAAAAAAAAAAGTTTTTAAAAAAGTCTGACTTTTGTAAATATTACGAAAAATTTATTTATTAATTTGATTTTAGAAGAACTAAGCTTACATACATGTCAGTCTCCTACAAAACGTGTGGATTTCAAGAAAATAAATTCGATTTCTACAAATGCGGTGAAAATTTTTTTATCAGTTGACACTTATATCATGGTTTTGGTAGAAACATTTTTTTTTTTAAAATATCTTCACATCAATTTTCAATAGTTTGCTCAATTCTCTCTAATCGTGCTATGCTTATATCCAGTTTTACTCATCGGATCGATATAGTTTTATTTTTTATTTGATAAAAAAGGCAACGGCCTGTTCTGATGATATATTTTCAAATAGGTTGATTCATTAAAACGTTCCTTTTTCATTTGATTTTTTTTTTTTTTAAAGATCACCCGTGACATTCTGTCATCTTTTAGTCATCTTTTTTTTTTATTCAGTATTGCTTGACATAATTAATTGATAAAGTCACTAAAATTTCATCTTTATATTCACTCAAAATTCACATGATTTTCGCAATTATGAAGTCAAGAAGGCCGGCTATATTGTGTAATATCACACTTGGACTTTTTTCTTTGGATTTATGTGAAGTCAAAAGTCTTCGTCGATAAATCAGCTTAATTCGCGATACACCTCGAAAATTGGGTCTTCCGAATAGATCACCTCCGGCATACTCGAGGCCAACATTTGAAAAAAAATAGAAATCGGGTATTGCTCTTTCGGCTCATAATAAAGATTCCGATACCCAAATTTGTTTTAAGTGTTTTATTTAATATTAAAAGAAAAAGTTCTAAGTAAATGAATTGCCCATTGATTTTGATATAATGGGGATAAAGCCATGTGGAAATTTTTTGGGTCTGATTAAAGATATTTTTTTGAAAAACAGCTTGATCAGAAATACGATGAAAATTTAAGTGCTAAGGACTTAAAACTTTTTTTTTAACAATTGTTACTTAGGGAAAAAAAAACTGTAACAGCTGTAATTTTTTCTTGGGTTTAGTTTTAACTTTGAAGAACAAAAAAAGTAATTGTTGGATAGAGCACGCTAATAACCTTGTTTGAAAGAAAAACGCACTTATAGTATATGGCCTATTGACGGAAAGTAAATTGTTCCCACTTTATTTCCTTCTGTCGTCTTAATATGAACTGTACGGATTTTTAAAAAATTACAATGAAAAATCGTTAAAATGGCAAATACGCAACCTTTGAACAAAAAATTCAAAAAATATTTATCCCCGGATTTGAAAAGACTTTTCTTAGATATTATATCGGAAAGTATGTTTAACGAAAATCCAAAGTTCCAAATGTAGTTTTTCACAATTTTTTTTTATAAAGCTTTTCCCAATGCAGTTTTAGAAGGAACAAAATATATTCATTTTTCTGAAAGTTCCAAAGGCTTCTACTGTCTTTCTCCAATAATTTGCCTACTGTAAAAGATATCAGCATTACCAAACTAATGGAAATTGATGCTCATTTTAAAGAAAATGTTTCACATACATCTGCAGATTTGTATGGGATGTAGGCGTGTCCGTAAGGCGATTTTTTCATAACCACATATTTTTATTGTTTTAACCTAAAAAAAATATTGAATATTGAGAATATTGTGTTAAGATTTCAAGCAAACATAATTATATTTAATTAAGGTATCGCGAATTAAAACCAAAATTTCCGAAATTCTCATTTAGAAAATTATGCTATTTTTATCAATTTCGTGGTGACCACATCACAAGCAACTTTTTCGTTTTCTAGAATGTATAATTTGCAGGAATTTACATAAAAATCTGCTAAAGTGTTAAGAACGCTTTAATTTTCTGAAAATTGCTAACGATAAAAAAAAATTCAAATTAATTTTCCACCATCTTAAGTTATGCAGCAATTACATTTTCAGCGTTCACTGACATCATCAATAAAATCAATTCGCAATGGAAATTGATTTTCTCATATCAAAATGTGAAAATGTAAACGAATATTTAATAGACATATTCGCAATACATACACACACACATACTAATAAATACATCCATATATATATATGAGTGGCTTTTAATACATATATATCAGAGTAGCTCGCAACGTAATTGTGTGTATGTACACAAATAAAAGCAATTGAGTAGCGAGACAGCAACAACAAATAAAAATATATGCATATATATAAATAGAACCGTATAACTTAAATATTTGAAGTGGCTCCAACCAACGTTCCTCATTCATCAATTTCACAAATGCATTTATTCGATTCGACGCGATTTGATTCGATCCGATTGATCCAAGCAGCATCTTAATCCTAAGCATAAGTGTTCACTTGTAAAAGTGTATGTAATTCTATAAGTCCAATAGGGTGGATCACATTATAAGCATTTGCTGAATTCATTATCAAATCTGAGAACTGAAAGATGCCGATAGTAAAAACTTTTTGCGATAGCAATTCTTTCCCAAAATTCATTTGGTTTTGGCTAAGATAAACCTTCTTGCCTAGGGTTATCTTCAAACACTTCATAAATGGCGGAAGCAATTGCAATATTTTCAAAATCTTCCACATAAAATGTTTAGACAATATTTTTTTACGAGTTTTTTGACAATTTTTCAATACGAAAAATTATCCAAAAATAAAAAAAAATAACGAAAAATCATAGTAATGATCACCTAAACGTTTGGGCCATCCTTTATGCTGGTTATAATTTTAAAAAAATTTATTTTTAAAAACTGCGATTTTGTGTTTTAGGTAATTTCTCTTCAAACACTGACATTTATAATTTTTAAAATTTTTTAATTTCTTAATTTAGTACACCTTAATTTCGATTTAGATACCTGTGTTCATATGTTTGCTTGTGCGTTTCAAGTTAAACGTGCAAATGTGCCGCCCCACTTCATTAGCGCATAATAAACATCTAACTTCGTATTGACTTCAAGCCTTACGTTTGAAAATTGAAAATGTAATGAATGGATTTTATTGAAAAGGAAGCCACTGATTAAGGATTCAATACAATCAGAATTTTACAGAGATACATACATATGTGTGTACGTGTGTGGAATGAGGATGCACATTAAGCGGATGTTAGTCATTGATGATTTGGCATCGTCGCGACATTTGTAGAGAGAAAATGCTTGATGTTGACTTAAAGACTTCCGCGGGTGAGAAATGACTTGAAGTCCTTGAAGGATATTAATGATTTTGTGTTGACAGATTTCAATGAAAATGTAACGTCTGAGTTCGAGTAAGTAAGCCATGTTGTGGTTATGGGATGGTTTTTTAATGAGGTTCCTTTGAAAGAGCAAGAAATAAATAAATAAATAAAAAAACACAGATTATTCCAATTGAATGATACTAAAGTATGCACTCTTGCATACCAAAATATTTTCAATGACTTTCATTAAATATTTTACAATTGTATAATTCTATTTTTAGACTTAATTGATTTCTGAAGTTTTGATGTGCAAAAAAAATGCATTTTGCATAGCAAACTTAGCAATAAATAAAAATAAGTATACACTAAAAATGCTTTTATGTATACGAAGGGTGTTATATCTTCTACAAAAGCAATAACTTTTAAGCTCTAAACTTAAAAGAGCTACATTTTATTGCACAATTAAGTATTATTCAGGTACAAAAAGAAAACATTCACTTAAGAAAGAGTGGCTCAACCCATGTAAGCACAATCGCCAAAACACAGTATACTGTGGGTGTATATTCACACAAATACTCGAAATTGTTGAAAACTTGAAAAAAGTGGGTAGTTTTTTTGTTAGAGGGCGTAGCATCTCCCATATAAGCAAAAGGTTTAAAACGCTTTTCAGTATAAGGAAGCTATTTAAGGTTATGCAACCAAATTTCTTACAACAACTAACATAAGAAGATTTCGACACGCACTAGACAAAATTGTGTAAACTGACAGAAAAATTCGGCACCCCCTAAGAGACTCAATACTGAGTGAGTTGAGTGCAGGCTACAGGTTTTTTTTATGCTACTACTACGAATGTCGTGGAGAGCGTTTTGATTTTGGTGACATCATATTAACTAGTTCCTTCTCCTTGTGCTTAAGTACTAACATTAAAAAGTACAAGTACTAATGAGCTCAAACTTAATTTTTTCAGCTTGCAAAACCATCATCACTCATAGCAACAACATTTGCTAACACTAAAGCCACAGAAAATAGTTCCAATTAAAAGGCTAAAGTAAAAATTCAAAAATTGCAAAATAATTCCCTGTATGCATTTCAGGGCATGCAAGGCGCTTTTAGTTGATAAATGTAGTGTTGAAAGACTTAAAATCTATAACCAGATATTTGGTAATTCAACTCAACCACGGAGTAATATAAAGTTGAGTTCAGTTGATTTGAGTTGAGTTGAATTGAATTGAATTGAGTTGAGTTGAGTTGAGTTGAGTTGAGTTGAATTGAATTGAATTGAATTGAATTGAATTGAATTGAATTGAATTGAATTGAATTGAATTGAATTGAATTGAATTGAATTGAATTGAATTGAATTGAATTGAATTGAATTGAATTGAATTGAATTGAATTGAATTGAATTGAATTGAATTGAATTGAATTGAATTGAATTGAATTGAATTGAATTGAATTGAATTGAATTGAATTGAATTGAATTGAATTGAATTGAATTGAATTGAATTGAATTGAATTGAATTGAATTGAATTGAATTGAATTGAATTGAATTGAATTGAATTGAATTGAATTGAATTGAATTGAATTGAATTGAATTGAATTGAATTGAATTGAATTGAATTGAATTGAATTGAATTGAATTGAATTGAATTGAATTGAATTGAATTGAATTGAATTGAATTGAATTGAATTGAATTGAATTGAATTGAATTGAATTGAATTGAATTGAATTGAATTGAATTGAATTGAATTGAATTGAATTGAATTGAATTGAATTGAAATGAATTGAATTGAATTGAATTGAATTGAATTGAATTGAATTGAATTGAATTGAATTGAATTGAATTGAATTGAATTGAATTGAATTGAATTGAATTGAATTGAATTGAATTGAAATGAATTGAATTGAATTGAATTGAATTGAATTGAATTGAATTGAATTGAAATGAATTGAATTGAATTGAATTGAATTGAATTGAATTGAATTGAATTGAATTGAATTGAATTGAATTGAATTGAATTGAATTGAATTGAATTGAATTGAATTGAATTGAATTGAATTGAATTGAATTGAATTGAGTTGAGTTGAGTTGAGTAGAGAAGATATGGGTCGATCTGAGTTAAAATACAGTATATTAAAGTAAAATATAGCTAAGGAATAATAATATTATATATTGATGCTGCATACTCTTTTATTTTAACCGTTTGCTCCAACTTTAAAAAATGAGAGAAAAATATTAAAACCAGTAATCTTAAAGGAATATTCTTAGTGTTGAAATGAAATGAGGAATTTGCAGAAATCAGAGCTCCAAAAAAATTATATTATGCTTGTATTGGAGACTGAATAACATAATTTTGCATTAAGGCATTATCAACGTACATATCTGGTAACGTAGTTTGAAGTTTTTAGTAACAAAATAATTGTCTAACATCATCTGAATTTTGATAAAACGAAGATTTTGAATGAAAACCTAAGTGATAATAACCGCAATAACCGCACTTTCAAGAATTTTGTATCTAACCATTTGTTGCACCAATGTCTTCAGGTATTTGATGGTAATGAGTAATTGCTTCGTGCATTAGCTGTGAACTGCAATATGGTCAGCTAAGATAGACAAATGGCACTAAAATTTAAATTTTGAAGACCGTCCACCTTTGAAGGAGTCCTAAAAAAGTTGATGCTTAAATTAGACATGTTTTGAGTCAATAATTATATCACTTACTTATGCCTTATCTAGTTTCGACTGAACCCGAGAGAGCCACGCAAGCAAACTTAAATGACAAGTTCTGGTTTATATGGCAACAGCGTATTTGTCTTTGCAAAATTTGTTGTCCCACGTTTACAAACACTTAGACGGTACTCCAATTTTATTATGTTCAACAGCTTTACTGTGCTTTTCATATATTTTTTCAACTTGAAAAATTGTGAAAAAATTAACCAGTAGTCCTTTCAAAAATGCAAAAAACCGCCTTCCCAGCACAAGCATTTGATTTTTGTAGAACCCCAGCGAATTCAAATTCACAAAGGAGGCATTTCAGCAAAAGGATTTTTCGCAGTTTATCTTCTTCTTTAGGTTGAATGCACACATTAGTCTGACATATGTGTACGCGTGCCTCTGTTTGCTTATATGTGTTATACTTTTGTCTCTGTTTAAACTCTTGCACATCTGACTCTCTCTTTCGTTCTTTTGCAGATACTTACGTTGTCGCTTGGAAACGTGGCATTGCCATACTTACAGCTGGTTCCGTAAAGGTTACACCTGATCCACGTGTTCGTCTTGTGAATGGCTTCAATTTGCAGATACGTGATGCAGTGCCACAGGATGCTGGAGATTACATTTGCCAAATTGCAACAATGGAACCACGTGAGATCACACACACAGTGGAGATATTAGGTAAGTTGTAAGCGCAAAGAGCTTACGACATAAGGGGAATTTTACGATATTTTTCGTTTTGTTGCTTTGGTGCTTAAATTTTGTTAATTTGAGTCACTCTTCCCAAGTCATGATTTCCAGGAAATTTAAAATTCAAAGAGAATTTAAATTTTGTAATTTTTAGCATGAGTGTACAGTGGGACATTAACATTATATGCGTTAAATATCTTTTTTATTTAGAGTATGGAAGTAAGTGAATTCAAACAATAACCCTTGCGGCTTAAGCTTCCAAGAGCAATTCCCTTTATTGTAAATACTCTCATTATTTATTTATATACTCCGTTCTGTTTTTTGCATGTGGTTTTATTTTAAAAGGCTTTTGGGAATTCTTTTTTTTTATATTAACACTCTTATTTCGGCCAATCTATAAAATCCACTTTAACTTCTTAAAGTAAAAATCGCATAAATATGTTAAGTATCTATTTGTATCAATTGTTAACAATACACAAGCACACAAACACTTGTGAGTGAAGCGCCGCAGCGAATGAAAGGATAACGCCAAGATTTGTGTGCAGCCTAAAATAACCTAGGGATAACAAACCAAAAATCCCACAGACTGCGACAACAACAAGTGAAATGAAAGAAAAAAACGCATTAACTTATCAAACCGTGACTAAACCTTTTCGGCATAGGAACAATACAAAGCAGAAGAAGCAAAAGAAAAAGAAATAACAACAATAACTTTACAATCTCATGCCTTAACTCTCATAACACTTGAGTAACCTCGAAATAAATAAAGTGGCAAATCCATAAAGTTCGAACAACTTTCAGGCATGGTATCATTATTATTGCTATTGATGTTGTTTGTTGCTTTTGTTGTTGTTGTTGTTGTTATGACACCCCACAATAGCTGCACTGGATTAGGTGCTGTAAATAAAACTTCTAATCAGAATTGATGAATAATTTGCATAGATTTTACCCAAAAATTTCAGCCCTTTTTCAACTTACTACAGAAAGTTCTGCTATTTTTTCATACAAACACATACTTTGGGACTGTGTTGGTCGGAGAAAACTCTCTAGACAGAATGCGTATCGTATTGTGGTTTTGAGTTTGAGGCTTTTTTTAATTGAAACACTTTCGCATTACGAAAATTAAAATAATTCGAGAAAGTTGGCAGTGTTGAGGATAAATTTTATAATTTTCCAACTTTTCTTGTTATTGAAATAACACAAATATAGTTACCAAAAGGAATCTATTGGGTAATTCCACACCAATTTCTACATTTGCATATTAGTTTTGAGAATTTTTCTAGTGAAAAACTCTGTTCACTTGATTCTATCATTTGTGCAAACATAATTGTTTGCAATCAAAATTGAATTTGGCTGGATATCTTTTTCATTTCTGAGAAATCGTATGTTGAAGAGCTTTAAAAACGCAATCCTGCTTAGTTTGTTTCACCAAAATGCATTTCTATCTTACCCATACTGTTATCTTATACACTCGACTTTTCTATAGCGGGCTCTTGGGTTATAGTTTTGGTTATACTTAACATCTCATCACAAGAAATCTGAGACCAACTGAAACTAAGATTAATAATAAGCGAAAACTGTATTAGCTATCAGAGTTTGTATGTCATGCTAAGTGTTGACCAGTGTAATTTTATTATAGTCTTTATGTTCAGCATTATTTGCCATTTCATTATGAATAGACTTATGCCAGCAAAATACATGCAAATTGCGTAAATTCAATTCGATTGCTACTATATATTAAACTTAAATTCACAAGACATCTAGCAATTGTGAAATCATTTGGCCGCTTTTGGGGCTACGTAAATCTTAAATTACTCGCGTTAATCAAATCGAAAATTAGAAGTTCAGTATAAGCTTTGTTAGGCGCGGTTGCATTTGAAAGATACAGCGACTAAATTGAATTTTCTTGTTTTTAAAAAAAATCCTTTTTATCACTCATTATTATTTATAGGCTGAAACAATCAACATACTTAAATTTTAATGTTTTAATCAGAAAAAGTTGAATTTCGTAACTTTATGATTTTGACATAGATACGTATCTTAGCAGTGTTCCTGACGACATGTCAATATTGAGTGCTCGATGCTTTGTAGAATTTAATCTACAAGATACAGAGATAGCGATTTTTCAAGAAATTTTCGAGGACAAAATTTTATTTTTTATTTGAGGCAATTAATCGATATATTTTTGAATTTAACTAAATTTCTATCACGACCTTGTAGGCAAAAGCTTTCACATAAGATATTATGCTCATTTTGAAAAACTTACAGATTTTCCTGGTATTTTTGATTTCACTGATAATGATTTTTTAATTGGTAATGTCTTTCTGATACTTATACCATGATATCTATAGCCTTCGGCGAAGCTCTTTTTTCTGTGGTCGATTTTTGGCCGGACGAAATCTATTGTTGGCCGATTCTTAATGTAAATTCGCATGCTGCCATGAAGTTAACAGCAGTCATATGGTTAATATCCCTCCATGCGTATTACACTTAAGATTGTTTTAACAACAACGAATCTCACTTCGACAACTTAATAAGAAATAATTAATTAATTTTCCATTTAAATCGAAAATGCAGCTTATGGAATTTTAAGCCAACTCCACGCAAGCTACTATTTATACGTAGCATGGCTCAAGTAGGCAAAAGATTGTACAACATAAAATACAACGTGCGAGCGAACAAGTTAAACAACAAAAAAATTTACAAAATAAAACCAAAAAAAAAAGACCAAAGGGAAATCCATTAAGTTCAAGTGTATGGCATACAACAATTAATATCCGTACTCAGGCCGTGCACAAAAGTAATAAAAATCTGTGTGGAAAAACATTTTTTTTTTTTTATGAAAAACAATTTTGTGCACATACGACTACAAGTGTTGCCTTACGTAAATACTATAACGTAAGTAACACAATTAACGTTGAAAAAACAAAATGAAAAATACTAACGTAAAGTGAAAAAATCAGGTCAAAATGTGCTCAACGACGTTTAAATAAAAAAAAAAAAATATCAAGGCAACCATGCAACGTGTAGGCCTTATGAAAATTATCAAGGACTCAAAATTGGGCAATTACGCATATAAATAAGTCAAGAGTTTTACAGAAATAATAAAGACTAGTGGAGTTAAAATAAATTTTATTTATGAATTTTATGCCCTACACTAAGTTGGTTAGTTGGTTAAGTCAAATAAGTTTCTAACTTAATACAACAATTGCTCAAAACTTAAAGACTCTGTTGAAAAATTTTTATCTTAATTTTGAGAAATTTACTTATTATTAAAATTAATGAAAGTAATTCCATCTGAATTGTTGGCTTATAGCATATGGGTCATTCCATCTATAATGGGCCTATAATTACCCTCATGTTTTTTAAATAGGCTGAAACTTTTTTCAGTGATTGGTCTATCATGTAGAAGATATAAAAAAAATCGATAAAATTTTTTGACCAGTATTATTGCTTAAAAAAAAAGTTTCAAATTGTGTTAAAAAAAACTCGTAAGTAAAACAAAAAAATTCATTGATGAATATATTCAAACCAACACAACCCAAATTAGATTTTATTTTATTTTTAGGTAGATGTGTACTAGTAGATGGTAAAAAAACTACAAATCTGAACAAATTAAGGCCTGAACGGTTTCTATGTGGTAAAAGATAAAAAAATTTACTTTTTCAAAAAAAATCAATTTCCCAAATACTCCATCACCGATTTCACCCTTTATAGGCTCAAAATTTTTAAAATATACAGCAGTATCATCCCTGAAAATTTTATCCATGTTTTTTTACATTATTTGATTTTACAAGCATTTAAAGTTAAAATTTATGATTTGCAATGTAAATTGAAACATTGAGAATGAAAGCGAGAGAATAAAATTTGAAATAATTTCAGCCTTTTTAAGGTCAAATTTTCATAACATTCAGGAGTACCATCTCTGAAAATTTCATTCATTTTTGTTCACCTTATTTCATTTCAATTTCAATTGCTACGCGTACTAAGTAATTTCTTTCAATTTGGTTTTTTTCTATAATTCTGAAGGGGAATATAGCTAACAAATAAATTCATTTAACCTTAGAGGGCTCAACCAGGTTTATGCAGTCCTTTTGCTTATAAATGTGTGCATAACTTTTTTGTTTTGTGTGAAAGAGACGAATCCGTCCATGACTTCCTAAAAGCGGTTTTGGATAACCTCTTTTTCCTTTTAACACATTTCACACATTTAAGGACACCTGTCTATACAAATCACTGAGCCTCGTAAGGTTAATTAAAGTCCACCATATAGTAGAATAATGTAAAACAATTGTTATTTTTTTACAGTGAGTTTAAAAAGCTTTCATATTAGCAACAGAAATGGCCAGTTTTGAGCCAAAAACGGCTGTTTTCGGATTGGTATCAAATGCTAAACAAAAATAAATCGAACTATATTATTCTAACAGAAACCTATCTCTTTGTCTACAAACCAGTCATTTTCTGAAGAACTACATTTCAGAAATGCATTTTTTAAGCCTATGTCAAAAAGTTCACTATCAAACAGCTTTTAAAATAAAAATCAGACAAAAAAAAACTTCAAATGTAATCTCAAATTTATGCAAGTACTTTTTATGAAAAAACACTAACTTTACAATAAACAAATTCGTTAAATTATAAATTAATTTAATAGAAGCAGTTAGCAGAAGAGCTATTTGTGGCGGCGTAAGAGCCGCTGTAGCAGCTTGCAGCAAAAAAAAATGAGCCAACGAAAACTTTATAATATCAGTGTGAAAACTATTTCCAAAAACAGGATATAAAAAGCATATTAATGTTAAACAAACAAATTTTGTTGTCAATATTTGGCTCTCATTAGAGGAAATAATGGCCTTAAATTAATCCAGAAACTCTTAATAGAATGGATATTAAATATTTCAAATTGTGTGTATTACGAGTACTTACTTAATAAATGATACATTACTTCCAGCAAATATATAAAACTTCTTGGAAAATATTTTATTATTTGCTGTAAGTGAATTCTCTTAACGCTTCAAGTATGTGTCGCATAATTTTATGTAATTTATACAATATGTGATAATTTTTGCGTCGTTATGACTGAATAAAAAACATTTTGATTGGTTTTTTTTTTTTTTTCAATAAAAGAAACTGAGAATGATAATTTAAAGGCAAATATTTCGAAAACTCGGTAATGAGTTGTATAAAATTATTAAGAGTAAGCCATTCCGTAAAAAATGCAGAGTAAGGAAATGAAATTATACTGCCAGCAAAATTATAACGTCATATATTTAATGAAGGCATTGTCTTTTGACGCATGTATTTTTAATTAAAAACACAGATTAAAACAAGCAGTAGTACTTTATGTTCTTTATATAACGACACTTTCGAAACTATGTTGCAGTTTTTGCTTAATTTATGACAAAACTTGAAACCAATGTGATAAACATTGACAATTTGACTTAATAAATACGAAATTTGATTCGAAATCGTAAGAATTATCTACTCGTATAACAAATTTTATTTTTGCTTAAGTTCCATTTACCACATATAAAAGGACATCAAAAAATTTGTCATAAAAATTGATGAATTGCATGAATTTGAAATTCTTAACTTTGGTGGACAACAAAATTTTTATTGGCGCCATTGTCAATGCGTAAAAATTTTGTTATTTTGATTATTTACTCTCTTTTTTTTTGGTTTGAAGATTTATTTATGCGTTTTCTTTTTATATTTGATCTTTGTTTATTTCACAATTCTTCTTTTGTGTCATAAATCTTGCGTTATTGTTTCCGTTTTTTGTTATTGCTTTTTTTACATTTGAATTTATTGTTCATTGAAACTGTCCCTAGATTTTTAAAAAGAAAATTATATAAAAATAAGACGAACAATAAACAAATTTAATCAAATCATTAACATAAAATGCAAGGAAAAGGACATCATTGTATTGATAGCTGTGTGGCTTTTAAAATAAAGTGAATTTTTGTAATGCCAAAAAAATAATTTGAAATATTCTGAAATAAAATATACAATTAGGGCTTACAATTAGAGTATACATTTCAAAGTTTAGACTTAACTGTTCGACCGATTTCAAAATTAGTTTTAATAGAGAAGAAAAATTGTATAAAAATTTTAGCTATTTAGATTAATTCTTGTATCGATTTATGTAGTTAAAACGGGATATATGTTCAAGAGGCTACATTTAATTTTGTAAGAAAAACCAAAACATTATTTTTTAATTTAACTATTTGACGAACAGTTTCTATAATATTTTAGCACAATTCTGCTCTGCTCAGCTTATGTTACTCTTTAGCTTTTCAGTCGCATAGGAAGCATTGGCAAAAACTATAACTTTAAAAATGTACAAAAGTAATATACAAAGATGAATGAAGTAATTTAGTGCTGAAATCTTATTTAGAAGAAAGAATTGTTTTCGCTAATATCAAACAAGAATGGTCTGATATTCGCGAAATTCATGCAAGAGTGCCACAAGAAAGTGTTCTAGGTCCAACATTATACACCATATTCACTTGGGAATTACTAACTGTCACAACGTATGCAAATGGTACTGCCGTATAAGCTTCGATGAGCTCTGCGTCTGATGAATCTAACTTTATTCACAAAGAACTCAATAAGCTCCGAGTTTGGTTAAAAAAGTGGCAAATAAAAATAAATAATGCGAAATCAACCCACATCAACCCTTTTCAATGAAAGAGGAGATTATCATTGTGGTTGATTAAACAATAATCAAATTCCAAACTGTTATACCATTAAGTATTTGGGCCTCCATTTTATAACGAACCTCGTTGGTGTCCAAGATTCAGCTAACTAAGTTGAAAAAAGTTCCTTATTTTACTCGAGACAAAAATATTTCGCTTGGCTTTATTTTACAACACGATTGCGTACATCAAACTGTCGCAGACGTATGGCCGCACCAGTCCCGCATTAATTATAACCGCTACACTATGTAACTATCGCATGAGCTCTGGCACTGCACAGTCGCCCTACGGCAGATCCAACGGACGCTGCTCTACTCACACGAGTGTCGGCACAGCTCAACAAGCGTGCGGCAGTATCCGCAGGCAGTATCCGCAGGCAGTATCCGCAGGCTATAGATATACTACCCACGGCTTAGTGAATAACTAAATATAAAAACTAAAAACATTTGCTGGCTTCTTGGTACAAAATAATTTTCAATCCAGTTCGGACCTACGGGAAACAACTTTGGGGCACAGCAAAAAATTCAAATACAGAAAAATTTCATCGTTATCAATCAAAAACGTACTTAGTAAATACTTAAGCTCCATGTTTTATCACTAATAACGTATGGCACAGAGATCTTGATATGTTAACATAAAAGAAGAAATTAGAAGCTTTAGCACTAGATATCTTGCTGGATTAGTACTACCCTAATACCTTAGCCATTTGCCTTCTTGATCAAAGCGATGAAATAATATGACTGAATAGGATATATACTATATACATATGTAGATTGAAAAAGTTGAAACGAAGCAGAAAAGTCGAAAAAAGTCAAAGAAATAGTGCTTCAGTTCAAAAAAGTTGAAAAGTCAAAATAAAGTGGAAAATTCGAAATTAATTAGAAAAAGATTGAAACGAGGTTGAATAAAAATTTTAATTAGTACAAAAAAGTTGAAATGGTTGAAAATTTGAAAAACATAGATTGAAAAACTTGAAACAAAGTTGAGAAGTCGAAACAAGTTCATTGATTATTGAAATATTTTGCTTTGGTCAAAACGTATGTGAATACAGAACATTTATGAAAACAGGGCGAGTCCTTAAAAGACTAAATTGTTGCTATTTATCCAGTCAGAATTATGTTACTATTCCTCATTTCATGAAATTTTATGATTTTGATTATCTTTTCTGCTTTGATTGCACTAATTGTATTTTGTTTCTATTTTGCCTTTTTTCGGTCACAACATTTCCTCTCATTATATTTTTAATTGGTTTTAATTAGAAGCATTGCAAAAATGTATTGTGTATTCAATGTTAGTTACAAATAATTGAATTTTAATAATAAAAACAACAAAACATTTGTTATTTTGATTGTTGACCGTAATATTTTGAAAATATTAAAACAAACTGTGGAGCACTAATTTAAATGTACAAAGTTCTCACTGAGACAATTTCCAAATTAACAACGAGTAAAGCAGCCACAAATGTATGGGTATTTTTTTAATGCACGTTGAAAAATATTCTTCGAAAGTTCCATGCTAACATGTTCATATTAAATTCACTGTGATAGTTGAGATCAGGGAATGACAAAAAAACCGCGCCTTATCATAACGTTCAAATCGCATAAAGCGAACTTTACTTCTCACATTCTTTGTTTCGCTCTTTGATTCAAACACCAACCCGTACTATGGCAACCAGAAATAAAAGATAGGAACAGAATGGTGACGTTCTGCCCAACGAACAAAAAACTTAATTCGCTTTGTTGTGGTTTTGACTCGCGATTGCTACCCGAACTCGTACCAAATATAGTGATCGTTTTTGTCATTAGATTCGTAATAGTGATGTCATGTTTTGGAAGTCAAAAACTGGCACCACGGTCCAAGGACCCATTTTCAGATTAAAAACGGTTCTTTCCAGGGTCCTAAACCTCCCTTAGTGATGTCCAAAACTATTTTTTGACCTATCTTTCGTTTGAAAAAAATAAATTTTTACAGGAAAATGGGTCAAAAACAGGGACCAATTTTTGGGTCAAAAAAGGTTCTTTCTAGGGTCCCAAGCCTGCCTTAGTGATGTCCAAATTTTTTTTGAGATTTAAAAAAAAAAAAAAATGTTTCCCTCATACGGATCTAATGACAAAAACGATCACTACATTTGGTACGGGTTCGGATAGCAATCGCTAGTTAAAACCACAACAAAGCGATTAAAGTTTTTTGTATGTGGAGCAGAACGTTACCATTCTGTTGCGCTCCCTCATGTCGCTTACTATGTATTATGTATTATGCTCATAGAACAGGATGAAGTCGAACCATACGATAGAGTTTCTATTCATTCTCTGGTTGAGACAAACCATAATCGCATAAAATAACATAATAACACACTAGCTGTCCATCAGCCTGTTTCGTGGATGCTAAAAAAAAGTTTACGTCATATGTTTCAAAGTTTTCCAAATATCAATATTTCTGTATAGTTTAGCAAAACTTTTTTGCCTATACCAATAAATTACTAAAATATCAAAATCAAAAATAAGTTTACTCGGCTCATCACTGGATTTATGCACGTTTCTTTTTTCGTTGATATTATTTTTTCCGTGCAGTGCATAATTACACAAAAGCTCCACGCATATCCTGCATAACTGAACAGCTTGTTATGAGCGACCACAGCAGCATCAGTTTTTATTTTTAATTTTATTTGGGTTTCACTTTTGCTGCACAAATAAATTAACATAAATTTCTGGGAAAATTCAGAAATATCACCAATAGAGGTCGAGTAAAAAATAGAAACAAATCATGTGCTCCTACACCCCTTCCCAAACCATGTACTCATCACATTTGCTGTCTCGTCAAAAAAAGCCAAAAATAATTAACAAAATTTTACTATAAAAATCAGCAACGAATGCATTTTGGGTGCGTGCGGTGTTGTGTTGGGTGGCTTTTGGGTTGGCCGCAGTGTTTTTTTTTTTTTTTTTTTGTTGCAAAATGACCTCGCTGCAGAGGAATATATTTGAATGTGACCGAGTTGTGGTTTAAAATTTTGAATAAATGAAATAAAGCAATGAATAAACGGAGCTATATAGCGGCACCAGCAGCTGTTTTGTGGTTTCTGATTTTCTCGTTTTTTTTTTTGCGTTTTGTTTTGTGATGTCGTTACTGATGCACGGCGATCAAATGGAGGAATTCAGTAAATAAAACCATAAATGTTTTTCTTTGGAAAACTTAAGAAATAACTTTTAGTGCAATTATGAATAAAGTTTAAGGTTCTATCACCGGCACATTTAAAAAAAAAGACTTTTCTCCCAAAAAATTATATTTATTGAAATTATGTTTTAAAATCAATAGTTTGTATATTTAAATATATATCGTTTCCATTGTGATATTGTGATTTTGATATTTTTTTTTGATGTGTGAACATCTTTGCTGGCGGGTATGAAAGAAAATATATAATCTACTGATTTTGCGGAAATGTGTTGCTATCAAAAGTATCAATGTAAAAGGAAACACTGTGACATGTGATATTTTTGGAGTTTCTCAATCGTTTTCTTATGTTCAGTCCCTTGTGTTGGTTCAACTTAGCGACAAAAATTGATTGGATAAAGGCTGAAACCTTACACCACTAAGTTTTTATGATATCATATATAGTATGATATAGATTAGTACATAATATCATTCTAAATTCAATATGATGGACGGAACATAGCATGTGAATCAAATAGAATTTTTCAATTTTTATGTAGCTTATTCAATCTTTATCAAATTTTTTCGATTTTTAATCTGTCTTAACTTATTTCGACTCATTTAACAAATTCAACTTTTTTAACCTTCACACGGTCACTATTTACATATGTAAATATCGCAATTTATAATTTGCTGTATCTTATTCGTGATGCGATTCTCAAGAAGCTTCGACTCAGTGACTAATTTTTCAACCTCTTTTCGAAGAATTTAAAAACCGCTGTAAATATTGATTTTTTCCGATACTTTTTGAAAAACTGTCGTTTTTATCCCTTAAATGGGTACTATTTACATATGTAAATATATTTTTTATATCAGATATTTTGTTTGTTTATGTGCATATTTTATGTTATTATAATGTTAGCTAATAATAAGAAGGCATTTTTAAATAATAGCTTATTGAAAAACCGATAGCTTAAAAAATTTTATTATTTTATTATTATATTTGGTTATTTTAAGTTTTTGAAGAAGTCTTCACATTTTGTTTGAACTTTGCTATGTTCAACATAAACAGGCTTCTTGGACCGGATACAAATTTTCCTAGCTGCGCGTTTTCGTTTAAGTTCTTCGTGGTAGCACATATAGCAAGATCATTTTACCTTGGAATGACCACGATCATCTCCATCCGGGACAAAATTTTCAGTAGTGTCAGTTTTAAACTAGTGAATAGTTGCTCCAACCGTATACAACGAGTTTCATGAAATATATTTTGCTGCCTCATTCGTTGCAAATCGGGCGGAGTTTCGCTGCATAGTGTTCCATCCTTTACTCTAAAAACATGTCCTCCTTCCTCCTAAGAATAAGGCGCTCCTGCTACTTCAGCTGCCTCGGTTTCATCCTCAAATTCGAACTCATTTTCTGAGTTGCCTCCGTGCCCTAGTTCTACGAGATGGAATTCAATTTCCCCATTAAAGGCTTCCCCATCATCTTCTTCAGGCTGACACACCATCTTATCCTCTTTAATCATATGTCTTTCTGGTGCGTCTGTTACCTCTGTTTCCATATTGTCCTCAACCGAGTCCATATTGGCAATTAAATGCTCATATTCAACGTTTACACGAGCAAATTCGGTCTGAGAAATTCTTGTCTCTTCTCTTTTGTGAATTTCTTTTGCGTTTACACAAGGAAATTAGAATTTGTTTGTACAAGAAAATTTGAAAATTTGCGTCAACCCGCCACAACAAACGTAAATTCAAAGCATAATATCAGCTAAAGAATAGAACGAAAGGGATTTCGCGTGTACGACAAATTCTGTACACCACCCTTTCGTTTTTCCCTTCTTGCCTACAAACAGGAAAACTTTCTTTCAAGAGTTTCCTCGTGTAATCGCTGCCATAGTATTTTGCCTGCATTTTAAACAATAACCTGAACATTGAAAAAATAGCTTTACTTACTGAGCCACAGAAGAAGCACTCAGAATTTTAATTTTTTTTACTTTTATCTGCCATTTTCACATGTGAGATATATATTTATATATTTGTAATTACAAAGATCACTTCTACTAAGGAATTTCAAAACAAACTAACAAAGAAACGCAGCAACTGAATCCTATGTTATCCCCAAAAATATTGTAACCATAGCAACTCTAACAAGGCTTGATATAACGAAAAATTCAAATTAAAAAATCATAGTGAATGTGTAAATTCGCATACATTTTGTATGAAAACAAAAATATTTACATATGTAAATAGTGACCGTTACCGTAGTAAGTCATTGGTAACCGTGTGAAGGTTAAACTTCTTTAACATTTTCTGCATAAATAAACTTTAGCAATTTTTTTCAACTTTTCTCAATATTGTTCAATTTTCTTTAATTTTGTTTATTCGTTTTTTGGATTTTTTTCTTAACCACTTCCACCAGTCATTCAACTTTATTCAATATATTTCTTTTTTCAAGTTCTTCATACTATGTCAACATTTTACAAACTATTCAACATTTTTGGAACTTTTCAAAATTTTTCAATAATCTGTCGACTTTTTCAATACTTTGCGAATTATTCAATATTTTCGACTAACACAAAAAGACATCAATAAGTTCACACACATCGACATGTTCAGTACTTTTGAAAACTTTCAATATTGTGTCAACTTTTTTGACATTCTTCGACGTTAACAATACCTCTCCATATTTTAATATAATAGTCATCCACATATATCAACTGTTTTAGACTATTTCAACTTAATTAACATTTTTTAAAAACTTCCTCCATATTTTTCGACTCAATATATATATAAATATATATATTTTTCAACTCATTCATTATTTCTCAATTTTTAACATTCTTCAAATTTTAAAACATTTTTCTATCAATATAACAATTCTTCGACTATTTCTACTCACTCTTTGAGTTTTCCAATAGTTTGCAATTTTTCAACATTTTTAGACTTAATTTTTCAATCTTCTTTATGTTTTTCCTTAGTGGAATTTGTTGTGGCTACATTTTTAGTAAATATGATTCTTTTTTGCTTAATATTCGACTTGTCAAAAAAAAAATTATTAATAAAAAGGTCAATTTGTACATTTTCTTAAAAAATATATCTTAAAAAAAATTTCCATTTCTTACTCTTTTAATTCATTTCGAAAATATAATGGAAATAACTAATAACAATAGTGACAAAATGTTATTAAATAAAAAGTATTTCGAGAAAATTCATGTTTCTACTTATAATTGAGTTAAGTTACTACAACTAATAGCTATCTTAGCTATTTAGTTCAACGCTTAAAAATAATGACCTTATAAACCCTTTTGTACGTAACAAAAAAACAACAGAGCTGAGTACTCCTACACGAATTGTATGAAAATTTCAAATTTTTTGGCTCAAACTGTACAAAATAATGACATCTCTCGAACTGATCAGGTGAAACCACTCATATCAAACTATAATATTAATATAATATCGGTCGTTCTCGTGAAGTTCCAGAATAGTAGAGCATGTCAAAACGTAAAAAATTTTGTATTGAAAATGAAATGCGTACCCTGTCACATACAGAAGAGTTAAACAGAGAAAACATAAATGTTAAATTGATATAGTTTTAATATATTTTTCATAGCTTTTTCGCACTTACAATTGAATTTCAATATAAGCTTGAATTAATATTTTGAAATACTTATGTTATGTTAACTTGTAAGATATTTATAAAAGTTTCCATGTGATAAGTTATAAAATATTTCTTTTAAACTTCAGAGTACATGTTCAGATGTTCTGCTGAAGTAAAAGTCCTTGTGCAAATCGAGCATATTTTAGAATAATGTTCTTTTTTTATAAGTGGCAATGATAGGATCCTTAAATCAATTTACTCTTAATATGTTCGTTATTTCTAATATTTTTCAATAAAAAAGTGGTGATTTTGTTCCATTAATGTAAATCCTCCATTTGCACGCCGTGAATGTTGAAGAGCTGTGTTGGTGAAGTTTTCTTTTAAATTTAGGCAAATGACTTAAAATACAGGAAATTAAGATGTGAATAAAGTCATTTTTGTGATGGTAATTTTATTTAAAAGCAACTTTTGAATAAACTTATAAAAGCAATAAGTACGTATTAAAGAAATCTAAAGAGCACACCTATGAGCTGATCTTCTTAATCAATTTTTTTGTTGTTTATTATTCAGTTTTGTTAAATATTTGGTAAACATTAAAATTTTCTCTTTGAAATTATTTTTTCTTTAACTTTCAACCAATAACTTGTGTAAATATCGCAGTTTGCATGCAAATGACCAGCACGCATACAAACAATGTGTGTGTCTTTACAAATGCGTACGCATTTCTATGTATTATCTCAAGTGATATTTGTATGCTTTGATGCACACAATTAATGCTGAGACAAATGACCAACTGCTATAGGATAATTGCAGCACACCTATGTATGTATATACACAGAGACTATCATACACAAGCACTTACACACAGGTGCAATGAATATTTGTTATGTACCTTTAATTGCTACATATGAACTATGTACACACGCACAAATTCATTGTACTGTTTGTTTTATGTTGATAAATGACATGAACAAATTACCAACACTTAGAAACAAATTGCTTGGCATACTGTTTAAGATAAACAAAGGAAACAGACAAATAAAGATGTTATTGCGAACGACAAACAAAATGAATCGGAAAAACAACAAAATGGAAAACACAAATTATGATAAATATTGTTACCATTTAAGGAAAAGGACATGCAGCATGCAAGAATTATCTTTACAAAGGTAGTAAGGAAATTTCAGTGCTGGCAGAGTCAGGGCGTCACAAAAGATCTCGACAATTCTACAGAAATTTGTGCAAAATAAAATTTTCTGAATGTAAATATGGAAATGGACACTAAATAGCATACAAAAATGAATAAATGCTTGAGCGTAATAGATTGAAATAAAAGTCAAGCTCAGATTTGACATTGCATGAGCTTATAAAAAAATAAAAATGCAAAATTTATATAGTTTTTTCGAAAGTTTACATCAACTTATGAGTTACTTCATGCACGCTGGCACAAATTATAGTGAAAATAACCGCCGTTATATGCAAGGCGAAACAAGTTAGTGACTGAAAGTGACACATACACCACAGGAGTTTGAAACTTGTAATTAAAGGCCCGCTCCGACTTTTATGTTCACTTTAACTTGAGTAACATAACTTGAAAAAAAAGGTTTAGATTTAGGCTTTCGATTTCAAGATATGGGCAGACGAAAATCAGTCACTCACTGTTTCGCCGTACATATTACGAGGGTAAATAAGGATATGAACGAATGCCTTAATCAGAATATAATGTCTGAACCAGTGGTAGACTTTGTTTTGTTTTTTTTTTTTTTTTTTTGAGAATATCCTGGGCTTAAGCTAGGAGCGTATTTCAGTAAAAACTCGTCCGATATACCGAATATGCTTAAAATGAGTCCAATGTACTAACGTACATTTTTCACAACGCGAACGTACTGAATACATTACAAATGGTCTGAACGTGAAAGCATTTTAGTGCAATCATTCATAGTGTTATGAAGTGACACCCTCATTCTTCAGCAAACTATCAAAAATATCAATAGCAGCATAAAAATTCAGTGTCATTTTAGTTATCCGTGTTGAAAAATATCCAAATGCGACATTTTGAAAACAAAAGCAACATGTCCTCATAAAATTAATTACTTATAAATTTTATGTAGTAAGGTACTGCCTTTGTTATTCAGAATTCCACATCTAGATATTTTCAACACGGACAACGAAAAAAAAGCAAAAAAAAATTGAAAGCTTGAAAAAAAAATAGATGCAAACTCAAAATGGTGTACGATTTGGCGTGGAATGATGTGACTAGCAACGAACATCCATATGCCAGAATTAAGTAGGCTCTCTGCGCTCAAAACTAAAAAAATATATATGAAACCAGCAACAAGATTCCTCATTGGAGTGATTTTTGCTAAATATTTTAAAATTTTTCACACTTCGAGCAAATTATCAAAGCCCTTAGAGATAAAATAAAAAACATCGGAGGAAGATTTCACTCTACAAGAACTGGATTATTGCAGAATAAAATGACAATATTTCCCTCAGTGCTTAAAACTTTTTGTTTGATGCATTTAAAATAACAATGGATACATATGTATATCCAATTCTTATGTTGAGTTGAATGCCAAATCCGAATCACATTTAAGTTTCTTATAAAAAAATTAAGCAACAGCCTGTAAATCCTTTTTCTCCATTTTCACCTCTTTTCCCAGATTTTAAGTTTTAAGCAATATGTAAATAAACCAGAACTACAAGTTGTTTCAAGTAGCAAATTTCGGAAAAAAAGTTTACAAATCGAATCAGTTTTACATGAGAAAAATTATAAGACACATTAGTGCTATTCATCTAAACGCTCAAAACCTTCGCAAATTGTGGAAGTTGTGCAAACGACCTGTCAAATATCGTATGGAAAGTTTTTTGAACAAGCAGCGCAAGTTTGCGCTACCAAATTTTTGTGCAATTGTTGTCACTCTCTTTTCCCATACGATTCTCTCAGCAAACATTTTTTGTTTGCAAATTTTATATTTGTTACTCTTTTTCGACACGATTTTCTCACAAAAGATGGCAACTGCCACAAATTGCACAAAATATTCGGAGGGGCATTCATGAAACACATCGCGCAAAGTTGCCCATTTGCACAACTGTGCAAACCTGCGCGTTTATATGAATACCATTATTAATTTCTTTTCATTGTGTTTTTTTGGTGTTTTAGTTCAAGCACAATTTTAACTTACTGTTGACAACATACATCATGAAAAAGCACATCTCATATTGCAAAAAAAAATTGCCTCCAATTAAACATATCCTTCATATGTAAAATAATTGGATTGGAAAACTTTTTTCTTCCAAATGCTCTACGAGTACTTCAAGGAATTTGTCAAAAATATCCTAAAATTATTTGTTCAAAAGTTCGTGATTTTGCTGTGAAATATTTTACGATGGTTTTTTTATCTCTTGCATAATACGCACCAAGAAATAAAAATTGGAAGAACTTCGGTGGACACTTTGAGTATTTAATCACTCTAGCTCATATGAACATCTATCTGACTTATCTGGCTTTACTTATCTGCTTTCGTTGTAAACAAGCTCCCAACATTTATCATTATTTTTAATAAAACTTAAAATCATTAGTAAAGATAATCAAGTAATTTATGTTATTTAGTTACTTGCCTCAATACCATTTTTTAACCAGTTGCACGCTTAAGTCCATTTCTTCTCTACTACATAAATTTGTTTTCGTAATGTCTAGAAACTGTTATTCTTAAGAACAGAAATTTTCTAAGAAAAGGAAATTTTTGGAGTCTAACTTATTACCCAATAGGACTTTGTTTATTTGATTACATTAAAATTCTTCGACTTCCGTATAAGTCTCTTTCTAATGAATATTGTGTTTTTGTCTGTAACACGCTGTGTGTGTATACATATGTACATATATTCCCAAATGCGTGTTTACCTACACTACAGTAGCGAAGATGAAACTTTAATAAAATCTTCAGGTTGAACAAATATTTTATGCAGAATATTGACTTCCCACGATGGGTTGATAATCGATCAATTGAAATACAATTAATCATTAGCTTGATTTATTGCCTCGAAGGATGGGAACAAGTAAACGCAACACTATTTAGTAAGTAAAGGAGATACGAATACGAAGAAAGAAAATGAACAAAGCGACTGCTATCAACAGGATATTAAGAAATTCGATAAGGAATAGTGCGAAGAAAAAAAAAATATTTAATTAAGGTCACGCTAAGATAATCTTCATTCAGTCTACTGTTTATGTCTAAATGGTGGAATGATTCAGTGATGCTTTTGTTATTTTATCAGAAATAATTTGTTTTTTTTATCTATTGCTGTCAAAGTGTTAAATTAATTATAATTTGTTAACTGAAATAACAAATCATTTTTTCATTAGATTATTTTCTGCCTTGAACATGTAAGCTGTTATCAATCGTTTTTTGTTAATTGGTTTTTAAAATTGTTTGTTCATTGGAGCTTACATTTTATCCTGAAAAAGAGTATCAAACGCAAATAAAAAGCTGGTGGACCAGAGAGTTTACATTAATTCTTACATAAATACTTTCGATTGTCACACCGATGTAGCCATTTAAGATACGTATTTTCAGATTTGGACTTACCATTTAAATATTCATAAGAAATAATAACTTTTATCTTATCTCAAATTTTATCTCAAAATTTCTTTGGTCCAATATGTGTAACAAATAAAGAATAAATGTTTTTTATTTTAGTGCGAAAGTTTGTCTTCATGAATGATTTTCCAATATTTATTTCAAAAACTTTGGCCGCTTTATGATTTTGTTGCTGTCTGTTTCTAAAGGAAATATTGAATTCTAGACAATATTTTTTCTTACATATTTTTGAGCGATATTTGTATCTGCTCTTTAACCAGTAACCTATCAATTTCAAGCAAGATGTTTTCATTTATAGTTTTGCCTAATATTTTCAGTGAATTTCTCTCTTATATATAGCTTTCTTAAAAATTTATATTCATTTCTTTTCAACTTTCTTACAATCTAAAATATATTGCTATAGCATTAACTGCCTTTCTTATATAAATTGACTTGGCCAATTTAATTTTCATTATTTGTTTCACATCCGTTGGTTATGGTAAATACAAAAGCTGTGGAAACTCAATGTCATTATTTATTTTAAATTTTTCAACTTTTTCGTTTTATTACGTCTTCCTCGGCATTCTTTTTATGCTTTCTCCTCCACTATTAAGTTATTAAAATTTTCTTCAAAACCATTTAAAAATTTTCTTACGTCCCCCTCCACTTCATCAGTCACTTTGACTAACTTTTTCGCTCAATGTCATTAAAGTTTTTCGCTCTTTTTAATGAGTTTTATTTTGGGTGTCCATTACGCAGTTTATGGCCGTCAGCGCTAACATTTCTTCCATAATTTGTGGCTCCCTTGTTAAATTTTCACGCTTGAATTGCAAAAGTGAAGAAATATGTTCAAATGTCCGCATTTTGTGTCCGTCTCTTGTCCTTTTTCCTTGCCTCTTGATTCGCACTGTATGTGACTTGTGGCTTTAATGGTCCAGATCCGGGTAGCTGTAGCTGTAGTTGTACGTAGTAGTTACAAGAGAGTGCTGCTTCGTGTTTTATGTGTAAGACTTCTATAGTAAATTGTGAAGTTGTTGTTGATGTTGCTGCCGCTGCCGCTGCCGCTGCTGCTATATAGTTATTGTTATTGTCTCAACGAAGTGAAAAAAGCAATTATCATAAAGCTGTTAACTGAAATTGAGTTTAGGCCGTTACATTCAAAAGTTAGTCCTATAATGTAAGAATGTGTCTCCAGTGTTTCTTTTCTTTGTTTTTTATGGAATTCATAAAGTCAAAATGCGTTCGAGTGAAAATTGTAGTAATCATTTATATTATGAATATGATGTGGTAAGATTTTCATTATTGCCAGAAGAATAGACTCAATCAAAATCAGTCTAGACATTTTATTATGTACTACTATTCTGTCATAAAAAGATACAAAAGAAAATTGAAAAAGTTTTTGTTTTTAAGTCATAGCAAAATATTTATAAAAATTGTTATGTTGTTAAAAAAAAAATTTATTTGGACACCGAGAGATGCTTCTTCTTTTGTGTTGTTAAAATATTAGGGCCGCTTTATTATGTTGGACCTTTGCCATGTGAACTTATGCGTATCGGATTTCATATTATCATTTTAAACAAAAAACTATTTAGCCTCATTAACTACATAGGATTAACTGTCAAGGTAAATCTTTGAACATCAACGAATTTAAATTTCAAAATATTGAAGTGGAGTCCAAGACTTCTCGGGTTATTTTGCATCGTTCCTTAAGTCACCACAAAGTATTTTTCGGATTCAGTTTGTTTTCTTCAGCCTAGGGCTTTATGTTTGTTTAAAATAGTGGCAATATACTGATATGGCCGAATAAATAGCACATTTTTAAAGTTAAAAAAAAAATAGTTTTATTTAAAAGTACACAATTTAGGAAACGCATTTATTTTATTGACAGTACAACCAATTCAGATTACGTACAAAATAAACATATATCCAAATAAAAATACAATTTTGTGACCACTGCACATCTTCAGCTCAAGTTAAAGTCAAGTAAAGTCAAGCTAAAAATAAAAATGCGAATTTGTGAAAATATCTGTAGTACCCCCCATAAGCTTTCTTTTGATATTCATTTGGAATATATCATCGCAAAGGCGAACTCCCAATTTGGGTTTCTAAAACGGAATTCCAGAGAATTTTTTGATCCCCTAACACCTATGACTATCTATTATAGCCTTGTAAGATCTCTACTTGAGTATGCTTCAGTTATATGGGACCCCTTTTACGATTACCCGTATTGAGAATATCCAGAAACGAATTACTAGATTTGCTTTAAGAAGACTGTACACATGGGAAACTATGCCTTCTTATTGGGTGCGTTGCCGTCTTTTAGGCCTCAGCAGTTTATCTGATAGACGACTCTTTAATAATATCATGTTCATTAAAGATGTGGTTGATGGTAAAATTAATTCTTCTGAATTACTAGCATTAATTCCATTCAATGTCCCAGCACGTAATTTGAGGGAGTCAAATTTTTTCTACACTCCTTACCATAGAACTAATTATGGTTCTAATGAGCCGCTTTCTCGATGTCTTTCGAACAGCAATAAGTTTGCGAATCAATTGGATTTTAGTGTTAATAGGAGTATTTTTATTAAGCAACTCAAGGAAATCATTATGTTCCCTCAAGCTTTAAATTAAGAATTATTTATTAAACTATTTTTAAGTACTGTTTTAGTAATCTGTAAGGGTTTTAGCCCAGTAGATGAATTAAATTAAATAAATAAATTAAATAAATAAGATCAAAACGTTTTCTTAATTTGAAAGGAGACCATTTGTTGAAGCAAATAGCGCTGGATGCTTTCGCGAAGAGCACTATCGAACATTTCTAGCACGTCTATTACAAAAAATACAAACGAATAATATCCTTTTTGTAAGAATTGGTGATGAGAGTTGGGTATTTAATTTTTGGATTAGTCTAAGACAAAATCCTTAAAATTCTGTTCTTTGATCGTTTTCTGTGAGTCTTTCTGCTATCAAAAATCTACGGATAGTAAGAAAAAAATTAATTTTTGAGCCCACAAAAATCTACAACTTTAGAACTGATCGTTTTGGAAGTACCCTAGATCCGGTCCTGAAGCTAATTCTGGCCCATTTTAAACACTATTTGGTTTTTCGAAAGTGAATGATTCAATGCACGTTATTAAGCATGTGAATCAATAATTAAATATGAGAGAAAGCTTTTTACCAGCCTTCAGAGATCCAGCTGTTTGTTCTTTAGGAATAGTTTGCCGCCCGCATAACACTAAAAAGTGAAGACAATGATTGGCCAAATTCAAACTAAATAGCTTCAAAGTTATTTCAACTGAATGATCTGAAAGGAAAGACTTACGAAAATTATCCGCAGATTATTGCAATCCTTAAAAGGAACAATGAGTACAATATATCGCCATTATCACAAAATTTTATAAAATTGCAGAAAATTTGTTTAAAAGATTGAAGCTTTACGAAAACCAAAATGAAAAGATTCGTTAGTCAAATAAAAATTAGCATAAATTCAGAGTCTAAGTATTTTTGGCCACCCTAATTCAACTTTGTTGATGACACATTTTTCGTGTCACAATCATAAGCAGAGATTTTCTAATCAAACAGTTTAACTGCCATGTGCTACGAAATAAAAAATTTTAAATTTCTTTAAAAATTATTTTAAAAAAATTAATAAAAAATTCCATCTCCATCTACTCGTTGTATTGTTTATATCCCAAGCCAACCCAAGCTGCGATTCAAAAATTTATTTCATACATAATTTTTTTGAGTTTTTTCCTTAAACCTCGTTATTATTATCATCACATTTTGCTCTGCCTTTTCTGTTTATTTCGTGTGGGATGTCAGATATTTTACATATTTTTATATTTCTCTTCTTATGTCTGTTGTATTCCGTTAACAATTTTTATCCGTTTGCAGTGCCACCAAGGATTCATCACATTAGCACCGGCGGACATTTGCAAGTCAAAAAAGGTTCATCAGTGCGCATTGAATGCTCAGCCTCCGGCAATCCGACACCAAACGTAACATGGAGTCGCAAGAACAACATTTTGCCCAATGGTAAGATTTGCATAAAGTTAAATTTAAAAATTATACACGGATATAAAAGATGATGGCAATGATATGCAACTCATACGAACATACCGCACACACACACACACACACACACACACATAGATAGAATGAATGAAGAAGGCAACCGACAAAAAAGTTTCAAACTTAAGAAGACAATTTCTTTATAGTTTATTTGACTTGACAATTTTGAAAAGTTTTAACATCAATATTGATGTATTTTTACTTTTCGCTTCAAGTTAAAGTAAAAATGTTGGTCTAGGAGTGAATATCCTTTGAGATTTATGAAAATATGCTTTATATTAATGTCGATAAAGTTAAATGCTGATTAATATCTTTTTTATTTTAGGTGAAGAAAAGCTGCATTCGCATATTCTGTCCATCGAAAATGTGGATCGTCATAAAGGTGGCGTCTACATTTGTACGGCAAACAATGGTGTCGGTCAACCAGCTTCCAGTCAAGTTGTGCTGCATGTATTATGTGAGTATATGCATAGAAAATAATATTTTTTGACGTTTTTCGGAAAATTTTTTGATAGTTTAGTTTCATATTAGTATTTATTTACTAATGCAAGAGACTTTTATTAGTTATAAACATGGGGCTATAGATGTAATAATTAGCGAAATTATTCCAAAGATAAAACGAAAAAATTTACTATCAAAAAGTATCCGAATTCTCTCGTCTTAATAGCTCGTGGCACAACAAACTGTTAAACCCCTTTTCCACCCTCCAAAATAATGTTTCTGTCTATGTTCCAAATATAAGCGTAAGATTTTCCCTATGACAAATAATGTTTTTGAAGTTTTCCTGACTGAGGCATACAATTTGATACCAAAAAGTTAGGATTGGCATAAAATATTTTGCCGATAATTTCAATTTCGTATACAAAGTTTTAAGAAATGTTGATCGTGCACGATCTTCAATTCATAGCATCTTTTATGGATCACATTACGTTATATATAAGGACTAGTATTCTGAAATGGAACGTGGCATACAGTGCATTGTCTCAAAAGATGATATTTTTGAAATTTTTTTCCTCTCTATCGATGCATTTTTTGCTTAAAACATTGTCAGCATTACAGCTTTAGGATGAAACTTTGCAACCCACAGTTAAATGATATAACAAAAAATTGATGAAGGAACTAAAGGCCGAATAGACTAGCATTTATTAAGAACTAAATGATTTTTGTCGATAGTAAGAGATAATTTGTACTTTTTGATAGTAATATATACTTACCACATAAAATATCACTAAGGTTATATGTATAACGAAAGTATGAGAAAAGAATTTTGTGCTCAGAAAATTTACCAGCGGATGAAACTTCAATAAAATTATGCATTCAATTAAATATTTTAGTCAAATCGCTATTAAACTTAAAAATGATATGGCGTCCAAATTTTTTGAATTTGAAAATTTGTTGTTGGAGTTTGGGCTTTATGCTTTCAAATTTAAGCGTTGTGGCTAAAAATGTCATTTAGTACAAAATAAATATTATTTTTATTCTTCATTGCACAATATAATTTCTTTGTAAAAATGTATTCGAACACTTTTTTTCAATTGAAATTTTAAAACACTGCGCCCAAACTTGCGGACAATAGGATTTTTTCGGAAAGAATTTTGTTGTTATGGTCACTTAAGAATTTAAGGTAAAGTCTGTAAAAATAGTGTGTGTGTAAAAATAGCGTAATAGTTTTTCTGTTGTCCAAACAATTCTTGGCGTTACTTCACAGAATAAAGTCTAACGGCGTTAAGTCACATGATTTTAGCAACTACTTGAAGTCAAAATAACCTGAAAACTTGTTACGCGAAATACGAGTAGCGTGTATCAATATCTTCGATAACGTGCCATAAATAATTAATTATCATGCGCCATTAATGCTTACCCATTGACTGTAATATTTCGACCTTCATTAGTTTTGAAAATATCTTTTTGGGCTCTCATATTAGGACTTTTCTTATGTCCACTTCATGCAACTCTTTTTATAGTACAATCGAATACTTTCACCTTGTAGAACATAAATTCTTTGTTATAAGTCAGTATTTGTCAATTTGAACGTTCTCCGATTTACAGGTTTGCCAACATAGAAAACTCGAATTGCTTCACCCTGTAATCTCATATTTACTTAATGGCTTTGTATTGTAGAATTTTATGTGATATGACAGTCATATCAAGCTTAATAGCTAAGAATGCTGATAGTTGTAGTAGCTAAGCTGTATTTTTAGGTTAGGTTTGCAAGTAGAACTTCACCGATACGATAGTTCAAAAATTATTGTGCTTGTAAAGGCGCCAAGCTTATCGTCTCGTACGACAAATTTTTGATATGTATCGTTCTCATCTCATTATGGCCGATATTTCTCGGTTATTCTTGCTCACATTTTTATATATATAATACTAACTGGACCAACGGCTTTACCGCACACTGTGCGTTGTATACCTCCGCTTACATTTTACGCAGTCCTTACTGCAGACAATTGGACAAAATTTCACAACTTGTTATAAGTTCCAAAATCAGCCATGTAAGAGTTTTGTTCAATGCGATGAGCTATAACTCAACTCTGTTCACATTTAGCGAGCTGCTTGGCACAAAGAGTTCTCATTTACGTATCAGTTTTCATAACTACAAAATAAGTGCCATGCCCCTTTGTCTAAGTTCGTCCAGATTTTGTAAGGTATTTAACATAGACAATTTACATCCTAGCGCCGAATTTCAAAACGCCTGCTACCAAAGGTGCCAAGATATTTCGTTTTAAGTGTTTTTGTATTATGGAAGTTCTGGCTGAATTTCGTTCTCGGCGATAATACAGTGTCGTACGATAAACATTTCATTATCGCCGATAACAAGATATCGGCCAGACATTTTTCGTTCTCGGTCATACGAGAAACATTACTTTGGATATTGTCTCGTTACAGTTATCATTCTTGGTCCCGATAACGAGAGCAATAAAGATATTTATCGGTTCTCGGTGAAGCACTATTTGCACTTTGCACTGGACATGACATTTGTCATTATAACTTTTCCGCAGTTGCGCCCATTGTATACCCGATTTATAAAATCGTTGTCAACCTATGCAAACTATTTGAAAACACTTTTGAGGATAAATGTTATAAAAAAAGAAAGCCATTTTGAAGTAAGCGATTTATTCTCTCAAAAAAGTTAAACATTTTTTGTATTTAGGAAATATAAAAAAAAAATACCTTTTGTTGAGGTGGCATCTTTAACATTACAAAAACGCACATGCATGAAAAGGATATGCACGTGCGACTATGTAATATGAGAAAACAAAAATAAGCAAATTATTATCATTGATTTCAAGGATTGAATTCTTTCATATTTTTCATATTTTTGTTTCTTGTGCCAATTTTGACATTTATTGCCATCAATCAATCGTTCTGAGTTTTTATGGCGTAAGTTTTTCTCTGCATGCGCACTGTAAGCATTAAAGATATTTAAAATTTATATATTGACAACAAGGAAATCAGGAGCAGTTCAGATTTTGATTTAAAAACGCAAATTGAAGCTGTTTAATTATGCAATCGCAACTGCAGAACAACAGCATTTTTATTTTCCTCTTTTACATTCTGTTTTTCTCATAAAATTTTAATTTATTTTGTTTTTTTTTTTTGTTGCAGATCCACCAGAGATATCCGTTGAACGTCCTGTGGTTTTCTCCGGTGAAGGACATGAGGCCATGCTTGTGTGCATCGTACATGGAGAAACACAACCTGAGGTGAGTCTTAACTTATTAATTGAATAAATGTGTTTGGACAGTTCGCTAAAGCGTTGGCTGATTAATGATGTTAACGCGGAGCATAATGGGGAGTTCGAGTTTGTCAATGTAAATATAAACTATGCTACTAAAGTTCAGGTACAGTGAAGTATGCTCGATATCAAAATCAAATTAATATATCAACAATGTATGTTTATATATGATATATAAATTATCGTCATAAAGTAATTTCGCTCGTATATCACTTCAAAATTGTTAAGTTTGACAAGGAACGTACTTTGAAGTAACATCATAAAATTGTTAAGAAAACTTTACATTTTACTTGTCACTCTGTATGTTACATGAATGTTAAAATATGTTTTCAAGCGCACTTGTGTTGTATTTCTATATATTTGTGAAAATATTGATTAGGGTGTATTCTAAAGAAGGAAAAAAAATTTTAAAGGTAACTTCTGATTTTAAGAACTTACTTCGAGAGCGTTATATATTTTGGAAAAAGGTACATTGTATAAAATTTCAGCACAAATTCTGTGTAAATATTTTCAAATAAAATTAAGAGCAATTGAATGAAAATAAAACATCCCCATTAATGGATATTTTATATAATTTTGATAAATAGCTAACCCTTGATATATATTATCGGTAATTCTATTGTAAATTAGAAAATGATTCAGGGATTAAAATCCACGCAAAAATAAAGGTGACGGCACTGCTGATCGGGGAAGAACTAACACGTGGCCGGGGTTGACGCAGCCAGACCAGGAATTTCATTTATTTCTGAAATAGCCATGAATTGGAAGATTTTTTGGTTTTTTATGACATTGAAAATGTTTGTTTTAAAAGCAAAAAAACAGGTCATGGAATCTTTTTCACACAAAAACTTGAATTTTTATACCATTTCATGAATCAATTTTTTAAATATTGCTAACCAAAAAGAAATCCTCTTCTTTTCCCAAAAACAAACTTACTAATTACCATTTGAGGAAAATTTTTTTTTTTGAAACGCCCGGATATTGCTTCTGTAGCTATGATTCGGGGTGTAAACATAGACAAAAACATTGATGGGGCAAATGCATTTTTTTTTTATTTATAGGCGGTCAATGCTCTATTGATTTTGGTATTGGTGAGGTCATATTATAAATAATATAATAGGCTATTAAAACATTTTTAGCAACGGCGTTCTCCAACTATTTCGAAAACATCCATTATTAATAAAATACGTTATATATCCGATTTTGTAGATTCTGGTGCCAAAAAAGTTCAGGTTATGAGTAACCAACACACCTACTACGTACTTTGGGTGTCACTTCGATAAAAAGCGGATCCGAAGAGATTGAATAAAATTTGGGAAGATTTGCGTCTCCTCAAAAAACTCGATCACAAAATACCAAGTGTCTCGTTCGTGCTGTGAGTGAATCTGCCCTCGAATCAGCCATGAACAGTGTCTGTGGCACTTTTTTGTCATGCTCAATAGCGGCAATAGTAGCAGCAAACTAGAATTACTCCAAAACTTAGTTGAAGCTGTAAAACTTAAGTTTTTCCATTTTTTCTTAAATTTATTTTGAAAAATTACCGTGGAATTTGTACCAATGCTTAAAACGTTTTGAAAAATAAAAGTGAGCGATCGGAGATGATACCAATAAAATCAGAGAACATAATGTAAATCTTGACGAATCCTTTCCTCAACTGTACAAATAATGGAGCTATGAGAACTAATTGATTTTGGCAAGCTAAAATTAAAGCTATTTTTGTGCTTTCGAGGCAAATTCTTAAAATATGACACTTTAAAATTTTATTTCGTGTTACACCCTAATGTACTTATCGCATGTGCAGCTTTCAAATCTCAAAATGCGGCATTTATGGCACTAAATTAATGTTAATGATAAATGATGCAATTTCTGCGGCAACAAACACAATGCTTACGTGTGTGCACTGACTTCAGCGTAACATATTCAGTGCGGTTAATTTTAAATAATAATTGTAATTATGCATGTGTGGGAACACGAGTGTATATGCGTGTGCGTTTTAGCTTTTATTTCTGTGTGCGTAAAGCCAATTGGTGGAATCAGCTTGAAGCACCGCTGTGTCATCACCACATCATTTCATTACGTACATATGAAATTATGCAATTATTGCTTTTGGCATGTCACGTGCTTCACGTCATCATGCAAACGCACTCGTATAATCGGAAATGTTCAACTACCCAGCGAACAGAAAGAGATGGAAGTATACGAGTAGAAATATTGTGCAATGTGTCCATTTATCGCCCATTGGTTGAAACGCAATAATTACAGTAAAATACAAAAAAATGAAATGAAATACTCTTTGATAGGTATTGAAAAACTGACATAATAGATCTAATTTTTTTATTGGCTCCAAAAATAAAAATCATTACATCATATTGCCCTATTTTTAAGGGATCGATCTATCTACATAACAAATTTCATTCAAATCACTCCATTATCTTCGGTGTGATAACATATTTACCTGTTAGGGGTGTGGCACTACCTACACAAAAAAAAACACATTTACTCAGTGTTCAATCTATACACATTCCAAATTTTACCAAAACCATTTTATTAGCTAAGCTGTGTAAACATATTTTCTGGTTGGGGGCATAACTTCATGCCACATTGGCTTGAATCATAGTGCAAACTTTGAAACATTTACCTGACCTGAGCCATTAATCCAGCTTTTTGTTTTACATTTGCAACACCTAACACAAATCAACTCTGGCTATCAAGTAATGCTATTCGTACATCATTTTTCACTGGGTATACACAGACATAAGTAGGTAATAGATCATCATTTTATATGAAACAACAATTTGCACAACATTGACGCAACATATAATGCATTGCAATGTGCGCCTCAACATCATTGCCGCCATTAGACAAACTTATTGACAGCTGACACTTTTACGTTGATGACGTTTTGTCTCTTTGTCGACATCAACGCTAATCTAACACAGCTGCATATTTAACAGCATATGTGCGATTTTTCCTCTACCACTTCTCTCCGATAGCCCTTGAATAATGCAATATATTGTAGTTACAATGCGAGCATGTGTCGTTGCACCGAAACGTTGAAGGGTTAATTCAAGTGACTTGCACCATGTCATTGAGTGGCCGCGTTTGTTGTTAACTGTTGCTGTCGTAATACGGATTTGTAAATTAATTTGTAACGTGCATTTTTAATTCGAAAATTCTTAAACATCTTACTGTTATATATATAATATAATAAGTTTGCTTAGCATTGTTTTTCAAAGTTTTTTATTTTCACAAAAGTTCAATTAACCTATCCCTACAACGACGATGAATACATTTTTGTATGTATTTTATTTATCTTTTAAGACTCAAATCGCTGTTATATTAATTTTAATTTAAGTGGATTATTATGTTTTCAAAAATAAGCCCTACAATTATATATTAATTATGTAAAATATTACTTTTTTTGAGGTAATTAGAGCAAGTTAGGTAAAAAAAGTAAACTTAAATCAGTCAATAACCTGTCAACATAACTGAAGAATTTAATTTTTATCGATGAATTTAAAATGAAAAACTGCCTGAGGCTGTGTTAGAGTTTCACCGAGAACGTTGCGAGAGATTCTAGTTTTTATCGCTTTATTTCATGCACTTGAGTCTTGCCTCATTTTCGAACGAGAATTTGCCATCACATACCTCTCCTCGCTTCACCGCGTTCTCGGCGAGAAATCTTGATAAAAAGCGAGGATTTTAGTAAAATGAAAAAATCGTATTCAGCTAAGCTTCAAGAAATAAAATAAAACATGCGCTTTTATTTTGGTGGCATTGCTTATTTTTTCCAAACCAAACTAAGCTATGAACCTTTTACAAACTATAAAAATGATGAATGTACCAAATCTTATTCATCTACGTCAAATAGATTCTGAGATATTTTTTTTTTTTTTGTGTTTTTGCTTTAAGTATTTAAGCGCAAGACATTAAATATAGTTCTCGTAACTTCAACATAGAGTTTCACCAAGACTTCCAGATAACCTAGTTCTCGGTTCCTAGGCGAGAACGAGAACAATGCGAGAAAACGGTGTGATCGCGCCTCGCCTTAATTGAGCGAGGAAATTTATTTTTACATCTCGCCTCGTGCTCGTTCTCGTTCTCGACTCGGAAACGAGAACGAGGTTTCTTGGAGTCTCAGTGAAATGTATGGCTGTGTACCGATCTTAATATTAAATAAAAAGCCGGTTTGTTGATTTTAGCGGTTGATGTAAACATAATTCATATCTGCAGATTTTGCTTAAGCAATAATTGTGCAAATTTGCTAACTTATTTTTCACTTTCATTCATTACATAACGGTGCACAGGTCTACCTAATAAGCCCAAAGTGAGTGATAATCAAATCTAGGAATGCAATTTTGTAGATGAGCCTGTGCCAAAAATAAAAGGTACCATTGAAATAGTACCAATTTAGAGTTCTTAACATTGACAAATTATTTTCTACGACTACTATATAACTTTGCTCAATCAAAAATGTATTCTTGAAATCGTAACAACGAAATATAGGCCCGAGTTTGTTTGTGTCACTTATGTTGCAGCAAAAGTACTGATTTTTTCTTTATCTATTATTTGAGTTTAAATATGCAACTTAAACTGTCACTCAGATTCATCTGACATTAATTGGCCAAAATCAATATTTCGTGCGTGTGTGTGTTAAATGCAAACAGTAACTCATACGCAATTAGTAAGAGAAATAAAAATGCCATGAAGGACAAACAGACAGACTTTTCTACTTATCACCATCTCTTCAAAGATTTTATTTTTCTATTCATTTGTTTGTGATTTTTCTTTTTTTTTGCTGCTATTACGTGTTTCATTATTTTTCCCTGTTTCTATTTTGTTTCTTGCTTTTTCCACTTTGAAACGCCTAACATTTTCGTGTTACTTTTACTTTGCGAACTTGTATCCTTCGGTTTTGTATCCTTTTTTTTTATTTGTGCTTTTGCCGTTTTTATTGCTAATACAGTTGTTTTTGTTGTTGTCGTTCATTGATTAGCGTTGATTGGAATTTTTCGCTTTATTGCTCATCAATGTGAAATCTCATACCTTACGTTTTGCTACTTTTTTTAGCGCAAAGTTTTTGCTCCTTTTGTTTTGAAGCGCAATATGTGAAGATAAAGAAACGCAAAAGTATCAAAACAAAACGTACGCTTCAATAACAGAAGTTACGTGTTGTAATGTTAACAAAAAAAAAAGATTAGCATTTTATTTTTATAAGTTGTTGCTGCTATTCATTAGCGTAATTTAAGTAACTGCTGAGTGCTGATTAAGTGAGCTTTTAAATTAAAAACTCATGTGTAATATATAGTTCTGAAAATAAAATGTAGGTCAAAAATTGCAGTTGTAAAGCACAAATTATAATTTTTTCACATATTACTTTATTTCCCTCAACAAAAAAGAAAAATTAATTTACAAAACAAATAGATATAAATCATAATTTCGTTTTCTTCTTCTTTTTTCCTCTAGGGCTGTTACTCTACACCTTTTATTTGTAACACATTTTGCAGACACCTGCTATTGCGTTGTTTATTTCATTTTTTCACCTGTTCAAATGTCTGACATTCTGTCGTGTGTCTGTCCGTTGCATGTCAGTTTTTCTACAACTTATTATGACCATATACGTGATGTATTAAATTTGACATGCATCTGTTTATCCAAATTCTTTCATATGGAGCCGCTGTCTAAGCAACGGCAGCATCCTCTTTGGATCACACTGGCTCCCAAAGCATTCTTGACATATAAAGAGAAAATAAGTTTTGGCTTCCCTTTTGCTCATATATATTATAATAAAAACAAAAGCAATAAAACCTACATTAATTCTGTTTGCGAAAAAAAAATTTAATTTTTTTTTTATTTTAACATATTCACGCCCACTGGATGCAATTGAACCAGTAAACTGAGGATACAAAACAGTTCAATACGATCATTTCATAAGAATCGTGTTCAAAGTATCAGGTCTACTTTTTAGGTATTTGAAACAGATCATTATTTAATGTTAAATTATGTACTGAGTAATGTAAATGGAAAAACCACAAAAAAAAATTATAGTGCAAAATTTATTAAAAAGACATATGAGCAACTTGTTAGTTTCAATCACTTTTTTTTCTTAACATGAAATTATTTTTGTAACTCATTTGATATTACACATTTCATGACGAGCTCTAGGATTCTTAGCTGGTCAGCTAATATATTTTACTGATGATACCATGTAGCAGTGTTTGAAACTAGCATAACCAGCTAATTGCCTTTTTTGACTTTTAAATGCATTATACGTTGTAATTTTCTTGTCATTTTTTCAATTACAGTCCAAAAGAGGAGGCTGAAAAAATAATATGGTATCAGGTTTAAGTTTTTCCATATAAAATCATTTTGTACATAGCCGTAAATTTTGTTTTAGTGCTCCGATTTTTCCAAAATTCCGGTGACACATTTTCGAAAATATTTAATTTTAAAATACGTAGCGAAAAATTTTACGTATAAAGTGTAATACCCTCCTACGAAAAATTTTCTTGTCAAAAAATATTTTAGCCTGATACATTTCATAAAAGATTTCTTAGCTGATATATAGTTGTATTTCTTTATTTTGCTTTGAATTTTATATGTAGCTTAGTTTTTGCGTTAAAGAAAATTTTAACTTTTTTCTATTAATTACTTTTAAAATTGCTTGAGTGATTCTTTTGAAAACAAAATGAGCCAGCAATTGAAACGAAAATATGACTATGGGCAATTTTAAATGAAAATTCAATGTGCTCTTCACTGTAGTACGCGTGAGAATAAAATATTCATATTTGCCACATTGGAACTTTCCAAAAACCGTCTTTGCTAGTACCTAATTTTCCGTTGAAAGTAAGCAAATTGTAAAAACTTTAAGCATACGATTACTTTAAACAAGTGACCTAGTTATGTACCAAACTAAAATATTAAAAAATATACATATTTTGTTTGTCAACAGTCAATGTGCTTCCACTTGGGTAAGCTACACTCACCGCCAAGCTTCATATGTACATATGTAGCTGTTGACAAATAAACTGAAAGGCTTTTTTCTTCTATCCGCTAAACATTCGCTGTGCAGTTACGCCCTTATGGCATATGTTTTTTTGTTGCCCCCCCTGTACCTTTTGCGAAACAAAAGTTTTATCGCAGTTTATTTGCTCTTTGGTTTCTTTAAATATTGCTAATTTTTTTCCCTTCTCCATATTTCATTCCTTCTTGCAGGTGATTTGGTTCAAAGACACCATGCAACTGGACACCACCGAACGCCATATCATGGAAACACGTGGCTCACGTCACACGCTCATTATACGCAAGGTTCATCCACAGGATTTCGGTAACTACTCGTGTGTGGCTGAAAATCAGTTGGGAAAGTCAAGAAAAACTTTGCAGTTAAGTGGAAAACCAAACGTGGCCGTTTTCAATTCTCCGCCAATTAGTCAATACAAAGACAGGTGAGTAGTTAATAAAGGGAGTTACACTCGAGCAGAGTTTTTTTTATGTAATTGACATGAACATATTTCTGAAATAATTTGGAAAAAAAAGGCCTTAAGGAATAACAGTAATGGAAAGAATTGATGCGAAATTGCTAAACATGTGCATTATTTTAATTTAAGTTTTCATCATACTAAGAGAATCACCCTTTATATGATACTTCATCAAATGGTAACTGTATATGTGGAAGCTGTGTATAGTATATATTTTTTTCCAATAGCAAAGTTTGATTGATTCAATTTATTTTGGTCAATTAGCAGCTTGTTAAGTTTAAGTGTTGATTGCTACATTTCTCGATATACTTCTACTCATTCTTAATGACAAACTTTTTTGTTTTTTTTTTTTCTTTGAAACTTTTGCTTAAGTGCTACAACTTTTACTTAAAAACCAATATCGATAAGAAATGTGGAAGACAAGATTTTGGCAAATATTGTTGATTTAAGAAAGAGATGACGTTTTCTTTCAATTGAGCTACTTCTCAACACTTCGTAGAAAGTAACATCCAACATCGCATAGAATTGGTTGAAAAAATGCTGCGATAAGGAAAACTCATCATCTAAAAAGCATAACCAATTTGGATATGCTCAATATTATTACATCTGAACTTTAACAGTCGGAGTTTATTTTTGAATTAATGTACCAGTTCGCATATTTGTTATCTATACTATGAATATAGCTGATTTACAAGAGACGTGGTCAACTTAACCACAGATGCATGTGTAATATTTTTGTCAACATTCATAATCTAATTGTTCAATGGAGACTTGTCAATATAATGTATTTGATGTTCTGATTAATTACACTAAGTAGCTTACTTATTATCTACCTAGTCTCATCTTGAGAGCTGGTTTCAAATAGACTTTTTTCAGCATATTTGCGGGCGGGGGTTCAAAAAGATTCAGCTATTTTTCGTTTTCTATATTTTTTTCGGTTATTTGCTTGAATTGAAAATTGATCAAAAAATATCTCAAAAACCAATCTTAGCAAAAAAACTAGTAATGGTGTATCTCGGTCAGGCTGAACTCACATACCCTACACTGCAATGAAAGAACTTTCTAAATAAATTTTAAGAATACATTAAAAAATTAATTAATAAAAATTTTCATGAAAATCGTACGTGCCAATTGTGAGCTTCATGAAATCAAAATTTTCATTTGTTGAAAAGTGCCACACCCATTTAAGATATTTATGATCTGTATCCGTGTACTTAATTTCATCACAATATCTTGCACGGTAACCGAGTTACGGCGTTATTAAAGATAAAACTTATGGCTGTGCCACCCCCTTTTAAGAGCCTATCTTAATTTTGTTCACATGTTCCCCAAATTATCAAGTTTCATCAAAATCGCAGCAACTTTTTACGCAGAGTAGGGACGGTGGGCGTATGCGTGAACCAATTTTGCATATTTTTACATGGTAGCAGCTTATAAGAAGATGTAACCTATGTGCCGAATTTCATTTAATAAACTTGCTTAGTTTTCCCGTAAACGTGATTTCAACAGACTGACAGACAGACCGACTGACAGATCTAGCTATATCGACTCAAGTGGTGACGCTGATCAATAATATATGCACTTGTTTTTACCTGGCACGCCCATTTTTATGCGTTACAAACTGAATGACAAAGTGAATATACCCTCTGGGTAGGGTATAAAAAATGGTTGCCACTTTTAGAACTTACATCCTAAAGTAAGTTGATAGAAAAAATTCTACGAAAAACCTTTTGTAGGGTAAACTAGTGTTATGTCGTATGCCTTTCGACAACAGAATTCACATTGGAGCTACAATCTATCCTACAAATGTGGTTGTCATTAATATGACAGGTGTTATCTTGATAATGCGTTCCTAGTTGATTCAATTTCAAGCCCAAATTTATTTCAATATTCTTTGTCAATGAATGAGTGTATTTGAAATGCAAGGATTTTGTATTTGTTTAATTAAGATTGCTAGAGCCATATATTCCTTATCTCTTGTTTGGACCATTGTAAAGAAATCCCCACTGCTTGCACGCATTGTCATTACTCTTAACTAAAAATTGATTTACACCTGAAATCAATATTCTCATATTTAATTCTTTATTTTCTAACTAAATCATTTCTAAAAATTCTAGTTGTATATTTCAAGACCCATCGGATGAATTTTTATATTCTATTTATTTTATATTTTTTATATGACAAAAACTTCAAATACATTTTTTCAAAGAGAATAGCCTATTTAGATACATTTGGGATTGAGATTGAGCTTAAAGCACTACAATATATTACAAAATATCAACAAGATTTAAACTTCTAAACATCGCTTCGAAGAGGGGGCCACTTATGTGAAATGCTTAACTTAGTTGAGTTAGGAACAACAAAAATATTTTTTCTGCTAAAACCCCATTCCACTCAATCCAAATCGAGTAAAATATAGGCAAAAAATTGTTAAGCCCTTACAATGGTATTGTTTTGCTATGTAAGGTGTAAATGTGGTTTAATTTCCATTATAATTTAAGTAAATTTCATCAATATAATTTAAGCTATAAGTGAAAATGCATTGCTTTAAATTATGTTGCTGGGCCCGCTGTTAAGTTCTCGTCGAGAGCGAAGTATCACTTTTTTGATTGGGCTCACAACAAATCTGTGCTAAGAAGAGAGCACATCAGGCCTAATATTTTTCAACCATCTTCTCAAAGGCAACTGATGATTGCGTTTAGCAATGGATGAAACTGGTATGAGAAGTTTTAGCCCGGATTTTTGTTTTGTTTTTTGTACTTGTAACAATTTTTTCGAGTTATCGCTAACGTACTGAAAAGTAAGCTAGCTCATGTAATTTATTTTATAAAGTTATTTAAAAGATGTAAAATGTCTTACAGTGACAAATTAAACTAAGATTATTTTTGTTAATGATCATTTTTAATAATTTAAAATAAAATACACCAAAAAGTAATTTTTTCTTCTTATTTTCATTCGAAATACATTTCAAAATTAAAGTTTTTCAATTCGAAACCAAACTATTGCATTAATTTTTCATAAAATTTTTCAAAACTAAAAGTTCGTCAATTAAGCCACAGTAGACTTTAAGTAAAATGCATTTAATTGACAACTTAGACAAACACGTACTACGAATGCAACTAAATTAAACAGCAGTTAATTTCTAACTAATTTTCAAAATTCTACTACTAACAACTTTTTAATTCACAAAGTAAAAGCAACTCAACAGAAAGAGCAAAAAAGTAGCATTCTTTAAATGCCAACATAAAAATAAAACTCCTCAATGTGCTCATACAATTTAGATTATAACAAAAAAAAACTTTAAATTGGATTAGTTGACATTTCGACATACCCAACGGAAAATTGAAGCTTTTTAAAAACTTCACTAATGTGCTGCTTCTAATTTCATTTTTGTTGTATTGCACAAAACACTTTTTTGTGACGAAAACAACTTTATGAGCAGCAGCGAATCACAATAAATGTTGTGGAATAGCAGGTTGTGCATATATTTAAGGGCTTTTACAAACGTGTATTAAAACTTTTTACATTTAACATAAAATGAAACTAAAGTATTGCTGATTTTTTAAAACAATCAGACCATCTTCTTGGGAGCAGCTCTCTTATTTCCTATTGGGTACATAATCACACATACGTACATACATACGTAGACAGCAACACAATTGTTACGAGACAAATGATGTCACTTGAAACGAAAAAAAAAACTTTCTAAAACTCCACTTCAAATCAAAAGTTATCGTTGTTAGCAATGCGCTGTCATCGACATCATTACGAGCATTGAAAACTCAACTGGTCCAACTGCGGAAGCAATAGCTACAAGAACAAAAAAATTACGCTTTAATGTGTAAGGATGTACGGTCGCAATTACAAACAAAATTGACGTTGTTAAAATAAGTTTATAATTGGTTAGATAAGATAGTAACACTTCACTCGAAATTACAATTGAAGTGGAAATCATTCAAATTGATGATTAGTTTATGGTGTAGAACTGAGAAAGTTTCTACAAATCATAATAAATTTTGAGTAACAGCAATTACGATATATCATGTACAAAACGGCTTTGCTCTAGTTTCAGAATAGCACCGCTAATATAGATAAGTTTAACCATTTGGTTTAATTATTTGGTTTTTGTAGGTATAGCACATTCACTTTTTGACACTACTGCTCAAAATCTTCGGCACTTTTTGTCACTCAAGATTTTAAAGTTTCGGCATGTTTGCTTTAATTTAAAATTTCAGCTGTTTGTACTTTTTTCTCCTTCAACGATCGCCCTTATTTTGTAAGTCGCCGACAAAAGCGACACGACTTAGAAAATAATCGAAAACTTGAAGTACGAAAAATAGCAGCTTTAATTTTTTTTTAATTTCAAATAATTGCAATTTTTAAAATAATTGAAATAAAAACATATATGGACTCAATTGCAGTTGGATTATCTGACTAAATACTGACATAGAGCGTCGAACCCTGCGAATAACGTCAGATATAGAGAGAGAATCCGATATTTTCGAAGGCTTTATTAAGCAGAGTTACAATGAATGGTCCAATTTAGGTCATATATGCGCCGTTTTGTTCGGTAACTTGTTGGCACTTTCAAGTTGATTCCACTATGCCACTCTGATGGAAGCCCTTGCGCTATTGGCAAAAAAACTTGGACAGTCTATTTCACAAGCCTCTCTTGAGTCAAATTTTTTACCAGCAAAATCGTTCGACTTTTAGTTAAAATAGCAAAATTGACCAAAAATCGGGCATTTTCGGGCATCGAGTTAGTTAGTCTCACCAAAACGCATCGCTAAATTTGCTGTACAAGCCATCCTGTAATCTTATACACTCAACTTTTCTGCATTGGGTCCTCATCTATATATCATTATTTGTCTGCATTAGCTTTAACAACTTATCAAACTGACCTGGGTTTGGATTACATTTCATTTTTTATTTAACTCAAATTATAAAATTTACAGAAAACAATAAAATTCACACAAACGAAAATGAGTTGACTGTTCAAACTTGGGCGACATTTAATCAACGAAAGCGAGAGTCGCATTCGTCAAAAGGCGACTTCATAAATATAAAAAATAGACGAAAATTTCGTCAGTTATCGAAAGTCGACTTAGTCGATGCCAACTTAGTAGAGACGACAAAAATCGAAGACGTAGACGAATTACAAAATAAGGGTGAATATTAGATACTTTTTGACCTCTACGAGCCTTTTCAATATATCTTCAAAATATTTAAATACGCTTCAACTTTTCTAACATTTTGCTATGCTTCGTGACTTCTTCGGTAATTTTTGACTTATTTGATGCTATCCATAACGATTTATATGAAACTATTTTTATGGAAATGGTTTGTAAGCTGCATGACCTATCTCCGTTTTACTAATGTGAACTCTTACTCACATTTTTTTTTTAAATTTTGGAATCAAATCCGGGAAATATAATAGTAATGTGCGAATTTATCTAGCTCGTTTCACTAAAAGCGCTAAAAAAGCTTATGGCATACTTTTTATGTATTTTTAACATTTGAATATCCTTTATTTTAGAATAAAGATTTTGTAAATTTTCTCACCAAAATCGCTGATTTTTTTCTACAGTTTGAGTTGGTACATTTTCGTGTTTTAAGAAATAACAACTTCATGGCTATTCCTTTTTCTGGTCCAACAACAAATTTCAAAGGACCAAAAGTAAGCAACTCTCAACTTACAGGCAACTATTCAACCAGTTTTCAGCGTACTAACTTAATTGTTTGCCCTTTATTACACATCTCTTTTGTCCCGCTTTGAGAAAAAAGATTTTGTTATATTTTTAATTTGTTAGACCGTATAGATCTTGAATTTAGGGTATTTTTTTATTTTTTATTTTAACCAACTGAGCTAAAATTCAAAAACTAAAACTAGAACCTCATCTATTATAGCGCTATACCTATCATACATCCTAAGTTTTTTTTGAAAAAAAGTTTTTACACCTTCCTACCCAGTTTTGCTTATTTTTTTCACAAGACTATTTTTCCACCTATACCAGAATTTTGTAACAATATCTTCTTTTGTTCTCGGCATAGTCGTCAAACAAATTGACATTTTTGAGCGGTATAACTTCCACCATAAAAAAATTTACAAACCGAGCTTTATCAAAATCGACGAAACCATTTTGAAAATTAAACTTGCAAGCTTTTAAGCATAGGAACACCTCGTTATAAGGGGGTATGTATATAAGTAATACGCAATCAATATCTCTCCATCCAATTTTCATGTTTTTGATTTTCCCTCTACCTGAAAACATGGGAGATATATGTATCAAAAGATTTCAAAACGCTATAACTCAGCTAAAAAAAAAGGTATCTGAGCACACTCAAAGCCATTTGAAAAAAGATATTGATACGTTTAGATTGCACACATAGTGTAAAAACCAAAAATTTGCGGTGCATTTTTTTTTTTGCATTTTTAGTTTAGGATATCTCAAAAACCTTACGTGATGCAGCTATTCTGAGGATAAGGTTTCAGCGAGAAAAATTATCTCAAATTTGCTAGTCATTATCCAAAAGGACAAAGGCCTGTGTAAATCTTAGGTCAGTGAAAAACTTGTTCCACCATAATAATTGAAAAACTCGACTATTTTTTAAGAACTTATTAAAATATTGTAGCTAGAGTGCTCTAAAAAAACTAATTTTGAGCTAAAGTAGTAATTTTGAAAATATAAATAAAGCTAAGAATAAAATTAAATTTCAAAATGTATTCAGTGTCAAGAAACTTAATGTCAACGAGCATTCACCTAGCTTAGCAAAACCATTAGCTTTTACAACGCTAAAAACACAAGCTAAATAAGTGAGTGACTATCCATTCGAAAAATGTTTTGTGATCGCTGTAGCTCACTCAGCACCATGGGAAAAAGTAGCAAAAGAAAACTGCAACAAATAATGCAGTTGGAAACTGACTCAATTTACGATATTTTTTTTTTCGTGCAGTCACTCCCCTCGCAGAGTATAATCAAAGTGAATGAACGCATTTTGTATTTCAATAATGCAACAAATAGCAAATTGAATCTTTATGAAATCCACTCCAATGCCACCTTACGAAAGGTTGGGAAAATCCTTTCAAACGAACTCAATTCAACTTAACTGCTGTTGTGCAATAGTAGCAAAACATTTGCAACAATCACAACAAAAATTATAACAATGAAAACAACAACAACAACAAGAAGGAAAGAACAATAGCCCTCTTCGTGCATTCAGCTGGAAAACCAACTTTATATGTAGGTACAATATACGTAAGGGTTCTATGTATTGATATCGTCTATACACATGCACAAGCAACATCTGTAGATGGGTTGATTGTTGTAATGCATTGTTGTGCATTGAGTTGTTGTTTTGATTAAGACTGGGTTGATGTAAAAATTAGCAAGGAGATTTTGATGACATCTGAAGGTTAAAGAGTACTAGCTGGTTTCAGAGGAAAAAAAAAAAACTAAAAGTTTAGCTTCTTCAAAATAAGAAAATGATGCTTCTTATTATAAAAACATAAGCATAGAAATATCAACTTGATTACTTTGGTGAAAAAATAATGTTCTCTTATAAATATTTCCGAATCTTAGCTCGCATTTTCTCTGTAACTTCATAATGAAGTAATTTTTTTCATTTGCGCTTAAAAGCTTAAATGTCCCTCTCCTCAGCATAGTTTTTCAAAGCTTTTTACTCTGCACAATTAAACAAAATTGAAAATTCTTTTCAAATAATTTAACAGATTTTCTCAAATGCTAATGCTAATCAGCTAAAGATTTTTGCTTCACCTCTAAGTTTTTAAAGTTAATCCCGCACTTTGCCACTTTGCCACTTTGCCACTTTGCCAATGAAACGCTGCATAAGTAAACAAATAGAAGATAGAGAGAACTAAGGATATTTGTAGCGGTATGCAACTAACCCAGTAAACTTTTTTTGTCGCGGATGCTCATTTCATGATTATGTTCTGATACTAAGCATGTGAATCATAAGGATGAGATTCAAGCGACTGTTTATAAGGGCGAAATAAAAATACTTTTACATCACTGGAATTGAAATTATTGTTTTATTTCATCCGAGTGTTTTCCTTTATAGTATAGTAGCTGTTTCCGCGGCTTTACCCACTCACATCCCATTGTACAGTATCGCTTACATTTACGCAGCCCTTACTGCAGACAAATGAGTTCATGCACCAAATTAAGTGTTTTTGTTGTAAGGCAGGTTCCACGCCCCATTGTCTAATCTTGTCCACATTTCATGAGGTTCATAGAATAGACAATAATCACTGTTCCAAATTTGAGAACTCATGGTACCATTAGTTACCATATATATCTTTTTAATTATTATCGCATGGAAGGTGCCACGCCCCGTCGGCTAGTCACGTTAAAGTTTATTACTAAACTTTTAAACTCTTGCTATCAAAAGAGCGAAAATATGGCTACTTAACTGTTTTTATTGTATGATAAGTGCCACGCCCCGTTGCATATTACAGCCCATATTTCATGAAGTACTTAGCATAAACTATGTATGTATATTTTAATACGAAATTTGAAAACTAGTGATAGCATAGGAGATATAGCGATTTAAGTGTTTTTGTTACATGAAAGATGGCACGCCTCATATTTTAATCAAAACAATATATAGCCTATATAACTCAGGGTATTGTAGCTTTCTATTAGTAGAAAAATTTCTATTGGCAACAAAAAATACAAAAAAACTACCAGACCTGACAGATGTTGCTCTGTCTTTACCAGTGGGTGTGGCGATTAGTTTTTTTATATGCACTAAGTTTTATTCATCTGTTCCAAAAAGTTGCTGAGCAATAATAAATGATGGTTTTTTCTGATATGGAAGGCATAAAACTTACCCGTATCTTTTATACTTAAACTATATACCAAGTCTCATTCACCTGCGTCAAACAGTCGTCAATTTTTCTAAACCAAACACTCTTAAGAAACAATCACGCACCACAAGAAGCATTTTTAGAACCACTATAAGAAATGAGTTATAAATGCGCTGGCAGGAAATTGAACCATTCAAGAGCATTTGTTAAATATGTTTGCTGGGAGTGTTGAATGAACGCGTTAACAAGAATCGAAAAGCAGTTAAAGAAAGTTTCTTTGCGAATGACGCTTCTGCGGCAAAGGTGTGAGTTGGCAGAAAAATCCTCAAGCATTATGTGCTGCTGCACTCCGTCCGTTTTTATCATCAGCTTTGACTGCTATTTTTGCGTTGATTCCCAGTTGCTGCTTTCAAGTTTTATTTTCATTGAGGGGTTTTTTTCTTTGCATTTCTACTTTTATCCGATGCAAACAAAAACAATGATATTATTTTTCTCGCTTTTATTGCAATTCTTATTGCGCTTTATCTTAAGGAGAAGAAGACGAAATTATTCCATCACTCCGTGTCACTGAACTGGTGAGTCATTGGACAGTTGTTGTTAGCTCTATAGCTTTAAATTTCTAGCGCACAAAAGCTTTAAATTTGTATATATTTTTTTTTTTTTTTTTGAATCTGCAAATAAATAGATTGATCGAAGGAAAAAATCAAAATGGGTTGGTCGAATTAAAAGTGCATAAGAAATTTGGAAATCAAATACATTAAATACTGTAGTTTTTAAAAATTTGAGCAGTAGTGAAAAGTAGTGAAAAGTATCGAAAACGATCAAAAAATCGACTAATGTCGGTAAATGATAATTGATTTCGAAAAACAAACACTTTACAAAGTTGACATAAGTAAAAATGTATCGAACATAATCAACTTAGTACAATTGAATTAAAAAATAGCATAAGACTAAAATGTCTTTTAGATTAAAAAGTCACTTGATACTAAAAAATCGCAATAAATTTAGAAATTCCGGAAAACTAAGTTCACATAAAATTTAAAAGTCACATAAGACAGAAAAGTTACACAAGGATCAAAAAGCGACAAAAGATTTGAATGTCGCATGAAAGTAAAAAGTTACTTAATGAATAAATATTTACAAAATATTAAAAGTTTCATACAATTAAAAAGTTGCTGTAAAGTAAAAACTCGCATGCGCATAAAAAATCACTTAAGACTAAAATATCTTATATGAATTAAAATTTGTATAAGACTTAAAATTCGTATTTAACTAAAAGATCGAATTAAATTAAAAATTCGAAAAGCGCAAAAGTCGCGCAAAATTAAAAAAAGAGTCGCACTAGTCCCGAAGATTGGAACGTCTCGCATGAAATTAAAAAGTCGTACATAACTTAAAAGTCGCAATGCACACAGAAGTCGGATAATGTCACATGTAATAAAGAAGCTGCTACTTTTATATTTGTGTATGCACATGCCTAGGACTTGTTTCTAAGAAAACAATTCTTGAAAATTGCATAGTCAAGAGCTCGGGTCAATACGTGATATACAGCCTTTGTAAATAAAACACACACCTAAGGTTTTCTGATATCTATTCTAAATATACACACATTTATATTTCTGTTAAAACATATTTACATAAATTTATTTCGTACACACCTATTTAGTGCATTTATCCAACAAACGCAGAAAAATCGTTTTTTGCTCCCAGAAATTTTTTCATTGTTTTCTCATTGCTTCAACTTCCTTTTTCTCTTTCTTTCAGATATAACATTTCATGGACTGTTGACTCGCACACACCCATTGAAGAGTACAAATTGTCCTTTCGAAGGATGCCACAAGGACATGAGGTCGACAACACTATCGACCATTCATCGTCCTCATCGTCATTATCATCATCGTCGTCGGCGACTCTTTTGCAAATGTATGGCGGTGGTGGCAGCGGCAGTGGTACTGGAGGTGGCAGCTTCCTGGGCAACAACCACAACAATCATCGCGTTACCGGTGGTGGCACTGGCTATGCCAATGTGCTGCACTGGAATCGTAACGATTGGCGCGATGTCGTTTTACCCTCGATACCATTGTCACATCATTACACGCAAGGGATGAGTTATATGATTCGTGGCTTGGATCCTGATCAGCATTATGAGGCAACGGTGCAGGCGAGGTAAGTTAGAAATGCAAGCAGTACCTAGTGCAGATTGTCGCTTAGATGGAGGAGTTTATTCTCTTTCTCAATAGAATTGCAGTCATGCACCGAAATGGGGGGGTGGTAGCAGTAGAATAAATGGGTTTTGTAATGTTCTTAGTTTTTTCATAGTTTTGCTAACGTTGTTGATGACAAAAATTTTAAATATTTTATGCGCGCGGTTGCATGCGAGGGCATGAGGTCAACTTTTGCTAAGACATTGCACTTTGGAGCTTTTTGCATTTTACAGATTTAGTACAGATTGTCATACAAAATTTAAGACATTCAAAAGGGGATTTGTTTTTGCTGGGAAGAATTTGTATTATGAGGTACGGATGTGAAGAAAGATGTTGCTAGTTTGCTGGAAGACTTCTCTTGAACAAGTAAATGTTGTGTATTTTCAAATATATGCCAAAAATTGGCACATTCTAAGCATGGGCAAAATGTTTGATCTTTTCAATCTCGGGAACTCAAAAATTATTTGAAGATCCATTGTAGATATTAGAGAATACTTAAAGATACACAAAAAGTGATCAAAAAGTCCAAATTTTATCATGAAATTAATATGTATTTTTTTTTTTAAGTGTAAATTAAGACAGTTATTACTTTACGAAGGGGCGCTTTTCTCAAACTTTTAAATCGCTAAATATTTAAGATGATAAGCTCCTGAAAATAATGCAACTGCATGGCAAATCAGCTACCGAGGAAATTTCAAAATATTTTGAAAGTTTTACGTTAATCGATAAGGATGTTTAAGGGCATCTCTCATAATTTATGCTATACATCAGATGATAAAGAAGCTGGTGCTGCATTGAAAGATGCTCTCGACGACTTTGACTTTTGTGAAGTAAGAATAAACAAGAGCAGAATAACTTAGTCAAAGTTTTCTATAGAAAACTGTACGGTTTTTTGTCTGACCTGAATTTTGCATTGGTTACCGAGTCGCATAGCACCAACAATATAAATACTGGCCAATCACAGAGCACCCAATTATTTGGTTGCTCTGTTTATGTTTATCCAATGGTAGATTCAAACATCAACCAGATAACGAGACACATAATTGGGGATCAGTAGACGGCTCTTACAGCAAATTTTGCTGGAAAATTTAAAGGTGTGATCATTCAAAATACAAATGGCTAATGCTTGCAGAACGCCTGTACTAAATCTAGATCGTGATGATGAAGATTTTTCATTTAAAAGCATCATAAGCGTCAAGACATATTTCCACCTACATATTTTATCCTCACAAAGTTACTGCTTGCTGGAACGTTTATAGAAGAAAGTTGATTGGTTCTTACGTTTTCGGGAACAGATCGTTAATCGTGATCGCTAACGACTTTATGCGGCAGTTGAACTGCACATACAGAACGAGAATTCTTATTTCAATGAATGAAAATTCTTATTTCAAATTTCGATTTAGTGATCAAAAAACTGTTTTCAGATATATTGTACTATATAAGTCTCATTTAAAAGATAGCTAAAAAAAATTTTAAAAACAAAACTAGGGAGCTACCAAGCTCTAAAAATTGTTCATATCATTTAAAAAATTGATTAAAGTTATAATATTTTGTCATATTTTGAAAACTAGTAACTGAATTTAAAGTTTTTCATAGCTGAAGTTTTATGTAGCTAATTCAATTATCTTTCACCAGATAGCCACGTTATTAAAATCGGTCAACTACGGAACAATTTGAATACGTAAAGAGAGGAAATAAATTGGCTTCTTTCAATATATTACCGAAATTAAAGACTTATAATGGCATTTCTAGAAAAAATAAGATATTTTCGAATAAAATACCTCAAAATTTCTGAAAAATCCTTAAATTTTGAAAATAAAGGGTCTTGTTTTATAAATATCTTGCATTTTACTTATTTTATATACATACATATTTTTGGCGAATATTCAAAAAAAAATATCCTCAATTTTCGATGTATGGAGATTTCTCAAAAACTTTTTTTTAAATTTAAATTTTTTCTAAAAATTTTACTATAAATCTTTAATTTATTGAAAGAAGCCAATTTATTTCCTCTCACTAAATATCCAAATTGTTCTCTATTCAACCAATTTCAATAACATAGATATCTAATCAATACATATAAAGCTCATTGTGGCATGTGTGTATGTGTTATGTATGTTGCTCATGTACTTCTTAACCATTGAACAGATCGGCGAAATATTTAGTATGGTTTGGAAGAAGGCGGCAACTCCATACCCTCCCAACTGAGAGAAGACTTAATTTTGATGATAAATGAAATGTATATGTAAAAAAGAGACAAAAAGTAAGATTCAATGAAAAAATTGATGGTGCCACGCCTCCAAATTGAGAAAAAACAAATTTTCTTATATCGCTGCAACCATTTGACGTAGATGGATGAGACTCGGTACATATATACAATCAAATTAATCCCATTCAAAGGTGATGATTCCACGCATCCCAATGACTACCGCCAAATAAATTGTTTATTTATGCACCAAATTGAAAAATCAAAAACATAGTTTATCCACTCGTATTAAGATAAAATATCAATAAAACATAATAATTTCTACGTATTTAATCCAACTAAAATAAAAACTCATTACATTTTATTTGTTGAGGCGCGCGATGGGTTTTGCTAATGAAAAATATTGACAAGTATGAAAATATATGACAAGATTTTTAAAATTTTTGCCAATTTTTTCAATGATACAAACAATTTTCAGCACTTGGCGTTAACTTTGACCTATATTACTCTGGCAAATAAATTAAAAATTTTAAATACCTAATCAACCTTTTTATTTTCAAATAAAGTTTATACCTTTGAATATCGAGGAAGAGGTTTTCCCCTACTTTATTTATCACAAAGTGATAGTTTTGAAGACAATGGCTGAAATCCAATTTTTCAACATCTCAAAATGATAGCAACATAAAGGTCTATTTTTAAACTTAGCTTGGTGGTTTTGCTCTTTTAAATCTTTTTTCACCAAATAAATAATGAAATCATATTTCAGAAAGCCGGCATAGATAATACCATAATCTGTAGTGGAATAACAAATGTATATAACTATCAGCATCACGGAATAGGAGTTGTTCCGCGTTGAAAGGCTGATTGAAAAGCTTTAAGCTTTAAGATGAACATGTGCTCTTTTTCAAAAACTCAATTATTTTTCAGAACAAATATCCAATTTGTTTAATTTTTTGTTTCTCTAAGTTCCCATTTTTCTTTTGTGTTACATGAAAGATTGTGCTAAAAGACATATTTTTGTATTCATTTGCAGAAATCGATATGGCTGGAGCGATCTGACGCATAGTTTTGTATTCTCAACGTCATCAAATGGTAAGTTTTGCATTTTAAAATACATAAATTGCAATGAAATAATTTCTTTGATTCTTAAGCTCTAAGATAAGAATAAATATGAAAATAATTGCCATAGGTTGCAATTTAAAAATCATTTCTTGATAGCATTCTGTAATAATTTTGCATTAAATTTAATATGTATGATAAAACCATACACAAACACACACACACATGTTAATATATGTAGACACCTTAACACAGACATAGTGAAAAAAGTGTTGAATCTGGTAGATCTGTGAAAATATGGGATTGTTGTTGGCTTTTGTGGGAAACTGCGTATTTTAAATGCATTCAAATTGCATTAATTTTCATAGTCAGAATTACAATAATAAATTCACAATGGCGTTAAATTACAGTTATCTTACAACGACAGCTGCAAGCATACAAACACACACAAACAAACACGTATGCACACTCGAGACAAATACACAAGCAACGTAGGTTTGCTTTCATTTAAATGACAAAAGAAGTGACAAGCAGCAGCAGCAGCAGCAGCAACCGATGCTCTGAATTTGCAATTACCAACGAACAAATTTGAAAATTTTAGGTTTATTGGGTTGCAAAAGGAGACAACTGATTTGTGGCAAATGAAGAAACCAAAGTCTAAGTTTGAGACAAGTTTGGAGTTGGCATCGAAGTTTTATGTTGCAAATCTTGAGTCGTAGAATGATGCACAGTGTGTAGAATGTGATACTTTCTTAAACATAACAGAATGCCGATTTGAAAGTTTTTTTGCTCCTTCTTTGGGGGTTTCCCTATATAAAAATTTCAACGCCACTTTTTTTGTTGTTGTGTAAATCCCAATCTCTAGGTAGCAGGCATATAGAAACATAATTAGAAATTCCAGAAATTTATTCGATATTATGTCATTTGCCCTTGAATACGAAAGTTTAATTTTGTTCTGATGCAAATTCTACCATGTTTTTTAATGTATCCTTACTTTTTTTATTGGGAATGAGATAAGAAAATTGAATCGACACTTTGGTTAAGTTTTTTGGCTCAAACTGTTCTTGGGACCATCCAATAATTACGTGACTCAAAATAGGGGCAAAATCTCACCAAATCTAACCAAAGGGGATGGGGGTCAATGAAATCTCACAACAACTTTTTAATGTTGAATACAATAACATCGGCTTAAGGCTGAAATACATAAAAAGCATGCACGCATCGTGCATCTGAGCGACTGCTGCGGGCCATTGAGAAGTGAGCTACAAACTGTGGTTCGCGGACGCTTTATGCCTCCATCTTATTCGATTCTCCAAGTGAGCAGAGATTTGACTGATCTGGAGCCTGGTGAATACGATGGGAAATCTTTCGCACCGTTTCTGCTTCGGCAATGCCTCACGGTTTGTTCCAAATATGCGGGCTATTCTCAAATTCCATGCGACTACTACTGCCTATATCTTTTGCTGAATATTTCAACTATGCATATCAGATTCTGGAAGACGTGTGGTATGCACTTTGCATCTTGTATGAAGCTGCAAAAACACGGGTCCGTGCTGCATGCACCCTGTGGTCAGGGCTCGCCAACGCGTGTTGTCACCCGTCGGGCTTAAGAGCTGCTATGCGCCATGGACGATAGCCGGGAGTGACTTCACGAGGAGGATGTAGATATGTACGTCTAATATAAGTACTACCTACTTTACCAAAAGACATGGACGTCATTTCTTCAATAATCACAATAGAGGAAGCACATGAATGCTCATGGAGTGACTGAAAACTTAGGAAGGGTAGTGTTGCACCCTATTTTTTTGTTACGTGAACTAAATTTAATAACATTCGTTATACTGCACCTGAAAAGCAGTCTCAGTTTTCTACTCTTATTTTACTAAAAAAATTAAGTACATAGAGCACATCAGGGTTAACATAGGTATTAAGTAAAATGAAGCAAAATATATGAACACATCAAATAAATTTATTTATTTAAAAGTTATAAGGCAAGTCTCACGGGAGGGGGGTCCAGCCAGATCTCACCACGGGGAGGAGGAAGGGGGATTCCGAATTTTCAGAAAAACACCTCACGTAATTAATGGGTGTACCGCAGTAGAAGTAATTTTAATTATGTTATTTCATTAAAATTTTTATTTTTTGATTAGTCTATATGTATTCAGTCCAGCAGATGTAAATAAATAAATAAACATATTTTTGTCTAAAACATTAAAATTTTATGTCTCAAACGAAACTTAAATTATTTATTTATTATCCCTCCACTAATTTATCATTATGAAATTAGATACTCGTATGCAAAAACGAAACATCGATTTCATAATGACAAATTTATAATTTTAATATTATTTAAAAGAAACAAGTTTAAAATTAACTACAGATTAATTTACTCAATACCAAATAACACATGGCAGTGGTTATTAAAACTAAACATAAACTTACTTTAAAAATATTTTTCTCAAAAACTATTTCATAAATAATGTTTCTTACCTTAAATAAGAAAGTCTTTTGAAACGGTAAGCAGAAATATTGCAATGCCTTCACAGAAAAAAAATCGTATTGGCATTCGTTTGAAGAATAAATGGATTTCTTCAAAAATATCGAAGTGCCAAAAAAATGAATTCGATAACCAAATGCCTGGTTAAGATATGTTTTATTTTTCTATAGTTAGGCATGAAAGATCTTGCCTTAGAATCCTTACCTTCAGAAGTTTAGAATTAAAACGCTCATATACCAATTTCACACAATATTTAACATGTTTCGATTTCTGAAGAACTGTGAAGCTCTTTGGTAGGAAGGTGCCAAAAAATGGAAAATTTTTCTATTTCATACAAAAACTTTGCCTGAATAAGTAGTTAAAATAAACAATTTTAATTTGGTGCCCTTCATACCCATATATGATATTTCCTTAAAACCCAATTCCAATGATGACGAGAGCGAGAATGTTTCGTGAAAAATTAATTTGATTCGATGTCTTACATTGCGAGCTCTCTTCATCACTCACTTCGTTTTGCGAAGACACATAAGACACCATGTGTTTGAAAGAGTTTCAAAAAGTCGTTTGCATTCGTCACGTGTTCTCATATCACATCATCTAAACAAAAAGTTATATTATTCGTCTTTTAGGACAAAAATTAAAAAGGTACCTTATTGAACGTAAACACGAAGCAGGTTACCATTTTATATGACTAAGCGATTCATATTACGAGTATATGAAGGTGGAATTACTTCAAATATCAAAATGATTTTTTACACAAAAAACTCAAATCAAAGTTTGTAAAAAATCTGAAGTAACATGCGTATACGATACCCATGGAAACATTTGAACTAAGCAGGATAATATAAATTGCATTTTACATATTTTTTTCTATCACATTGACTGCTAAATGTTGCTTCCATAGTGTCACCCTAACTTAAAAATTTTCTACTGGGTATATTCCAAGCGCATTTCATGCTTAAAACCAGCAACGACAATGAATTGCATTTCTGCACGTATTGCGTATAATGAAAATTAAATTCAACAAATTACCAATTTATGTAAAACAGCAGCAGCAGCAATAGCACATTGACTGCAACAACGTTATAAGGTTGCGAAGAGACACTAATACAGACACATGCGCAAATAGACGCAGCTGCCAATGACACTAAGCAGCGTCGCTTGTCTTCTGTAATGATTTCATTGGTATGCGAGATTAAAATGCATTCGCATGCAAAACATTTTTACTTTGTTTTTGCTGTTTGTTGCTGCATTGCATTTCTTGTGTCTGCAGCAAACATTTGCGCAAATTCCTAATTGAAAGTGACATTAAGCGCCTTTGCCTGTTTCACCACTGAAGGAGCTACGCTCGGATGATGATTTTTGGTGCGTGTGTACGTTGACTGTAATGAAACTAGTGAGGTTGTTAGCCTTAATTTCACCCAAAATTAAATATCCTATGCAGTTTGTATAATAGGAATCCGCGGAGTATTAATAGATTTTTAGTATATGAGTAATTTTCCGGTGCATTGGAAAGGGTGCGGTTTATGTAAATTGCTGCACTTTATGTAAGTGATAGAACCTCTGTTTTTTTTACTTGCAATCAATTACGTGATTTCCTTAATTTTCCTGTAGAACAAAAAATTAATAGAGATAGAATACAAACTTTAACGTAGTTTTTACCCGACTAGAAAATGTCGTTAGGCTTAAATAAAGTCTCCCTTTGTTTTGCCTAACCAGAACGTTAAGGCCAAGTGTGGAAGCCCAACGACAACCTAATTTGTGTGGTAACGGTATGCCCCAAATTTTTTTAAATAAGATTGTCTAACGCTCACCTTATAAGGCTCTCGTTGGGCTTAAGCACAAGAACCTAACGTTCTAGTTAGGCACAACCAATGGGTACCTAATTTAAGCCTAACGGATTTTTCAAGTATGAATTGTAGATTAAAAACATGTGCTGGTCGTGAGAAGTACTGAGTTAGTACTACCTACTCCACCAATGCATTGCACGTTTTCATCAACCTCTTCAAGCTTTTCCTTCACACGAAAAAGTCGCACTGACTCTTTCCGTATGTTCACTACACTCTTTAAAGTTTGAGTTGACTTGTGTCGGTGGGTACGGGAAAGCTATAGGTTGGTTTCTCAAGAAACTTAACTTAGCATTTTTTCCGGAAAGATAAGCTTCTGCTTGTGGAGTATCGAAGTATAAAATGATTACCTTTGACATTTGCCTCGTTAACTTTATTGACGCAGCAGAACAAGTAGGCGCATCCTTATGCTTACTAAAAAAGCAAATGTCAACAAAAAAAACAACAAAAAAGTTGATGCATCTCAATAGTGTTACAACAGAAAAGAGGTCTAAAGAAGAATACGGAAAGATCGTTGAGAAAAATTGTCGTAATATTACCTTATGTAAGTTCAGTTTTCTTAGCGGCAATTTTTTACAATTCAGGAGTAGTTTTGACCTTCGTCACGACTACTATATAACTGGTTCCCTAGATGCATCGAATTCAAGGATTTCTTAGGTCTCTAAAAAACAAAAATTATAAGTAGATATTTCCATGATTTTTTTTTAGTGTTTAAAATCACGATTTAAATGTGACAGGTAGTACGTTTTGGAAAATTTCCATAGAATAAATAAAAAAGCATGACAGACTTTGCAACCAATTGGATTCATATCGCTCGTTTTAAATGGTTCAAAGTGATTTCTTGGACCGATTTTATTCAAAACTCCGAACTGAGACGCTAAGTGTTCCAAATGTATAGAAAATTTGCAAAAATTTGGAAATTTATGAAAATGGTGAAATAACTGGAGCTCAGAAAAATCACAAAGTAATATATATCACATCGCATATTTTGCATCCACAAAGTTCCAATTCTCCAAATCTCAATTTTCACTATACGCGTTACTCATACGACATGTTGACCATATTGCTAATGGCAGAGGAAATTTCGGGTTTCGCCAATGTATATAATTCTATGATCTGTATTTAAGTGTAGCGTGATATTGAAAACGTTAAGAGAAACCATTTGTTAAGGAAGTTAATTGCTCTTTTATTGCAAATGAAGTAATTAACTAGATAGCTTCTTAAAATTTTACTCATGAAGAAGTATCTTCAAAATAGATATTCCACAAACATACTTTATTGCAATTTTCAGCAAAGATATCTCAAAATTCTGATATATATAAAAATGAATGAAAAAAATAAAACAGGATTTTTTAAGACTGTTTTTGTGGTCATAAACTATTAACTTCCTTTTTATATTTTTTTTTTTTGACGATTCTGATCACATAAAACTGAAGTTAAATGAATTTGTTAAAATGCAGATTTTGGGAAGAAATCATCTGATATAACATACATCTCACAAGAGATCTTTGTGACTTTTTATTAATACATGAAATTTAGTTCCATTTTCAAGGTAGCGTTCACATTGGTCAATATAGACCCAGTGTACCTCTGTGCTAACTCAGCATTTACACAAGGAAATTTGGTGAAACAAATGCTTGCCTATTCTCTTATGTGAATTTGTTTTGCGTTTACACACGAAAACTAGAATTTCTTTGTGCTTGAAAATGTCAAAAGAATTACTGCGTTAACCCGCCACAACAAACGAAAATTCAATGCATAGTATCAGCGAACGAACAAAATGAAATAGAATTTCCGTGTACGAAAAAATCTATACACCACCCTTTCGTTTTTCGCCACTTGCCCACAAACAAGGAAACTTCTCATCAAAAGTTTCTGTGTGTAAACGGTGACTAAATATTTTCCTTGTGAGCAATTTTTTCACATTGCGAAATTTGGCCTGGTGCTGATCACTGATGGCATTTACGTTTGTACTTTTCTCGGTACACTTGCGTCCTGATTCGGCAAGTTTTCAGTACGTTCGGTATATTTGCGGATTTTTAGTACATTTGGTAAATTTTCAGCACATTTTCAATACTTTTTCGGTACATTTGGACAATTTGAAATAATTACCATTTTTTTAGTAAATGAAAATAAGAAAATTAATCGCAATATGCAGATTTATAATAACCACCTTTTATTATAATTACCTTATTTTTAGAAAATGATACTAATCTCAAGGTTACATTTTATAATATAATGTAAAAAATATCTTATTACGAGGTTTTTGAGATGGCAAAAGTGAGACAGACCTCTTTTTTCTTTAGTAAATTTTAGAGAAATTTCGTACATTTTAATAAAATTGGGTGATTAAGATAAGAAAGTAGATACCTTCGACCTCTAAAAAGTACATTCAAAGTCTCGATTCCGTACATTTTCACAAAACTCAAATGCCAACACATCACAATATTAATTAAGTTTTCTACTCATCGCCTTAAATTTTTTATTGTAACGAATTTTCACTTTTTGTTAGGAGTGCTAATATAACGTGAAACTCTTTTGCTTGTCATTATGCTTTCAAATGAAATTTCTTTGTTCTTCCTTCTATTTTGCATTAAAAGTGCAAATTAAAAATTAATTAGCTGTCCTTGCAATAAAAAAAGAAGCAAACTATTGAATTTTTTATTGCATACTTTTCTGCATTTGCCAAACTCTAACTAAAATTCATATAAAAAGAACACTACGACAACGAAGCTCAACTGCAGCTGAGAAAGCTATGCAAAAACACAGAAAATATAAAGAATATAAACACAACAGAATAAAATGAAAAAGTGTTTGCGAAAAGCAACCTTACGTTTTGTAAAATATTTTCGCAATAATTTTTTTTTTCTTCACCAAAAAAATATCCATTTAAAGACATTCATATTTTAACATCACTTGCAGAAACGAAAATGAAAAAAAGAAATTTGCAAGGCTGCTGCCATAACTTTTTAGAAAGCTTAACAAAGGAACAGACTTTTCTTACCGAAATAGTGTATGTAAAAGAGTAAAAAAAATTTAAAATTTCGAAGCATATTTTCAGGCGTGCTGAATTATTTTCCCTATAAAAGTGTACGCATATATATTTTTCAAATTGTTTGCTTTACAGAAGAAAAAGGACGAGAAAAAGAAAGATAACTTAGGGAAAAACTCTTTAGAAAGAAGTTGTATACCAACTAGCGAAACTATGAAGTAGCAAAGGCAGCATATTTGCTCATGTCTAGCTGCTTCACCACAGGGCAGCTGTGTTGCTGTCCGTGCTTGTGTTGAAGTTTTCAATTTAAGATTCTTATATAAGTGCTTTCAGTGCACTACACTTCAAAGTAAAATGAACACTGCAGCACCTTGTGCAACCAGCAGGAAATGAATAAAACGTGAATCAATTTTTATGTTTTCGTTTATTTATATATTTGACTGAACTGCCTATTTCTAATTTACGCTATTAGAAGCAATTTTAAAAAACTAGTAAGTGACAGACGTCTGCCTTTAAAATAGTAATTTATTTGATGATTAAAAATTGTGATTGGAGTTCTACTGCTTTAAGAAAAATATGTGGTGTCACGTGGCAGACGTAATTCCAAGGTCTTACGAAGAAAAATGTGTGGTTTATTTCGTTCCTTCTTCATCAAAATCTCGCAACTAACACATGAAATTTTTTTCCCTTAAGGGATTTTTTCAGTATCGACTAACACATGCAGTTCGCAGTGCCTGCCTTTGCCGTGCATTTTGTTGTTTGTTGCTGTTATTGTTATTGTCGCATTGTTCTCCTGCGTGTGAATTTATTTTAACACAGTTGTTGTTTTTCTCCATATTTTTTTATGTATTTTTAATGCAGGCAATGCCATATTTACTCTTTATGTGCCATACTTTTGCGTTGCTTATGTATGCGTTAAAAAATGCTACAGTAACAGCTGTTGCATACCCCATGGTGCTTGGGTGCTAGGTTATGCCGTGGGTTCTGGATATACATATTTTGTTACGAAAATGAAGTTTTACTACAGATCAATTTTCAATCAATACCTTAGTTGAAATGAAGATATTGCTACAGTGCTTGTAGGTGTTTTTAGGAACAAAGCTTCTTATTCGTATAGTTTTCAATTTACTGGAAAAACTTAATGTTCTATTAATAGACTTTAATAAACAATAGACTTTATGTGTTGCATTTTTTGTTAAACTAAGATTTCTTAATATTAAATAAATTCAGGGATAAATTACCAAATTTAATTCGAGATATAATAGCAGCTTAAGAAATCTTCCATTAAAGTGGTATTGAGAAAATAGATGAGTAAACAGGCTTAAGAAATATAAAATAACCTATAATTCTTAAATAAACCATTTTTTCACAATCTTTGCTCCTCATTTCCTGCGAAAAAAATGAAGAAAATATAATTGGTACCATTAGTGTCCCTTTATATAATACAGAAATCAAAAATATAAACACATAGCGCTATCTAGTTGCAAATTAAATATATTAAAGAATGCATACAATAACGACAAACTTTTGCTAATGTTTTTACTTAGATGTGACATAGAAAAATTGGCATTAAACATTGAAAATTAATGCTTGTAAGCTGCCTTTCGGCCTTTTTGATGAAATCTTTTTTTTTACTTTAACTTCAAAAACTAATCACTCACACATAGAGCTAACTGCGTTATTTTTATTCTTAACTATTATTATTTTCTTTCTCTACTTAAATGTGTTATTCTTTAATAAAAAGGGTCACGTGTCAAAGAACTACTTGTGTTACAACAATGTTATGTGGATTTTTTGTTAAAAATATATAAAAAGGAAGTTATAAGTTAACGAAGGTTCGCAACCTTTTTCTTGTCACTGCTGGCGGCACTTTATGAATGTTTGCGTGTGATACTAATAAGTTAATTTATGCAAGAGATACCTTTTCGAAGATACCTTTTCGAAAAAAAAAAAAATAAAGGATTAAAGAAAATTTAAATTTATAAAAAACATAAACATCCGATTTGAGTCAAATTGCAATCACCATTACAAATCTATTTTAAGGATATACATTCTTAGGTGTGGAAAATGGTTCGTTATTGGAATTTTAAATTTAAGCTTATTTGCGCACAATTTAGCAAAATATTTTGAAGAGATAGTTTTAAGTTACTGTTTTGAAATTTTTATATTTCTTATCGGTATTTGCCAAGTAAGTGAGGCAAACGTCAAAAAATTACTTTATTTCCATTTCAAAATCTATTCCAAGGAACATGTGCAGTGATGTATGTACATTTATGAATCAAAATAAGATACGTTGATTTACGTTTAAATTGTTTCTCTTGAAATGTGACAAAACAGTGTGGGGCGGATTGACGAAGCAATAATTTTGCCCCTAAAATGCTGCTCAAAATACGCCACTATTTTGAATCCGTGTACAACCTTGAATGATGCCAGCTTTACCCTTCTCTTCTTCCAAAATCAATGTATAGCCTAATCCTTCGATTTGCTCAGTAAAATTTACCCCACAAAAATGCAGAGAAAATAGACTGCGAGTAACCACTTCTTCAAAAATATCTCATTTTCAACTTTTTTTCTTACATAAATAATGAAATCAAAACTGTTCTTCAAAAATGGATCCAAAGTGGACCATAAGAGGCCCAAGAGCACCCCTGATCATATCCAAAAACAATTCCTCGAAATTGTGCGAAGTAGTAGGTACATTTTTTTGTACATAGATATGCGATGAAAACATATTGCTTGGGTTAACAATAAAGTTTGCAGATCCCATTTCCAAAGTTTCTAAATGGAGCATCTAAATATATGTTTTCTCGACATTTTTGTTTTTAAAGTAGCAATATTATTTTTCGAATTATTTATATTAAAATATTCAGGAGATATAACAAATCATAATTTTAAGAAATTTACCAATGGTGTAGTATATTTCTGAACACATAACATTTACACCATTTGCTATTATTTTCAATTCCTGTTATAAAATGACAGCAAATTGTCAAGTCAAACATTGGATATGCCAGTTTGATAATTCGTATTTTTAAAATAGTTTTCAGATTTTGGAATGTTATACCCAACAACGAGCCTCAAATGTAACGCAAATCCTCAATGCTATAGCTGCAAAAGCACTGACATTTAGACAGCAGGAAATGTTTATAGAGTTTCGTGTTATGGAATTTGATGACATCCAACAGTGATTTTATGTTTCATTTCCATTTTTTTTGGAAATTCAACAACTGAATGTTACGAAACGCAACTTTACTGCTGTAAGCAAAAAACAAAAATAAAAAGCATTCCCTTTTATTCGAAGTTAAATGAAAGCTAAATGATTTTTCAGACGAAAAACGTCACAACGAGTTTTGAATTTTTGATGTTGGTTACGTGATCTGATGTGCAGTAGAAAATATTTAGAACGGAGAGTATTTGTTATTAAAACAAATTTTTTAGATAATTCAGGGGATTTTCAGATCTCATAGAAACTGATATACTTAACACAATATTAAAGTTCCACTTAACATACGATAAACCTTACTAAACACAATTCAAAAAACAGAAAATTTTTAAGATTTTTCAACCAACATTTTAGTTATTGTATTTTTAGTACAGACACTTAAAAATTTTTTTCTCAGCTAAAAATCAATGAAAAGAAATCATTTTCACGGTGTACGCTGCAATCAAGTATTGCATATTTTTAATAGATTTTTTAACTTGAGCCTTGCAAAATTTCTGAACAAAGTTCGCTAACAGCACTGGACAGTCGACTCAACAGGCGTAAATATTTTTGCTCTTGATAGCAAGGCAAAAAAAAAATGCAGAACTACGGCGTCACTGATTGCCAAAATGGAAAATCAAATTTTCAGGCTTTGCATTGAAACAGAAATCTGCAACATTTCCCAACGGATAACAAAAAATATCTATCTGCTGAATGCGTAATTTTTGCGGGAATGCAATAAAATGGAAACAAAATTCATACCAAAATAGGAATGTTCATAAAATGTAGGGAGTTGAATTCTGAACCTGCTATTCAATCCCGAAATTGTCGGTATTGAAAATCTGAGCTCTGCGATTCTATTGAGATTTGAAAAATATGTCATTTATTGCTACTACAACTACTAATGCACTAGGCACCATCAGAAGTTTTGGAACTGAGTAAAGGTTTTATAACAATTTCAGTCACTGGATAGTTTTATTATGTTGTGCTAATTCGTACACATTTTTCTTCCTTTTTTCGCCATATGCTTTCAAATCTTCATTTGCATCACTCAAGCTTCGGGATCCACAAAATTTCTTCGCTATCTATTGTTATAGAAGGAGTAAGGCTGGGAGCCAAATAATGTTTTTCATTCTATGTATATCGAAGTAGACCACCAAACTCTCAACATTTACACATATTTTTATTCGTTTTAATGGTGCGCACATATTCTATTCCAAAATTTTCCTATTCATTATTCAAAAAAACTCCAAATTGATTATGTTTACAGGCCTAAGAGTATGGAATTTTTTGTTTTTTTAAAACTCATTTGAAACATCTTAGCATACTTTTAAGTATGCAGAAGATATGCTTTATGACAAAAATGCAAACTTTAGAATAGAACAATTTTGTTAGAGTTTTCTATCTCTCTAATACTTTTTATTTCGATAGGACCTATCTCTCTGCTTCTGCCTAACAATTTTTTCTGGGGCATTATGCATATATTTTACATAATATTTGTTGCATATTTAAGGTTTTTTAAAAAAAAAATTTTCAAATTTCCAAAAGTAACTCAAAAGTGACTCTAATCCAATATAAATCCCTTGCAAGTCAAATTTTATTCATATGAATTCCTATTGAAAAGGTATACTCTCTTGCACGGCTTCACACAATTTTAAGGTTACAAAATGCTCAAATATCGGTACAGGTGCTGTTGCACCTGTAGGCAAAACAGGTTAATCTATTCAGCATACCGTTAAAATGGAACATTTCAGCTATGGCGACAGTTAGTTTTAGCTGAATGCAAAATCAATGCAACCAAATAGCACAACTGTGTACCGCAGGCATTGCACGGTGTATGCGGATTTCATTTGCCTCTAGGGCATTAGCAAAAATGAACTAAATTTTATTTTAAAAAAAGGTAAATTTTTCAGAATATATGAAGCTACCCACGGATATTTTGTTATTACTGAAATAATATACGCTTCCAAATATAAAAAAATCGTTCGAAAAAATACCCATTACAAGACTTCACTTTTGATGAATTTAAAAATATTATTTTTGGCCATATCCAAAAAGTGGATTGAAATTTCAAAGTTCGTAACATGATTTTTGTCCTGTTGATATTATTAAAGTTCTTAAGGGCCTTCATGAAGACTTCGTACAAAGAAACTCAGCAGCGAATTATTTAAACTGCTCAAAAGTAAGAGGATTTTGGGATTTTGCCACCTTCGATATGAAGAAAGTTTTCCAAACAATTGTACTATATCAAACTAAAATGTCTGGAAATGCATATCCTGCGCCCATTGTATAATTAAGTTTATAAGAAATATACATATGAGCAAATCTTTGGACTGAACAATACGAAAAGTAAAGAAGTGACTCGAGAAATATAAATGCTTGAAAAGGGCGTAATACTTATCTTAGTAGCTAAAAGCATACACGATCTTATTAGAAAAGTTTTCCAATGAACCTTATTAAATTGTGAACATTAAATGTAGGCCAGAAATCAAACTGGCTGAAACAAGTGGGTGTGTCATACAATATGTATTTATGACGTTTTGATGCTAGTTGATCTACAGAGTCATGGAAGTAACTACCGAAACCTTTGCGGTAACGAAGACCATTCGCAGAGAAAACGGAAACAGTTTCTTCAGAATCTATTTCTTTTATTGAGGGAGCGGTGCATTGCACAGAAATCAACGTTTCACACAGCCAGCCAACTTAATAAAAGGTGATTTTTTTTTGCTTTTTGTTTTTTTCAGTGTAAATTTTTTGACACCTCACGAGTGTTTTGTAACATGCTTTAACGTCAAAAATGCTCAATAAGGTTTGACAATTTCCTATAATTAGGCTAATAAAGGAAGAGAGTTGCAAATTTTTGAATTTTATAATCAAAATTCGAACACTGAGAGAAATGTGAGAAAGGTATCGTGCAATCATTACCGAATTTTTTTTTGCCCAAAATAGAAAATCTTGACTGGGTTAATATGTGGTTTCAACAAGACGGTATCACAAACCACACGGCACGCGATGCTAGGAGCTCTGGAGAAGTGAGTTTGGTGAGCAATTAATCTCACGTTATGGAGTAGTCTATTGGCCGCCAAGATCATGCGATCTCACCCCACTATACTATTTTTTTGCGGAACTACGTGAATTCTCTCGTGTACAGGTACAAGCCAGCCACAAGTGCACCCCTAAAAGACAACATTACAGCTGCCATTAGTCAGATACCGGGTGAAATGCTGGAAAAAGTATGCCGAAATTGGAGCTTATGGATGAACCACCTCAGGAGTAGCCGCGGGAAAAATTTACATGAATTAATACTAAAAAAGTAAATGGATGGAATCAAAATATAGCTCCAACTAAATACTTCATTCACTCTTGCAAATTATTTCTGTTTTTTTTTAGTTTTCAAAAACCAAACGCGTTAGATCTTTACAGCACATACAAAGGTCTCCGATGTTGGGCAGACCGTGCTTTGTGAAGTGTTTGCTTATAAAAAAAGATCCACTTATTAATCCAGTTTGAGCTCTCAGATGAATTCTAAACTTTCACCACCACTTTCTTTATGAGTGTATGAGTTCTATTTATGTGAATTTTTCATATATGTAGTTACATGACTTACAGGACTTATATTTTCTAAAGCATATAAAATGTTGGTTGGAAGCATCATTTAAAAATCCCGCTCATTTCACTTTCTTTGACGTTATTTTTATCCCAGATTTTACTAGCTATAACTACAAACTTACAATGTGATTTTAAAAACGATAATAAATAAGAAACACTTTTTTATTGAATTTATTCCATTTACTTTTCGAAATCAAATTTTTAAGTACAACAACATCACTCATCAAATGTTGTAGTTAATGGAACGCAATTTAATCAAATTTATATCATTCTCTTACAACTATTTAAATCATTTATTCGTTTCACAATGATAATTTTAATGGCTTTTTAAGCTTCAATTAAATTTTTCTTGATTTCCCTCTAAATGTCAACCATGATTTATGTTGTTTTTCCGCCATCAATTGTCATTTAATATACAAACGTGTCAATTTCAAATAGACACATTTTACTTTAAATGACCATGACATGGGACAAAAAAATAAGATCGACGTAAAAAATGCTGACATATTTTTAATTTAGCAAAAAACGTTAAAAGTTGAGAAAATGTAACGAATACTGATACCAATTTCAAAGGACTTTGTGATTGTCAGATAAGCGCACATGTTTCTTTAGAAATTCTACTTTCAGTAAGAAAAACCATGAGACCATGTTGCAAAGTCATTAGCACACTTTTCTTGGAATTGAAGAAAGATATTTTTGATGAAAAAAAATTTTGATTAAGTCATGAGTCAAAGGCAATAAGGTCATCAAAAGCTGATAGAAAATAAAATGGCAAGATGCTATCGGTATTTTGATGTAGCTCTGGGTTAATGGAAATGCAATTGCATTGACATGTACGCTAAGATTTCTTGAAAGAGATTGCTTACTTTTTTTTGGAATATAAAAGATACAATATATTTCATATGTGCTTCAATGTAAATCTGTGCATTGCGTATTTTCTACACACTTACAACTGCAACCTGTCTTACATGACATCCTTATCTAAGTAGGGAATCAATGTTGGCTAAGAAATTGCGTTTGTTTTGGTATTGGCAGTAAAATTATTTAAAGGGTAGAAATAAAACATCTTAAGAAATTCTTTCTTTCGCTGCAGTATGGCAAAACTTTTAGCATATATTTTATGACTTTCACTTGTTATCTTAACGTTACTATTTCGTTTTCACCACACACACACAACCTTTTCTTTTGGCTTTATGCGATAATCACTTTTTATCACTACTTTGTCATCATCACTGATTTTAGCAATTTGTCCTGTCTCATTGCAGATGGACTTATTGATCTTACAACTTTCCTTAATCACGGCTTGTCAGGTTAGTTTGACTAAAAAGTGCACACATTTTTTTAAATTTCTATTACATATATCATGTTTCATCGCTATTTTCTATTTTCAACTCTATTCTTTACTACTCCGCTTTCAGTAATTGCATGTTTTTAATAACATAAAATAAATTTATATTTCCTTGCATGTTCTGTTTCTATTAAATATTTCAATTATTTTCAAGAATACAAGAAAAATTTTCAAAAGTAAAAATGTTCACTCATTGCAATAGATCACCGGTGAGGCATAATTTTTATTCTGGCCGAATTTGTTGTGTTTAACCCAGCGTTAGTGTGTCCGGGTGTGGCATACCCACCCTGTTAGTTTTATGCGTGTTTATGTTTCTTAAGTTATTCAAACGTTTTGTTGTTTTGAGTAGCTGAAGTTAAAGGATTGTGGTGTGGGGATCACACTGACGCGGTAGCCTGCGCTCGAGTTACGCGCTCGCTAACAACGCCCGGGTTCGATATTTTAGCTGGTTTTCTGCTTAAGTTTTTTTATTTCAATTGAAAATTGGTTTTTTTTTAGCTTATATAGTTCTTAATTTCATGTTCTATGAGGCGAAGTAGTTTTTTTTTTGTTTATGAAGACAGATTTTTATTTAATTTGTAGCTTTTTTTGAAATAGCCTATATTTTGGTTTCAAAAGTTTAGTAATTTTGTTTTTCTTCGCTTATAATATAAAAATTATCAAACTGCCACAAGGTCTTTCATCAAAATTAAATCATCATGCTGCTTTTTTCAATAAAATACATTTACTTTAAAGTTATCTACTTGGTAAATAGGTTTCAGGATCAAATTTGTACGCAGGTATGTCAAACCCTGACACATACTCTTTGTAACATTATGTCATCACACTCTCGCCGGATTAATACGATCTTTGACATTGGTAGTTTTGTAACATGATTTGCACTTGATCATTTAGCGTAAATGGTGATAAGTTTTTATATATTTTATTTTATTTTAGTTTAGATCGCGTTAATTTTAGAAATTTAATTTTTTAATATATGTAAAGGCTAGGATCGATCTTTTCGGATTTTTTAGAATCGAGTTAAAACACAAGAATAGGCGCTGCAAGGGATAATTTTTCAAAAAATTTCTTGTGTTTTAACTCGATTCTAAAAAATCCGAAAAGATCGATCCTAGCCTTTACATATATTAAAAAATAAGTTTTTATACTTTACACTCTGGGTATATTAGCTTTGTCATTCCATTTGTAAGGCATAGGAGGGGGCATGGCAGATAAGAAAAATGGATATATTCTTAATTGGCGTTACAATCATTCTCGATTTAACCATATCCGTCTCTATCGTTTAATATTTACTTTTTTTCGATATTATTTTAGATATGTATTTCGTGAGATCAAAAATTACCAACTTTTTCGACTTCCGGTAACTTCCATCAAAAAAAGATCACATTTTCAATTTTTATTTGACGCTAAGATTCGTTTGGTACTGTCTATTTTAATAATAACAACAAAATCGACAAGGCATAGTAAATTGTGTAATATCACCGAAACATTGCAAGTGATTAGGGAGAGGGGAAATCGTAAATTGATAAATCGACTAATCATCCCATTTTTAACATGTTTCCCGAAGTTTTTCGTTGCTTTTCATAACTTTTAAATATTATCATATTCGATGTTTCACTATACTATTTAATGCATTAAAACATCAATTTTGGTAAATATTAAAAATTTATGAAAAACAAGAAAAGCTCTATAAAAGTATCGGAAACCGTCATAAGAGTAGAAAAGTACTCGACGTATCGAAAAACATTTAAAAAAAAGACAGGCCCAGAAAATGATGTGAGTTCTGTGGGTAGCCATACCTACAAGAGAAGTTTCGAACCAATATGCAATCTCTATAAATACAAAATTAACTTTTTAACTACCTACTTCACTCAAGTGTTGTTTTTAGGAAAAAGGTATTATATTTTTGATTGTTTGCATAATTTTACAAGCCGATCACATAAAAAGAATCAATTATTTAAAAAAAAATTATTTTAATTATTTGTAAAAAAAAATACATTGATAGCTAGAAAAAGCCATTGGAATCAGTAAAAGTACACGATTCAGGTCAAATTTTTTTGTAGTGAGGTTGGAGTTTAGCTTAGCACACCATGGTTGGTACTTAACTGTGTTTAAAAAAACTATATTTCATTAGAGTATTTTTGGAATAAAACTACATATTAAAAAAATTTAAAAAATTTATTTTAATTTAATACGCGAACTGAACACTGAACTGAAAACACAACTAGCAATAATCGTACTAACAAAAGCTACACGAATTGCTTACATAATGAATTTTAAAATTTTATTGCTTTAGCTCTGTTCAATCTTTGCTTATAAGTACTACTCCTTAGGAACTTCGTTAAACACAATGTGTAACTTATGTAGTTTAATATAGACCCTTTTTCCTTAAAAAATGTTTGCTCGAAATATTCCAGGGAGTTTAATTTTTTCGGTAGGCCAACCTTATACGACCCACTTTTAACATAACCTTAACTTGTTAGTACCCTACTACTACGATGGAACACCCCTCAGAATGTTTATTAAGAGAAACCCCAACCTTCGATAAAACTTTTTTTATTTGCAATGAGCCAGGGAATCAACTTTAATATTTTTTAGTTTACTTGAATATAACTAAAACTCATAGTTAGAAAGCCAAGTCACTAATTTTCCAATTTCCTCTTAGGTTCTTGTACCATTAAAAGTGCAAACACTTTTTAATCCACTTTTGCTGGATGCTCATGAAGAACAAATCAAAATGATTTGCTCCTTTTCAAACATCACACACAGCTTAAAGCTCAAAAGCAGCTTGAACACAGTGTGTTGGTTGTGTTAAGTTTTATATAAAACTCAAAAAAGGGGAAAAATTAATCCCGCTTTTACTAATTTTTTAGACATTGCACGCTCGTATTTGCATACAAAGCACAACATTTGGCGGAAGCAAATCAGCTCAAGAGCTACAGGCTACATGCGTACGTAATATACATACACCATGTAACTGTATGTGTATCATTAATTTGTGGCAAAGCGTTGCCACATTTGGTGTTTTCTCTATGGCGGATGTTTGATTCTGTGCAATTAAAAAAAAAGAGAAAAATAAATCAACCAAAATGCAGCAACAGTCGCCACTTCAGTTCACTTTGTTTCATTTAAATTTGTAGCCGTTTGGTCGGAAACTCTTCATCATGAACACCACTAGAAATTCTAATTTTCTACTGCATCATACACATGCGATATAAAGCTTTCCAATTTTTTTTTAACGCTGGCAACACCGGAAGCATACTTTGCGTTTTTTGTGTTTATTTTAACGCTTGATTTAGTGCGAATTTTCAATGCTTTAGGTTAGAAGCGGATAATTGCATTTTCAATGCGTTCCTAGGGTGCTTTTCGTTTTGGCAGGCCTATACTCGGAATACTCGTCAAAGCTGCACATAAACGCTATGCCGAAAATGTGCGCTCATAGCAATGTTACCATGGTGTTGAAATGCTGGTCAATGGATTATTTTGGCATTGCCTTCGGTAAGGCAACAAATTTTTTGGGAATGAATTGTGACATTTGTGGAGCTTAATGCAATTTAACTCAACAAAAATTAAGTTGCTTCAACTTGCATGCGGATGAATTCAGTGGAAAAATCGAAAAAAAATATAATTTTTCAAATTCAATTTGCTTGAATTTGTTGAAGAAATTTTACATTAATGGAAAGTTTTCAAAATAAGTGTTTTAAACCACACTTAGTGAGATTATCCAATTTTTTTTTCGAAGCCAACGTTTTTCAAAGGAGTTAAAAAAATTTTGTAAATATCAATCTATATCTTATAAATTGTACATAGTTGCTGTAAATACATTTCACTATTTTTGAATAAAAAATTTCAAATCTCTGCAAAATAATTTTTCTTCTCTTTTATTACAGATAATGAGATGCGTGATCTGAGTGTCACTTTCTATGGCAGCGGCACAAGAAAGACATTATTCAGCTCCTCATTACTACTTGGATTTACATTAGTAATAGTTAAATTTCCAAAATTTTATATAACTTAAATTATGCATTGAAATTATTTTTATTTAATTTAAAACTTAAGGCTTTTACATTAATTATATATAAAACATTTAATAGAAAACTTATAAAAAAACGCAGAAAAAACAGAGAACAAAATCATCCTCATCATAGGTTATAAGCAAATCTCTTAAGTTAAGTATTCAAATAAAAGGAAAAACGGCATAAAACAACCCGTAAGACATTTAAACATTTATGATTCAACCTTACGAAAATTTAAAAAACAATATTTTTAATATAAACTAAATCATCCAAAAATAAGTTTAGCATTTAAAAATACATGATAAAAAATTTTAGCTAAATGTAAAAGAGTTATAGTGTAATTTTATTTAAAAAAAAAATTAATACAATCAACAGAAATGAGTTAAATGAATTTTACAGAATGGTCTAAGCCCGATATGATTTATAATAAAAAAATCCGCATTTTTTAGCCAAAAAATCAGCTTAAAATTAATATTGTAAATAATTATATAAATACATAAAGTATTTAACAAAATAATTGATATTTACCACAACTGAAATAAGTAGATAAGTACAGTTTACAAAAAACGTGTTTTTTGCTTTCTATTTCTAGCGTAATATTAAATAAATAAATTGAATTAATTTTGTATTTTAATTTTTAAGTGCATGCATAAATATTAAAGCGTAGTAGAGTGATGTAAACTTAAATCATCCGTAAAATTGTGTGTAATTTTAGTTTAGTATTTATAAAAAAAAAAATAATTTTCCAAAAGTTACGCTATGTGACACCAAATACATAAGTGCAAGCCCAAAAACGTCCGCTGGTAGCACTAGACCCAGTTAATGTTACCAGCATGAAATTTTGCTAATAATAACTTCTAAGGGTTACAAGAATTAATTGCGAATTTATTTCGAAAATTTAAATTTGAAACGTTAAATTTGAAGAATGATAAAAATTGGTTTATTCAAAGTATGCTCCATAGCTATTGATTTTTTCGATCTTTCGGGTAATTTCTAGACAGCACGTCAGTAAAAATCTTTCCATTTCTTTAGAAATGATTCATCGAGTTATTTTTTCACACCTCCGTACGAGCCAGCGCTGCACAACAAGTGCGTGACCCACCGATGCAAGCAAGTGATAATCAGAAGGAGCATTGTCTGGTAGGTCTTCCAAGCCGAGTACTTTCAACAAGTCACGGACCGATTTTCTGTATGTGACATCATGAGGAAAAAATACCTTAGGTTGCCTTATTTGATATTCTGATCGTTTTTTGATTGGAAGCAGCTTGTTGACTAACGCTGAATTGCTCTGCGAGTTTTTTTTTTGTGTTTGTGCATCGTCTTCGATGGGCTTAGATTTGTCATTATTGCGTCTGTGTATGTATGTCCTTTCAAGAGTATCGCTTGCGTTTCCGATGGTAGCGCTGTCGCTCCCGAAGCCTTTGTGTAGCGGGACAAAAAACGCCTCGCAGTAAACGCAGCCTATGTCGGTGTAGTGTTAAAGCGTACCGTTGCGAGTTACGGACATAGTTAAATTAATCTTTGCTTTGTTGCACAGTGTAATTAATTAAAGTTTAGATATTTTTACTTAAACAATGCGAATACAACCAGCAAAAGATCATGAACTCTGATTAAATCTATTTTTAACAGATTTTATATCTTTTTCTCTAATATCCTAAAGCACTATAAAATTCAACACGGTAAGCTGACATTGATATTTGGTTTACAATTTCAGCAATTTGTTATAGTTTTTAAGAACTTCCTTTCTAATTTTGAGCAATCAAAATCTTACCTATATGTAGACGTCTGAACCTTCACTGTTTATTAAAAAAGCTCCAATTAATGGGTAGATATGATTGTTTTCTATATAAATTGTAGGGCTTTTATACATAGAAGCAAAAGCACTGAAGAGATGTATCAAAGAGAGTACGTATTGCTTGTAAAAGATACATATTTTCAAGGTGCCTGATTTGGGTCTTTCTGGAGAGGCCCAAGGTGACTCGAACTTTAAAGCTGATGACTTGAAATAGTTACGTTGGTTACAAAGCAAGAGTATTGACTTTGCAAATAATGCTAATATCTGTAGAAAAACTACTTGATATTTTTACCCAAGATTTTTACATAATAATTTTTCTTTATTTAATTTACACACATAAAAAATTGAATAAACAGAGCATAATTCGTATCTAGCAAAAAAATATTTCGGTGCTAAGAATATTCTGATAAAAAATTTTAATTGAAATGGAGTTTTCAAAAGATTTAATCTTTTAAATTTAATGAATTTCAGTACTATAGTACCAGACCAATCTTTCAGAATTAAGTTATTTTAGTACTGCCGAGATGCATTATTTCATATATGCTCTTGAAGCATTGCCAAGTATTTTCACTTTTTTTTTTGTTGTTGTCTAATTGCTAAATACATTCAAATGTAAATAGTTAATTAAATAAAAAAAAATACTAAAAAATTCTTAAAATGTTTTGAAACCACCAAATGATATTAAAATAAGAAATCACAAAACTTATAAAATTCAACAAATACAGTAAACTCATAGTAAAGCTAAGAAATAACAGTGTACAACAAAATATGAAATATCTAAAATGGAGTATATAATAAACATAAATATTATATTAAAAAATCACCAAAAAAAGAACACAAAATTTCTCACTTAAAAAAAGAGCAACAAATAGTAAAATATTAATGGTGAAAATTACATTTTAAATTTTACTTACATAATTCGAAAAAATAAGGTATTAAAGCTTAGAACTATTGTGCATAGCGTATTTAGCATAAATTTTAAATATAAAACAATTGCGAACATAAAAAAAAATGTTAAGAAAATTTTTGATGTGCTGATAATTTTGAAATTCCCCAGTATTAATATTTTTAATATTTTTTTTTTTTTTGGTTTTTTTTTTTAAGAAAATGCTTTTTTTTTGCCACACGCATTTTTTATGTACAGAAAAAGCTTATGTTCTAACTAAATGCCAATATGACTTAAGGATATATAATAAAATTACTGGCATAAATATACCAAGAAAGATTAAACTAAAAAAGGAACTTAAAAGTAATTTAAAAAAAAAGATTGAGAATATTGTAATTGCTATTAACATTATGAAAAAAAAAAACTATTAAAAAATAATATATTTGAAAGTAAAACTGATTACAAATGTAACAGCATTAACTTGAAAGCAACTCGCAAAAACTAAAAAAAAAAATCTTTACTGTAATTAATAGTCCTTCATATAAACAGCTAAACAAGATTTATCTAATTTATATAAATTTAAATTTAATTTTAAATTAAAAATTAGAAATTATTAGAAAAAAACCGATGACAAAGTGTGTATAATTATGAACTAAAAACTAAAAAAATATTAAAATAAATTAAATCAGTAAATTATTCTTAAAATAAATATTCTATGTACGTATTATGTATTCGTGTGATGCGATTACAAAAAAAAAACTGTATGGATCAATGTCAAAATTTTTTCGTTACAATTACCAGCTGATTTGCATTTGTTTTTCAATGTAGTACTTACTGTAGTATTGAAATATTTTATAAATCTTATTATTAAAATAATATTTTTATGATTTTATGACAATTTTTAAAAAGTATTTAATAAAGTCAACATTATAAATATATACACAAATATATATGTATACACAATTTAAGAAGAAATTTGTTTTTACTTGATAGTGTAGGGAAGTTTAATCATTATTTCATAGCAAACGGACTACATTTTTCCACACCCCAACTTTGAGAAAAATTGCCAGATAAAGCTTCCGGGGCAAGTACAGTGGGATATTGAAACCACTATAATATTGATATACCACTAAACAGCGATGCGTCTAAGATGAACAGGAGTCTATACAAAAGACTCAGAAATCTCTCCATTCACCTGACTTCGATAGCAGATGTTTTTCCTATTCGTCTACTTCAGTGGGTTATATTTATTCAGAGAATTTAGCAACTTTTTCTGATAGCCATGCTGCTATCAAGCGTTGAGCTCAGTACAAGAATTATCGAAACTAGTAGAACCAACAAAGCATAAAATAGCTAGTCATATGGGTTCCAGGACACAGACACATTGAGGAAAATGAAAGAACTCATTAGCTTGTAAACTCTTTTTTCTCTCCTGATCTGCAGCGACTTAACACACCTTTCGATTAAGTTAAGAAAAGAATTTTAACACATTTTTTATCCGAAGCCGAAAATCAATGGAAGCTAACAAACAAACTTAATTCAGAACAACTTTCTTCCTTTTCAGAAGTCGGTTCGAGAACGCAAGGATTAGAGCGACTTGCACTGGACACTTTGCAATCGGTAAACTTGCTGTAAGATTTGCTATCGTATTAAATTCCTTCTGCCGCAGCTGTTTAAAAACGAGAATGAATCACATGAACACTTTCTTTGCAGCTGTTTAGTCTTAGTCAAGGCCAGACTTAGATGCCTAGGAAAACCTTTCTTTAGTAACCTCAGCGAATTCACCGAATTGCATCTTCCACTGATTTGTCAGAACACGTACGAGTAATGTGTTATTAAAACGTCCAAAGTTTTTACTTAGGGCTTCTAGTCTGTTTGCTAAGCCACCACTGCAACCTAAACTAGGATTACGGTATGATTCAAAATATATCAGAGCCTTAACCGAACTTAAAAAGTTTTCTGTGTTATATAAATTGAAATCAAATTCTCTCTAGAACTCTCAGTTTTTTTACAATATTTTTTATTAAGTTTTCCTTTCTTCCAAAGTTAGGAAAGCAAACCACAACAACGCAATGAGCGAAATGGAGTAAATAGAAAAGAGATTCGGCAACGTTTGAAATAAAACTAAATGGAAGAATCGATTCCACCAAGTAGATTTGATATAATGAATAGTAAACAGACAATTCATTAGAGATGGTTTGTGGCTAAAAATAAAACCAAAAACTTTAATTTTCCTTTCATATTTTACCAACAGAATTTTCGAGAAAATTTTAGACTTGTTTTGCTTGTGTTATATAGTTAAAATATTTCAATTGATGAAACCAATGAAACAAAGAAAGATTCCCGTTTCTTCTGTGAGTGAACTGAATTCTCTTGTGACTAATTGAATGAACGTGCAGCAGCTTAGTCTAGTTCTCACTCAAAACACTGGAATGACTAATTGACCTATATGTTAAAAGCACCTTTACAAAGGAAATTTCAGTAATGCACAACATTACTATCAGAAGCGTAGATGTTTGTCCGCACATGAAAACAAGCAATCCACTTGCTTCTTTGGCTTGACATAGGAGTAAACGTCAGTAATGTTAAGCTTGAATCAATATACGCTGCATTAGTAATCACAAAGCGTGGAATTGTTTGACTCCTTCTTTGGAGCAGAGTTATTAATGAAATTCTATTCACTTTGAGCAACGATGCAATTAAAGCATTGTAGTAACGTATGCTTTGGTAGTCGTAGTATTGGCAAATGGAATATACACTTTATCCATCAATCGGTGATATCATGCAGGCAGCTCTTAAAGAGCAATCAAAATTGAGGTAAGGTAAACAGCTTGGCAGTGAATGTATTAAAAACTGAAATAGTGCTATTCACATGGTTAATACAAGTTACCAATTTTTATCCTTCTACAAAATTGGCAATCATTTAAAAAGCCAGTTATCTAAGGGTTATCACAGTCTCATTAATTTTTTGAAATACAAACATTGAATAAATGATAAAAAATTATCTAAGTGCTCTATATATCTGTAGAAAAAAGTGTGATATCAACTGGCAATTGAAACAGAATAACAAATCAATCATGCGGCCAGCTTTATCTTAAACATCTCGTTATTTTACGAATACATGCGTGCTTTTGCATAACTGGAGCACTGTATCATTTACTAGTAATGAGACGAGCTGGAAATGTTCCCACATTGCCAATCAGTATCGTAAGTAACAGAAGTTTCAGGCAAGGTACGAAAAGCTGAGGGCAATTCTCTTTTGTTCACGGACCCGCACTTGAAACAAAGTACAAAAACTTTTGGAAATTACAAAGAAAACTTTCAAGTCCCAGAAATGATTATTTGGCAGAGTAGCTCGGTATGCAGCCATCTTTATGTGGCTCCCATGTCTTGCATTCACCAAGAGCATAATCAATCAAAAAATTTTAAGTTTTGAGATATTTTTACATAGATTGCCGAAGATGCTGTGCATCATGTGGCAGATTTGGAGCTATATGTTCAGCCGTTTGTCGATTAGTCGATACATACTAAACAATTGTTATTGTGAAAATTATTTACTTATAAAATTTGCTGTTTTTTTTGTTTAAACCTTATATGTATATGAAACTTAAACCGCCTTACGTAGAAAGAAGACATCAATCGATTTTGGTTTCATTTTTTAAGGACACACAGGATTTTTTCACTTTTCACTCCGTTCGTAACACAAAAAAGGAGGCGTTGAAGGTATAGAAAAGTATATAGCATATTCGTGATCAACTTCCCCGCCTGAGTCGATTCAGCCATGTCAGTACGACTGTCTGTCGGCACTAAGCGAGATAATATAGTGATATTCCTCGTATAAGGAAAGGATCTTTCTCACAAGTACTAAAAAACTATAGCATGGACAAGCTCAGTAGAAAAAGTTAGCAAGTTTCGACAAGAAGGCGTGGCACCTCACACGCGAGCAAATCTTTAAAATGGTACTCTGAGAAAATTACTTAAGGTAATGAAACTAAATTTTACACAAACAGTACGAACAATACGGAAACACTCTGGACCGAAACTTGACGAATTTTGTTGAATAGGCGTAGCACCACTTATTTATATGAAAGCTTTAAAATGCTGTGTGAAGTAATGAAACCACTTTTAATGTTGATGTATGGTATTTAATTTTTGCGAGGCCTGAGATTATACACAAAAAGTTTTTTTATTTTATATAATCATACATGACTGAATATTTCAAAACTATCGAATCAATGAAAACATGTTTACTGCACTGAGAAAATATTTTTCTTGAATATAATAAGTATATATTTGATATAGATCAATAGGATATTTATTTGAGTTAAAAATATTGCGGTCGTTTTTTCAGTGTATCGAGCAATTTTATAGTTTCTAATCGATGATTCCGAAAACTAATGCTTATGTCATCGTACTTTTGGTGTCGCGAAGTGCAATACAAATAAATTGGTCCAACAAAAATGAGCAGCAAGGTCGTGAAGCTTCAATTTTAGCAAAATTTTTAAATTTCAGTTTTACTCTTAAAACAAGAAACTCCAAGGAAAGGTTTACTTAAGCTGACATAGCCATCAGAGTTTCCAGACATAGCTTTTTGTAAAAACGATTATAAGTTGCGAGCCCCTGCATGGATAACAGAGCTATGGGTGTCATAAGAAAGATATTTTAATGGGGTAATTCTATAGACCTATAATTCTTAACATGCTAAAAAAGTTATAGATCATAAACCAATTTTTTGGGAAAAAAAAGGTTTTTTAAAAATAAAATATGTCAAAACTTCAGAAAAATCGTCATATTTCCAAAATTATAGGTCAAATTTCAAAGCTTGATGCACCCTTGTTAAAGGCCATTAAATTATCTTTCATATTATACCACTGTTTTTGATATTCATACTGGAGTTCCCCACTTATACTCATTTTTGCACTTACATTACTATATCCGGAACTTCCGATGGCTATGTCGCCGAAACTAGATCCGAGCGACACTTTTTTTTTCATGCTTTCTAGTTATTTTTAACCCGCTTTTACCCAAAAAAAAAACAAATTAGAGAATGTCAACTTAAGTAAACTTAAGCCAAAAACAGGATATGAGGTCATATCTTGTGTACTTTGAAATTATTTGACGGGCCAGACAAAACATATCGGTGTAACGAAATACGTCAGCGCTGATGTGAAACATCGCTGCGCACTTTTATTTCTTGTTATTTTTAACTCTTTTATTTCATAACGTTGCACTGAAATTCTATGAATAAATTAATTGAACTTCACGCACCAACACATATTGAGTAAATTCCAATGTGTTTTGATTCACATGAAAGGGATTATTTCAAGATTTCTTCTTTTTCTAATTTCCAGTGAGCTCTTTTTCATGCGAAATGGATAACATAAGTTTTTCCTTTCAATTACGTTTCAAATTAAGTCGCATTTACATCTAATATTTGATCCAGCAGAAACCTTTTTTTATTCGGATTGGCCTTGATGAATATTCTAAATTTATATGTAGGCAATTTCATTAAAAAATTCAATATAAAATATTGATAATATAATATGTATAATATTATACTAGTAGAGCACGAATCGATATTGAATTGCACTGAGTGTAGGCTTTCATACGTTTATTTATTTGGTGAAAAATTACTAATTTACTTACTTCGGATAAAAATAAAAAAATAAGCCAATTGATTTTATGATTTAAACTGCAAAAATACACAATATTGTAATTGATATAAGGAATATATTCATATATTACAAGTTCAAAACCAAAACGACATATGTACATACAGCACATGTGTGCATGTACTATATCATTTAAGCAAATAACGATAAAAAATCAACAGCAATAAGTTCAACATTTGCAGAAATATGCAAAACTTTTGCACAACTACAACTGTGAAAATTCAAATATTTATTCATCCATGAATATACAAACAAAATATTATGATTAATCTGCATGGGAGCATAAACAATGGTATTACAATGGGTCTTTTTTATGTATGCTATCTTGTCATATCCTTTTTTTTTTTTTGCTTCTTCCTTGCCCTTTCTCTCCATACGAATGCGTACTCATGCAATAACACTGTAAACTATTTGCATCTTACTTGTACAATTTTAACATTATCATATAAAATAAAGTTGAATTATACACGATCCAATACAAGAAAGTTTTTCTTAGGAAAAAAAGTAGAAACAAGTAACAACAATAAAGAAAGCGTTGTTCCACAATGCAGAGAAAAATAAGGAAGAAGGAAGATAAAGTATCACTCGACACACTGCAAGCAATGGCTGAGTGCTGGCAAGATGCATGTGAGTTACTGCAAAACTGACTCATGGAATATAGAATTACTATTGCACTTGTTTGTTGAAATTGTCCTGGCAAAAATTTATTTATAGATATAACGTTAAGATTTGATTAAATAACTACAAGAACGTTAACAACATTTGTTAAAATGAAGCTACTGCCCTAAGTCATCTTTTAAAAAAACTACCAAGCGTTTCAAATGTCTTCATAGAGTTTCATTTAATTAGCCATCGCTAAATATCAATTTTTTTATATAAATATCCAATAAGTTATGACAAGAAATAAAATTATGTTGTATTGCATTTCCGGTTTTATTTCATATTCGCCATTTTTGCGAAGAAAACAAAATTTCTGCAGGGTAAAAGAAGAACAACAGAAGCTTGAATACACCAGACACCCAAAGAATAAACTCAAAAACTCTTTGCGCAAACAAGCAAAAACTAACATGCACTCCTGCATCTGAGAAAAACTTATTACGAAATATCAGGCAGGCAGGCGCAAGAATGTTTCGCAAGTTATTTCGATGTGGCAAAAGTTTTCCATTTTTCTACTGAAGTAGATGCATGTGAAAGTTTTGTCAAATTAAAATGAGATAAACAAAATATTGTGCTTTAACACAAAAGAATTGCAAGCAACTGCTCTACGTATGAGTAATAGTGTATATGGATATTTTTCTATAGAAACAACATCACGTGACAAGCATTTGACAATGCTTACGAGAAACTTTCTTATTCATGCAATTTGCTTAAACACGAGAACCATTATTACATTTTATATGAAATAAGTTGTAGTATTGTGAAAAATATATGGAGTAAAATTTGCATAGCGTTTTGATATTTTTAAAATTATCTGAACTGTAGAAATATTTAAAGCAATTAATACCTGTGGAAAGCTTTAGAGATTTACACTGAGAAAACGATTTGTTTGAGCATAGCAAACTTATATTTCACATAGAGCAATTAAATATTTGATTGAGTCAAACATAAAATGTTGCTGCCAACATTTAATACTATTTGATCCAGTTGCAATATGTTTAACTCAAACAATTATTTTATTGGTCTATATAAAATATACGTTTGTTATATTCAAACAAATCGTTTTCTCAGTGCAGGAATGACAAATTTATAAGTTTTTTTTAAATTATCCAAATCAAAAAAATTTTCAAGAAACTTCTACAATAAAAAATTTAATTTGTAATAATAATAATCAAAGTTAACCTCAACTTGAGGTTGAAAATTGGTTGTCAGGTCAAAAGCAATGTCATTGGTGTTTCACTGACTAAAAACCTTGTATTTTTTGCCACAAATTTCTATCACTATCTTACCACGTTCTCACGATATCGGTCTGGAAAATTTAATATATAGCATACTGTAGAATATATATCGTCACGGGAGCTCTTAGTTGTTCTACATTTTGTTTTAAATTCAGTTAATAATATTATATGATATTTTTAAAACGGCCCCTTTCGATTTGTGTCTACAGTATTATCATAACTGATATACATGATCGATATAGTTTTTGAAAGTCTGTTGCATATCTCATATTTTCCACATCCAAATTCAAACAAATTGGTGTACTTTTATTGGAAATATCTTCTTTTTTTTCGAGGGGTGTACAAAGTGAAATACTTTTGTAATTTTCTTTGAACATAACAAATACTAGACATAAGTTTTATCCCCAGAGAGTGGAAGTTCGAGGATCATGGTGCCCATTCACTTGCTATACCTAGGCTAGTATTATGTTCGGACAAATTCCAATGCAAACGCTGAAAGAAAGTATCTCAATGAATTAGTAGTATAGGTAGGTCGTAAGTCCAGTTCTGAAGACTTAGACTATCAATAGTAATCGTAATGATGCGGACAAAGTATCACATGAGATAAAGAAAGATTATCGTTGATTCGGTTGCGTGGTACAATTCATTCAATTTTTCAGTAGTTTTCTGCAACACCTAACGTTCCCATTTCAAACTTTATAAAACTTTCTTAGAAATATAATTTCATAAAAAAGGCAAGTTTTATGGTGCTTAATATTTTCTTTTAAAGGAAACAACTGGAATGAAGTAGAAAGACTAAGGCATGAGACAACGTTTGTACAAAATTCAAATTTCACAGAAAAGTCAATAGCATGACGGTCTTAAGGAATCAAAAATGGGACATACCAAACTAATGTAAAGTAACTCGACCTAAAGAATGAAAAAATTATTCAATTAATTTTGGGTCATGCATTGCTTGAATTTCAATCTTAAAACTTATTATTTATATTTTGGCAAGTTATAAAATATTTTCTATGGGCTAAGAAATCATATCAAAAACATTTCGAAGAATACATAAACTTGAACCTCTATTATTCTAAAAGCCTCCCTGTGATTCAAATGCAGTTTTGTGTACAGTTGAAGATATAAGTGAGAAATTTTCAAAGAAAATAAGAAAAACGCACGTGATCAGTGTAGAAAATATAAAGAAAGAAGCAAAAGTTTAAAAAAAACATATAATTTTTTGGATTTTTCCTTTGCTTCTTAGAAATACAGACTTAAGTTTCAAATTTCAAAGAAATCTTCCACAAAATTTAAGTTAATTAAGTTGCTGCACTCAACAGTTGACCCCTCGACAATGCCTTCTCGCTTTCTATACTTCCGTTTCCTTGCACTATAAGCGCGCACGATACTAGTGACATACATTCAAGCACACACAGACACATACAATGATGTGTTAACGTGAACACAGGACTTCTCTTTCAATTACCGCCCAACAACTAAAGTGCAATGCAAAACACAAAAGTTTATTGTTGGGTGTGTGTACGAATTTAATACGTATGTATGTATGTGTGTGTATCAGTGCAACACGCCAAAAGAGTTGTTAAGTGACTGACGTACGATGTATATGAAAGGTGCCCAATTTTACAAAACATGATATGTTGGATGCAGGCGGCTCAGAGCAGTCATTCAAAGAACATAACACCCGCACTCTCGCGCATACCGTCCATCAGCGCACCGATAGCATGGAAAATGGAAAACAAAACGAAAAACAGAAATCAAAAGCAACAGTGAGAGCCAACCGACGACCAACCTGTTAAAGACAAAAAGTAAAGAAAGACGCGTCGACAGGAAACGTAGGAGGAAGTTTTAAGCAACAGCGCAAAATATTATTAAAAGGACGTCTCACTGTTGTTGACGTTAACCAAGTTTGTTGCTGTTGTTCACGGTTTTCCTTTTATCATTTTTTGTTGTTGCTGTTGTTATGCATACGTCACAATGTAAACGTAGATTTTAGTAGCACTTTCTATATCTCGTGTACTGTTGCGTTTAGTTGCATCAGCGCCCTTCACTGAAATAACTAAATTAACAAGTGGAATACCACAGTTTGAAGCATGAAGTACAGTAATTTGAATTTAAGAAAAGGGAAAAAATCTATTTAAGGATATTAACAGTTAGATTGGGTGTAGACAAAATCATAGTTATGGGAAAGAAACTTTCGTCTAAATGAAAATATAAATCACCCAGAAATCAGAGGATTAAAAGATATGCTGCTGATGGAAGAATTATCCGCAATAATCTTAATGATGCTCTCAAAAAGTAATATGCAGTAACGATGCAGCAGTTCATCGTACAATCTTTCCCCCAACGGAGTTTCGGTAGTGAATATATTCAGGACTGAACAGTACTTACTTTGTGATTGTTGTATGATGAGTTATACAAAATTTTTTGGTCTTAATGAACGCTACATTGCCGTAGTAATAAAAAGTTTCATTAGCAATAAAGTTATGGACAGCAAGATTTTCTATCGAACCCAATTCGAGCAATTGTCAAAAATCATAACACTTATGTATGTAATTGCTTATGTTGTGGTATTAAAGCAACTGCAAGGAATATAAACAATTAACAACGATGCAATCTCCACAGCAAGAAATTGGCTGGTAGCAACAGTTTTCATTTCTAGACCACAAACGCAGATGCGATTATAAATTCCAGTTGCAAAGCCGTATAGTATATAAACACTAACGTACATGACCACACATTTCAATCAAAAGAGTCAATGATATCCTAGGAGTAGTGCTGGGAAATACAGTTTCGAACTAGACATGTAGATGTTTGGAGCATCTCTTGGGCTGAAGTCGAACTTGAACTGTAATTCTTGTGGTGTCAGCGACTTTAGTTAGCAGCTCTAGTAACAAGGCAATTAAAAGTTATTTAAAATGTTAATGAAGGAGGAAAATTAGAAAGTATGATCGTATTCTAGAAAAATTAATTTTTAATTTTGATTAGTTAGATAATATGAATTATCTACAATTTTAGTATGCTAGTTTGAAAAAAAAAGAATTGAGAAATTATCATTGTTTCAGTTTAACCATTATGGCACAAAAATGACCCGACGAGTTTCTAGGTTAATATAAAACAAGCTTAGCTTTTTGTTGCTCACCCAGTCACCACTCTTTAAATCAGTTTGACGGACGCAAATCAGATATGATTAGAAACTAAACGAAAGAAGTCCACTTCCCACTGAAACAATAGATTACTAACGTAAGCAAAGACTACATAGCTGAAGGTTTATAAAAAGAGTCGGCGCACCATAACTGATTACCATACAGGATACAATATCTTGAGATGCCACCTTTAGAAGATAAGCCTGTTTGCTGAAATAATATGTGAATAGGCCCTTCAGATAAAGATCAATCTGATTTGGAGAGTAAAAGTCAACAAAATACTTCACTTTATAATATATACTATACAAGTTGGCGCAATAAATCAAAAAAAAAATATGGCTCCCAAAGCCTTGAAAATTTGTTATTGCAATAAAATTTATTCAGAAAGAACTATATCAATAAGAAGCATTTTGTGGGCAAGTAATCGGAGAAGCTACTGTTGAATTAGAGCGTTAAGTTAACACTGTCGCTGTCTAATCCAACATTTTAGTTAAACAGAACTTTTCAGTCATGTGCGTGTTAGCCCTTTGCAACTTTTTAGTCGTCTACGACTTTTTCCGTCTAATCCGACTTTTGAATCACTTGCAACCTTTTAGGCTTAAGTGACTTTTTACAATTATATAATATTTTATTCGTATACAACTTTTTAGTCTTATGCGCCTTTTGCTCTTATATGAATTTTAAGTTCGATATTACATTTTAGTCGTAGGTATGCGACGTTTTGATCGTAGGCTTTAAGCAACTTTACACATCGTAGGCTTTAAGCAACTAACGATTTTATCGCATTTGACTTTCTTGTCTTACGCCACATTTTAGTCGTGCACGACTTTTTAACCTTTTGCGTTTGTATACTCCAATGAAATGCATAAGTCTTGTACGACATTCTAGTTTCATGTGATTTATTAGTTTCACGTAACTTATCGTATGTGACGCCTACTTTCAATACAACATTTTAATCTTACTCGTAGGTTACTTTTCAGCCTTTTTAGTTAGTTAGTTATTCACATGAAAATTATTGGTCTTATGCGTATTTTTAATTTCATGCGACTTTTCAAACTTATTTAGTTTTTAATATTCAAAACCTTTTTAATCACATGTGAGTTTTTAGTTTTATGCAATTTTTTAGTCACATTACACTCTTACGACTTTTTAATCTCATGTAAATTAATTAAATACGACACATACGTCTTATGAAACTTTAACTACACATGTAGCTTTTGTCTCATGCAACCTTTTAATAAAAAGCGACTTCCTAAACTAAAGCAACTTCTTTGAGAAGACTTCTTTTAGCTTCGGGAAGTTGTAGCGTCAAGGAAAATTTCTTGGAAATAGCCTGCATCACTTCAATGGCACTTTCACTGGAAAATAACTTTCTGATGGTAGCATTTAAAGCAGTCTCTTCATTTGAATAATTTCCTAGCAAAGAAGATAATGACTACATTAAAAATGTTTGGGGCATTCAGACTGCCTGCTTGTATTAACTAAAATACAAATTTTAAAATCGGTTTTATATGGGACCCCTGAAAAAATTATTGCTCAATAAATCCTCCATAAGCTTAGCTATACGCAATTTCTTCTAATCATTTGGACCCACTGTGCATGTGCTTGGAATATATGAGTTTCGCTATTGTTGTTGTAGATGTCCTTATTTTATTTGCTCTGCGGTGCAACTTTAAATCTTGGCTTATTTTTGAATAATAAATTTCATATGCAAATATTTTGTTTGCATGTGATATCTTAACGTGTCCTTCGCGACCTCGTACTCATCCTCGCGCTGTGTCGACTTTCCTCAGTTACATATGGTTGCGCCTTCATTTTCAATTTTGTCCTTGCTGTTGGTTACTTTGTTGCTTAGTGAGTTAGTTCGTGGGTTGTTGTAAGTGTAACAACGTTTTTGCTGCAGTCCTGTTTGTGGCTAAAATAATGCATGTTACCGAGGATTTTAATAAACACAAACACACACACACACACGAGCCGACACATATTAATATCTTTGTATTTGTTTAAAGTTTTTTTTTTTTTGTTACATATACGGAGCGGAACTGCACAACTACATTGACATTCGTGTGCACTTATGACTTGTGCTCATGTGAGACCAACTTATTTCGTTTAAAACCTTGGCGGCAAAGGCGAAGGCACAACAACTCTTTTTTGTTCCTAACATGCTATTTTACTCATACAAACATAACATAAGTATGCACGGGTTGTTGGTATGCATTTTGCTAATGTTGTTGTTGCGGCTCAACATGCTTCTATTTTAATTTTTTTATGCTTCTCTGCACACAATGGTGGCAAAAGTGGAATTATTTAAATTGCATTAAGTTAAAGGGAACAAACTGCAAATTGCGAAAGAAGTAGTGAAATACTCGTGGAAAAAACAGAAAAGTTCAAGGATCAAACGGTACCTGAGCAAGTTATTTGTGAGAAGGAAAGCTCATTTAACACAACCTAATATTAGTTTTATAATTTTGTTAGACGAGTTAATTTAGAACAATTGGAATAATTTTATTACGGATGCATGTGGATGAGGGTGTTTTACAATTTTCTTAAATTAACTTGATGGTTTCTTAACATATAAGTATTTATAGATAAGTCTATTTTCAAAAATTTTAAAAACTCATACTTTTGATATAAATGTGCAAAATCTGACATATGACCTAGTACAGAAATTCATACCAGTGATAGAAACAAGCTCTTTCCACCAATTTACATTCAACGTTGAGTTTTGCCCACTTCATTGGACTATTTAACAAACTTAGGACCTTTTAATTTGTAAATTATATGGTATATACTAAGTTACACATATTTAAATTGTACAACGTTATTTAAAATATTTGCTTCAGCAATTAATTTGACACCACAATTATTTTATTATTAAAAAAAAGTGTAAGCCGAATATATGCAACAAATTCAGCTATCTGCATCTCTGAAAATATCAATGTGTTTTGTACACAGAGCAAAAAAAATTACGCCTTTTTTCATAGCTTTTTATATATAAAGAGCCTTTAAGTAACACAAAGATATAACCGGTCAACACGATTTTTGTGTCGGGTTCCATATGTCAAATTTTGATTTTTTCTACAAAACATAGAGAGGAAAAAATAAAACGACCTAATAGACAAAAATTCATCAAAACGTATTTTCATTTTAATGATACGATTCAAGGTGTTCAAAAGACTACTCCTTTCTTCAAAACAAAAATTAAATTATATCGATATATTTTTTTCTTCGAAATATCGTGAACTGCAATTTTCGAAATTGAATTCGGTGCGGCAAATACCTTCGGAAAAATTTATTTAGGTTTCAAAACCAAAGCTTTGACCAAATTTCGCCAACTTCAGTAATTTATGTTGAAAAATTTTTGAATTCTGAGTAGAAAATTAGTTAAGCTTAACAAACCTATCAAAGTCTATCAATATTGGAAAGCAAACATTTGGAAATGGGAGTTCATGAGCAATGTCTATGTTTTCATGGTAAATAACGAAAGTGGATTTTGGAACCCACTGAGACTGTAACGGTTACTCCAAGAGCCAGACTTCGAAACATTTTTTGCAAATAAATGTTTACACCAATGAATGCGGAAATTACAGTTTTTTGGTCTTTTCACATCTTTTAGATCAAGAAATTATTCGATCCATGGAAACTTTCAATAATTTTCAAACTTATCCAATATTAATTTTCAGCCCCAACCCCACTTAAGGGTGCTGCAATTTGTTATAGAAAATTTTATTTGTTTCTCCGTTTTCTTTAAGAATCAAATTCCTACTCCGAATTTTCATTCCTGGAATTAAAATGAAAAAAATTTTGTATTTTTGTATTTTCATAATTTCAATTTTCCGAAGTTAAAATAAAATTTTTAAAATTTTAATTTCTGATATGGAAACAACTACGGAAGCAGTTCATTTTGCCATGGAAGTGAAAAACCATTCGATTTTTCGAAGAAATTTATTTCCAGAGAAGTGATCTATCCTACTTCGTTCTACATCAGCAGACGTTATCTGAGCGTCTTGGGAAAAGTGTTCCTTAACATAATCTTTTGCAAGAAATTATTCTCTTTTATCTGGGTCGAGATGCAATTTCGCTTAAATGTAATAAGAAACATGTCAAACATGGTAGTGTAGAAAATGCTAGTGTTAAGATAACAACGTTGTAGAGCTGTTTACTACAACAATATTGATCGTAAATAAATACGTTTCGACTCCACGAGGAAAGGAACAACATATTTCTTTTAAATAATTTGAAAAATCATGCGAAATCACATAAAAACACTTTTCTTCTCGGTAATGCGATTATTTAACCCTGAGGCTCAGGGATTTTTTGGAAAAGTTTTAAGCAATTTTAAACTAATATTTCGGCTTTCCAAACATCATTTTTTTGTAAACAAAAAAGCTTTGACAAAAAATTCTGTCAAACATTACATGCACAAAGCGCACAAATGTCTCGTATTCAAAAACTATCTATATGCCAACATTGTTGTTACTCAATACATTCTTCAAGAAATTCCGTCAACTTACGTGTGGGTATCTTATCTACTCGAAGTTTTTCAAGAAAATTTGTTTATTGGCGCAAATTATATTCAATAAAATGTGCTGTATAATGTGGATACACTATCGGTCCTCGAAAATACGGTGCAGTATTGAATATCGATGAATATATTTTTCTGACCAGTTTATAGCTCAAAACTTTCTTACATACATACTAAAGACAGCAAGTGATATTCTACAGAATCCAAATGAAAATTCCCATCTCTTTAAATCCAAATAAAATATTTTGCTCCTCTGAAAATATATACAATTTATTTGTATACAAAAATGCTATGGATTCTGCAAACAAGTGGGTGCCATACTGTGTATTATAAACGATTATTTACTTTTATGTTTTCATACCCATACTAATTGATTTTATTTGCTGTTATCGTAAAAACCTTTCCAGCATTCTGCGAACTACAGATTCATAAAATACAAAAGTCAATTGCACAGAAAGAAAAATCTTTCCTGGAAAAATTTGTTTCCAACGATATTTTTATGCTACCACATGAAGTAGTAATAGCAAAATTCTTATATTCTGTTTTCATATCGTAGAATTAATTATTTACTTACTATCCCACTGGCTATTATTCTCGAGAAAAGTAATTTTTTTCTAAATAAATTATATATGTACATTAAGATCAGCAAATGTGGCATTTCTCTAAGTGTATTTGTTCTCAAAAATTGACAGGAGCATTTGCACATTAATGTTTTAATGAGGTATTTTGGCATTTTGGTTATTCGAACATAGAATAATAGACATAAATGTTAACATTAAATACAATAAAAATTCGTACATAAATACATGATACGTTGTGATTTTAAGAATAATTATTATATAAATAATAGCATTACAAATTTTAAATAGAAACTAAACACTGATTCGTGTGCATTTAGCTCAGTAATTGGTTTATTTAAAGGAATTTAATTGGTAATTAAATATATTTTCATATATAAATTACAATAACAAATGGTTCATTGATTTTAAGACCTTTTAACTGGAATTACTGAAATTTTTAGTATCTGCATGTGCGCAATGCTGCCAAGCCAATCATACGGTGGCCACTTGTTATTACTATGAAAATCGACGTAAAAATGTTAGTCAACTTAGCTAAGTCAGAAATAATCGGATATTTCTGTAATTATTAAACTCTTTGGGAGTTATTTTGTAATGGAGCTATCCCTGCATAGCCGAGACTTCAATTTTTTTTTGAAAGTGCTCTATTCCATGCTTTATTTAAATCGCTCCAAATTCTTTTTATATATATATATTAGGCATTAAATGAGTTTATCGCGAATTTATTTGTTATCGAAGATATCGAGTTGTTAAGTTTGAACGTTTTATGGTGTTTAAAGTACATATTCAAATTTTCATATCTCTGGTAAATTTTAACAGAAAAATCATTTTTTTATATAGTTTTAAAGCTAAAAAGATCAGCTTTCTCGCTAACAAATAAACTCCCGATACACGTGTTGAATCATTTATTGCCTACAATATGTTAATAAATATTGAAGCGATTTAAAATTGGGTTGGTCAGAAAAAATAGGTTTGTATTTATAAGATTGTCTCATATACATACGTATAGACAGTGTGATCCATTTCGGTTCTCTAGGCCAATGTCTCAAGAACAAAGTAAGATAGCGATATATCTTTTGGGCAAAAGTTATAAGGTTTCTAAAGGGTCTAATAAAACCTTTTTTCTAACTTAGGAACTGATTTTCACGGTCAATTCCTATAAACCTATACATTTTATTGCAGATTCGTATTTTATGGGAACAAATTTCAACTTTTACAAATTTATATACTTTTTGAAATGTAGATTACTCACCAGTGAGACATAGACCCCGCTGACGTGTCGAAAACATTGCTGCCTTTCTGGCATTAAGGCGTTCACGATAATTACAACTATCCGCCACAACAACCTGACGTAGTTTACGATTAGGTTTGGGTTTTTATCACGCATAAGTTGAAATATTTGGATGATCAAAAACACTGTCAATTTTTCGACTTTGCCTTAGAATATCTTGAAATTTATGCTTATTTTTCTGAGAATTACCTCTGCGATAAATATGCAATATGATCGTTACAGATCTCAAGTCAATTCATAAATTATTCACGTTGAACCTTTACGTTCAGTAACTAAATCGTTTGTGGTTGTTTGTGGCTTAGTAAAATCATCGGACATTACTTTTTTTCGAAAATGAGGAGGGAGTTGCTGTTTTCAAAGGTGGGCGGTAAAAATCAATAATCAATAACTGTCGGAATGATAAGATGTTGATTGAGTATACAAGTGGTTTCAACAAGACAGTATTATCTGTCATATAGCAAATGTCAAAATTGATATATGGCGTGAAATGCTCGGAATATCAATTATCTCAAGTCATATGGGCACCAAGAAGTTATGATTTTATACCTAAGGACTTCTTCTGGTGAGGCTATTTATGATCATTGGTCATTGCCAAAAATCCATTGACTTTAAAATTGAATATTGAACGCCAAATTCATAAAATATAGCCTGAGTTATTGAACAAAGTTGTCCAAAAATTTAACTCATTGTATTGACCTTAATGAAAGAAGCAGATGCAACCGTTTAGATAACATTATTTTGAAAACATACTTTCATTGATTGTACATGAAAGTGAAATAAGGATTGGAACACTCAATATAAAATGTATGTATTCGTACTTCAAAGGATCTGTTGAGATTACTGCCAGACACGAATAGCCTTTCTATACATGATACCCTGCTGTTCACGAGCTATCGAAAATATGAAAAATGCAAAAATATAGCATTATTAAAAAAAAAAAAAATACTTCAAAATTTATGAAAAATTGATGACTTTAGAACTTTGAAATCTAAGAGCTCGTGCAAATTTTGAAAAACAAATTACTCAAATGCACATAGTATTAATATTCATCAATTTTGGTTTACGTCACAACAGAAATTAAAAACTAGAGAAATTAAATTAAATTGAAAATGGAAAACTTTAAAGTTTCGAAACACCACAACTTCAGGTTGACTATCATCAGCACGCAAAAGTTTTCATATGTAACAAATACTCAAACGCCTACCTCTCAGTGAATAGTGCAACAAATAATAAAGTCTATTCACATAGATATTCAAATGTCTACAATATGGAGGTAGTAGTGCTAAAACTAAACTTAAATGAAGTACTCGTATTATCCGAAGGTATGTGTATATTGAAAAACTTTTGGTAACATAAGTAAACATTCCAAAGAGAGACAGGCTGACAGACAGACAAACAGGCAGTCAGGCAGGCAGGCAGGCAATTGGAAAACTTCACATTTTGTGTGAAACCATTGGTGTTATTTTGATTGGAAACTTTTGGTTTTGTTACCACTTGTCGAAAGTTGTTGCAGTTGCTATCAATCAATCAGTGTTACACGTATTCGCAGCCATACGTTGTTAGGTGGGTTGGCAACAAAATGTGCTTGTGAAAAAAACTTTTGACTAGCTGGCGTTTTCCTGAACCACAATATCAAAAACAATAACATTTGGAGCAAAGAAACTCACATATTAATTGAATGAAGTCGATGTAGTAGAATGAATAAACTCATAGTACGGACATAATCCTTTTCAATAACAATTTAATGCTGACTTAAATGGACTTAAATTAAAATCACCTGAAAATAATCCAAGTTAAGCTCATCTATGAAATTGAACGGTATAAATTGTTTATATATCTAAATAAACCGCTATCCCATTGTGTTGGAAAAAATAAAAATCCCACCCAACTTTCGCCTGCTCCAGCCCACTGGCATTACAATTGCATTCGTTTCAATGTATTGGCATCCAAGGACCACTTTTACCTAACGAGCTGAATCCTTGCACAACAATTCACTATAAAAAGCAGCAAACAAAATAAAGCAACAACAAAAAAAAAAGTTAACAACACAATGAAAAAAAATATCTCAAATCCGATTTGCATGGATTTGTTAAATTTTTTCATTTTATTTCCTTGCAGTGCCTCCTTTTTGCCTCTATGGCTTTTTTAAGCTTTTTTCTACTTTATATTGTTGTTTTTTTTTTTTTTTAATTTCTGTAGCACTATGATTTCGCATGTAAGCATCCTTGTAAGCCTCATGTCCACAATTGACGTTCTCGCTGTGCTTTAGTTTCTTACTTTACTGCACTTTTTTTTCCTTGCAACTTTTTATTTATCTTTTTCATCTTCAATGTTCAGATATTTTTTTAATGTATGTATTTTCCTTTTTATTTTCTATCTCAATTGTATTTCGTTTTGTTGTTGCTCTATTTTACATGTCATTCGATGTTTTTTGCCTTTTCATATTGCCAGGACTTGTATGTTGCTCTCTTGCATCCAAATGTCCATCTGCAATCTGCATACTTGTCACTGATGTCGTTTGTTTCGTATTCAGTTTTGCTTTTTGTACGCTGTCTTTTTTCTACCTCTAAAGTTTATGTTGGACAGTGAAAATTTTTGAAACTTTAAGTAAAAACTTATTGACAGCTAACTTCCATGCAAATTTTATTAAATAAAAATTTTATTATATATGAAGTCCATGTGATAAACATTTGACACTTGCGAGATCTCTGATTAGCTAATTCATTTTATGATAACTAATAGTTTCAAAAATGAAATGCAGCAGAGTCCTTGGCTTTGAATTGTTTGTTTTTATAATCAGATTGCTATTAAGTAAAGCCTGCTGCCCAACGTTCCCATACTAATTTTTGTAAAATGTGTATGAATTATTCTTTTTGACTGCACTTCAAAGATTTGTATGCATCGTAGTTGCCACACCCACACGTTCAGTGCTTGCTTGTATCGTTAGTCTCTAACTTAAGGTTAATTTAAAATTTTTCCTGAGTTATATGGCTTTTGCATTAGCATCAAAATCAGTACTTTTTTCATTTGTCTTATTTTTAGACTAAAAACAGTTCGTTATCTATGCCAAATCGTTAAAAAAAAGAGCATGGACACTTATAAAAAATGGATTAGATACCAAAGCGAAGCAAATAATTTATGCTTAGAGTTACATATAGTAAAACTTGCATAGGAGCTGGCCAAAAAATTTATGAGATATGGATTTGCGAAGGATGTTCTTGCACAGTTAAGCAATCTCTACACTTAACATAAGAAAAAGGCTGGATACGCTGCAATAACTAAAAGTTTTGCTAATATATTCATTTTGCATTACTTTACAAAACAGTTGATGTCAAACAAAAACGAGCTAGCAAAAATGCGAGAGTTCCATGTAAATTTTTTTTTTTTCAAAAAACGTGACACAAAAAACTTGATAAGGGATGTATTAAATTGAAACCTGATGATATGGGTAAAAGCCTGACTCTGGATTCAAAATCATCACCAAAGTTTTTTTATTTTTCATCTCTTTTTGTCTGCGTTTTGTACTCAAAATTGGAATCGTAACGATTTCTTTGCTTCTATCAGCTTCTTTACCATACTATTTCATTGCAAATTGTGTTGTTGATGTAATGACCACATGTACAGCTTTGGCCTGTCATTTGGAGGAGTGCAGCACTTAGAAATGAAATTCAATTCATTGTTAACGTTAATATTCATTGCTGTTTTCTTCTTTTTTAGCAGTTTTATTCATATATTCTGAAACACAAGACTTATGCTAAATAAATATTTCCAAAAGTTTTGCTATTCCCTTCATTAAATTCATTTTTATTTTTCCATAGTCTTTGGTATCCATTGAGTCTTCCAAAAGAGAGAAAGAGAGAGAAGAGAGATCGATTCCTTTGATGCTACTCGTTATGGTATTTTACACTTTCTGTTGACAATGTTTTCATTGTCGTTGTTGGTGCGTTCCAATTATCATTGATATCCACTCATTCATTCTATGTGGGATTTTCAATGAAATATAATGCCTCCTACTGACTGTAGAGACAATTAGATCAACTTATAATGGTACCTACTTGAATGTCTCCTTTACTAATGATGTGAACGTTTCGCCAATAAGCGTATATTTTCCAAAGCATATCAATGTGTTCTTTAATAAAGAGCAGTTTCGTGTTTGCATGATTTTTTTTAGTAGATATTTATGATTTATTCATTCTCCCGAGATCGAATAAAAATTTGGTAAATTGTGCATATGAGAATACCTTTTCTAGGAAAAATGTGATTGGTAATCAATTTGTTTGTCTAAGTTTCATTTCCACTAGTCGTGGTTAATCAGATTGACTTAATTCAAAGTTTATTTTTCGTTAGGAGCTCTCAAATCAATGTGCTAGTTTCGCAAATAATTCCTTTATGTGTGTAAAATTTTGTGAAGATGAAAGGCGGCAAGGGCTTGTTTTCGCCCACAGCTCCAACAACAGCAGCAGAGCTATATTTTATTTTTATTTTTATACACTATTTAAAGTTAAAATATCACGAAGGCACATTAAGTTAGAATTTGTTAGTTAATAGGTATTTAATTAGAATAATTATTTTATAATCGCACGGAAACGGATGGGAATTGGATCTAAGTTGCATTACCTTAACGCTCAGGTGGCAACTCGAGTCAGTAGTGCTACTGCACCAGTGATATTATCGATCAGCTGCTACAATCACGCAATGGTGAAATCAAACAGAGCTAAATGAAATAAAAGCGAGTGTACAGCCAAAAATCGAGACAGTTCTGCCGTGCCGCCAATAAAGGCGGATTTAAGTCCCAGCAAGCCAGCAAGCACTTTAACAGCAGTTACAGTGGTAGCAGCAACGTGGAGCCAGGTTATGCGTTGAACAGAATTGGAACGGGGTCGGGAAAATGGCAACGATTACTCGCTGTCCAAAAAATATTAGAATTAAATCTAAATAGACGGCTACCCGTCGGCAGGTTACAAGTCGTTCGCTGCAATTCTGTTCAATTTCATACGATCAAGTGTTTTACAAAATTTGACAGCGAGTAATCGTTCCCGACTCCGTCCCAATTGTGTTCAACACATTAGTATTGTTAGTTTGGCTGTAAAGAGTAGAGTAGAGGTTGTGACTGAGTGGACAGTACATATATTTTTGGCTTACTGTTGAGCTATTGTATATGTACATTTGTGACCTAAAATCTGACACACATACGGACAAGCTAAACAAGAGGCTTCTACAGTGACTTTATCGCTTCCGTAGCAGTTAGTCACGGTGGAGTTGAGAGCAAAGCTGAAAGTGAAGCTAGACATTGCGTGGGCAGAACACTCATTGATACTTTTTCGCAAGGACCTCACTACAACGACTAGGCGAAGAACGCAGTGAAAACACGCCGACCAGGGTACGCTGACGTGACGAGTAATATTGAGAAATAGTTTATCTTTAATTTTACTTACATATATATTTTTCTAATTACAAAGAAATAAAAAATCTAGAAATCACAGAAACTATGCAACTCTCCCATTTCATTAAAAGAGCCGCTCCTCGCAAATTATAAATTTTTGTGACCAAACCTCTTGACTCCGACGAGTCAAAACCTCCGCCCGAAGGTTCGTTACAGTTTATAGAGGAGCTTCGCCTGGAAGAAAAGTTTTTAACGTCGTTAAAAAAATTATAAAACGTGCGAACAATCTTAAAAATCAGAAACCTAAAATTTTTATTTGCTTTTTTATTTATATATTTTTTCACTACTTAATCACTACGAAATATTTCTTAAATGGACTTTATAAAAAAATTTAAGTTTAAATATTTAAAACTTTGCGTAAATTATTAATATGTCGTAACTGCTGCAGAAATTACAGCCCTTAAAATTTTCTTCCCATGTTATAAATTCATTTTGTGTAACAGGGCGTATGAGTAATATTTAATTTGGTTCCACATTAATTACATTATTCATTCGATATCACACTCTTCAAGGGGCTGTAATTTTCATAAAAAATAAAAAAACTAACAATTTATACACCATTTCGAAGACAGAAATCCAATTTGTTTTGCACTCCAGCGTTCAAGCATATGCGGCGCTGAAAAGCAGTAGAATTACATGGAAGAGTTTAAGTTAAACTTTTAGTTTTCCGATTTTATATTCACCCTGTGTTAAAGTTTTGTTACATCTTTCAGAGTAAGGTTTTTAATCTATGCAATTGATTAAACGGATCAGAAGAAAAATGTTTGAGGTGGTCTATGATCTAGTTTAAAAAATTAGACAATTTTTGATTATTACATAAATGTACATACCTGATCAATGACCCCCAAAAACGCAAGAAAACATATCTTGTGGCAATTCTAATGAAAAGATATATTTCCGCGCACAAAAATTAGCCAATATGTATTTAGGATAGTTCCGATAATTTTCCTTTAATATTTTTTTATTAATCAACAACTCAAAAACCCATTTCCCAAAATTATTTTATTCTAATGATTAATTTATACCGTAGTGCGTAAACTACACTCAGGTTGAGGAAATTTCTTGCCAATCAGAGTTTTTCAAAATTAAATTAATAACGATTTAATTAGTCAGCTAGGTGCAATTCAAAATGCACTACAGACATTTTGTACTCGGTTTTTTGATTTTTATAAAAAATCTAAAGTTCTTAAGAAGATTTTTTTCAGAATAAGCAAAGAAAAAGAATTTGAGTCGTGTAACTACAGAATAGACTGAACTCTATAAAGTTTTTTAAAGAAAGTGCAAATTTTTTATTAATATGTGAATTATGGTTGTATTTTTGACTCCTATATTTGAGTTCCAAAATCATGTTAATTTTGATTGATACCTTAAAAAACAGTTTTTTTTCTTCTTTAAATCAAGGAAATACTAACGTAAACAACAAAACAGAACATCGAATATGGCTCCAACCAATCCGACGACATCAAATTGATGACAATTGTAAATATTTAGATGCAAAAGATGGAAATGACTTGGAGAGTTAAAAAAATATTTTTTATGTGATGTCGGGACTCGAATGCATTGTTCCGTTGCTCTGTTTTTATACCCTACACAGAGGGTATATTCACTTTGTCATTCCGTTTGTAACACATAGAAGGGGGCGTGGCAGGTATGGAAAAGTGTATATATTCTTGATCAGCATCACCACCTGAGTCGATATAGCTGTGTCCGTCTGTCTGTCTGTCTGTCTGTCTGTCTGTCTGTCTGTCTGTCTGTCTGTCTGTCTGTCTGTCTGTTGAAATCAGGTTTACGCGAAAACTAAGCTAATTGAATGAAATTTGGCACACAGGTCAAACCTTCTGGCAAACTGCTAGCATATAAAAATGGGCGAAATTGGTTCACAGCCACGCCTTCCGCCCATAATCTATGTAAATATACCCAAGTCCATTTTGAAAAAAAGTTTCTGCGATTTTGATCAAAATTGGTGATTTGGTGAATATGAGAACAACATTAAGATTAGGCTAGGTCTTAAGTTTGCAAAGGCTCTTAAAGAGGCGTGGCACATCCCTAAATTATAAGTTTTATGACGCCATTGCTCGTAAACTGTGCAAGATATTGTGATGAAATTTGGTACACGGATACAGATCTTGTGAATTTTGAATTGCGCATAAAGTGGGCGGAATGGTAAAAGTGGGCGTGGCATTTCTTAGCAATTAAAAATTTGGATTTCGTATGACTCCAAATTGGCACATACGATTTTCATTAAAATTTTAGGGATGATACCACTGAAAGTAGTCAACAATACAAGCCACGTCAATGTACTGAAAAATTTATTTTAAGGGCGTGGCATAGCCTACAATATTTATAAACGTTATAAAAAGAGAACTAACAACGCAATAGTTATGAAATTTAATCTGGCGGATACACTTGCTAAAAGGTGTCTTCTTGCAAAATTTTGGCACAACTGCGCCGGTGGGTGTGGCACCTCCCATATGAGCGAAATACGTTTAATGCTATAGATAGTGTGCTATGAGAGTAATCTTCATAAAATTTTGTGTAGAGGTGTCGGTTACTATAAGCTTCAGAATTAAATGAAACTTGACAAGATTGCATCAGTGGGCGTGGCACCTCCCTCATTCACATAAAGTTGTAAGTGCTATTTTAAGTGAACTATTGGAGCAATCGCCTGGAATTTGATGTAAGTGGTTTACTGGGTATTAGGTACATATGAATCAAAAGCTGGCGAAATAGAAACAGTGGGCGTGGCACCTCCCATACAATTAAAATACCTTAAGTGGCATAACTATCGAAATATCTGAGCAATCATACTGAAATTTGGTGTAAGAAGTTTTTTTATAAAAAGCTATTTCTGCATCAAAATCGGAGTGGATGGCACCAGTGGGTCTGTCACCGCTCTAAACTTTAGGAATAGTTGCGGCACATATCGCAAACTATACAAGCTATTGTGCTAAAATTTGGTTTGATCATCATCGAATATCATTTATTAAAACAAAAGTGGGCGGAATTGTAGGAGTCGGCGTGACATATTTCGTGTTTTTCATTTCTATTTTATTTATTTCAACATTTCCCATATTCTTTTGACATTTTCAGTTTTTTCCAACACTTTCCAACATTTTTGAACCTTTTTACATTATTTTGGACTTATTCAACCTCCTCAACATTTTTTTAACATTTATTTAAAATGTACTTTTGATGTAGTGTAGGGTATGTGAGTTTCGGTCTGGCCGAAGATAAGTACTAGTTTTTTTCTTGTTTATTCATTGAGGTGTATGGTAGCTTTTATTTGATGGATTAGCTAACAATTTCAATTTGCAATGCTCTGTTTGGCAAATGGTAGTTTTGCATATATGCATGTACGTTATCTATAAACAAATACATATGTACATTTAATAACTGTAGTCTCAGTGGTTATGACAAAAGTTTTTGCAGAATGTACAATACTACAAATTTTTAAATAAAAATTGAAATAAAATAAAATTTAAAAAAAATCTACAAATAATTTTTATTGTGAGATTAACGACAATAAACAGAGTATACTCATGATATACTGCTACTACTTCAACAAAGTTTCTAATGCCGCTTTAGTTGAATTTCATATTTTGAAAAGGCATGTCAGATTCGAAAGAAATTAATGCCTTACTATAGTTGATCAGCGTAACTTACAGTTTATAAAAATATTCGTTAGGAAAAAGAAAATTGAGCAAAAATTAATTGAAATTTGCTACACAAGTTACTTTATTCAATTGTACTTAAAAAAGTTTGAAAATGCACCAAAACGCTGCCACTATAGAGAAAAACTTTATGACGCTATGTGAAGAGTTTTTCGTAGCAATAGCAACCAAACTTAATGCAAATACCTGCAATGTCCAAAGCAAGCGCAAGCCAAAATAGGCAAAAGTGGACAAGTAAGCGTCGCCACTCCTATATTAGTATTATATTAAAAATGCTACCAAACTAGCATGGATACTACGAGTGATTTGGTTACAGTACAAATATTGGATTATTTTAGACAATTAAGGGAAACATTTCAATTACAAGCAAAGTTCTTGAAATAGTAAGTACATATATTGAAAAATCAGCGCTTAAAAATGCAGCCTAAGTTGACAAAGTTACTGAAAGTGGCTAAGGTTTTAGCTACTGGAAAAAATTGCTCACGATTATATCTGCATTACTACGAAAGGCACGCCACTGAAATGGTTTTTATATATTTTTTAATATTTGTGATTTGAATATCAATCAAAAATCAATCTGCATTACATTCCACAAGCATGGTGCTTTGCAAATTTCTTCAATGCTTAAAAACCCAATAAAGTATGCTATACAAAATAGTTACGCCGTTTCTCTCTTTTTGTTTTTGCAATAAAATTTTTGAATAATGGTGTCGAACAATGTTCTGCACACAACTTATCAATTACCACCTATTAAATCGATAGAGGAAAAACTTAGTACATCATTTTTTTTGTTGACTGCTTTTGGTGTGATATGACAGATTGACCTACTTATTTTTGATCTGTGATCTTCGATTGCTGCAAAAATTTCATTCGGTAAAACTTTGCTAAAGCGACCCTGTACGACACCGATGATGCCGTGAAGCAATACAAAGTCTCAAGAGGTATACCACAGTGGTCGGTATTAGGTCCCACGTTACGGAACGATATGTATGATGACATATTGAAGATCAATGTACCTACTGGGTGTACATTAGTGAGCTACGCGGACGATATTGCGCTAGAGGTGGTCGATAAAACTATAGAAACCCTACATGTACATTGCAGTTAAGCTAAAATAGGGAAACTCAATAGCTGCGTAGTGTAAATTTAGAGTAAGCAGCTGAGAAAATGTAGGCGGAGCACTCGTGAACTTTTCTTCACTTTTAGAGTAGGCGATCAAGAGATTATCTCTCAACCTTGCATAAGGTACCTTGGTACCAAGGTACCAAAAGATATTCTGGCACGCGAACTGTACTGCTCATACATCGCAGTCGCAAACGCATCCTAAGCGAACGAGAGAATGCACAGCATTCAAGAATACCAGCGAAGGTGGGAAACGTTAGTGAACGGCAGATGCGACTTTTTCTCTAATCACAAATATTGGATCGGCCATAAACATGGAGAGGTTGATTTTTACGTAACAAAGCTGATTAGTGGACATGGATGTTTTTAAAAATATATTCATCGGTTAAAGCATGAAGAAAACCCCTTCGGTCCTGACTGCCCTGGTGAAGTTGAAGATGTTCAACACGTTTTGTTGAATCGCTCACGTTTCATAAACATGCGTCGTGTAATACAAGAGACAGTATCGTGCATGCTTGTGTCTATTTGCGCAAGCAATTGTTTTACAAAAATTTTAAGACTTTAACAACTTGGTATTAAAATAGGAATCAGTGATGGCATTTGGATTTTGTAAAAATGTACTGAATCGAAGCTTGGAATGTACTTTTTAGAGGCCGAATGTACTTTTTTGTCTAGAACAGCCAATTTTACTAAAATGTTCGAAATTATTTCAAACCAATTACTAACAAAAAGGTCCTCATTTTTCCCACCTCAAAAACCTCAGATCAGGCGCCGCTATCAATTATTTAAGTACATAGATGCTCTAGGTTCTATTTCAAAGTTTTGTAAAAAATGCTCTACAATTTTTTATTAAAAATGATTTTCTAACTTTCGCGATATTCCCATGGCACTCAAACTCAGTTCAACATTTTCGCCATATTCTAATATTACATCAGCATTGTTAAGCTTTTACCCTCTATTTCTACAGATTTCTCTGAATATTCAAAAAAGGATGTCATTAAATTGTGAAAGAACTTCTGTTAACATTGGATTCCATCGAAAATTATTAAATGACAATGACCATTTCCATATAACTCTTACTATTCTGATCTGAGAACAAAATTTTGAAACATCACAACACATAAAAATATTTGTTTTTCTTCCGAAAATGTCTCTCTAATAATTTGGTGGTTCAAGTAAATTCCAAATATATTCTTATTCCTCATATATACTGAAATGTTTCATTCGAATCAAAATCACATTAGAAATTGTTCTTTTCTATTTTTTCAAATTTGTGTATGAGATTGGTAAAGAAAAAACAACTTCTATAACTTAGTTTTTTTTTTTAAAAACTGCACCATTGCACTCAATGCTCACAAAAAAACACCTTATGTACTAAGTGTTTTGCTATCCGCAAGTGTAAATATTTTCCACCTTTTCAATACGAAACTTCCAACACATTTCTGGCCAATGTTGTGTTCTGGCCATTAGTTACTTGTTACAGCTGGTTTTGGTTTGGCTCTGTTTCGTTACGTACGTTCTGTTTTGTTTTGCTTTGTTTTTATGACCAATCCAGAGCAATTGCTGAACTGGAAACCATAGAATTTTATTTTGCTGACCATACAATTAGTTTGTGAATTTGTGTTCTCATCAGTCAGTGGTTTCGTCTGTCTTTCTATCTGTTTGGCTATTTGTCTGTCTGCTGACCGTCTGTTGATTTGAATGCATTTTCATTTTTCTTGTGTTTTCAAAGGATATGCATTGAATGCCTTTGTTAGCATTTTCATAAAAAGAGATTTATATAAAAAGAATTTAGTAAATTTTATTTTACTACATAATTTATTTTTCATATTTTAGATTTTTAGCAATTTCTTCTTAAACTATTAGCTAGAAAATAATTTCTTTATTATAATTTTATGTTTTTTTGTGAATAAATTGCATACTCAAATTAGTGCTCATTTTTTTACTATCTTACCATTCCATGGAAGCAGTTTGATTTGCAAGATTGAATGCTATTCCAAAAGTTATTGTAACGACGACAGTCACAATGGTAAGCTACAGAAAGCTACAACCTCGCTTACACAACTCAAGAAAATCTGTTTTTTGAAGCATTGTTTTCAAATCATGCTTCATATCTTCCGGCGAAACAACATAATATACAAATTCGATCGTGGTATTCTTTTTGAAAAAGATATTATTCTGATAACCCCCAATGGAATAGAGAACGTGGTCGACCAAAGAATTCTTCGAGAAAGTCTAAACTGGAAACAAAAGCAAACAAAACTTTAGCAAATCAACTGAGGGGCGAACTCTGTAAAGAAATCATATAAATAGCTTAAACAGTTTAGAGAGGACTCTTAGAAACAGCAAACGCTAAAGAGACGTTCATAAAATGTACTTAGTACACAGCATTTGCTTGGATTGAAGAATCTTTCAAAAGTAATATTTTAATTAGGACAAAATTAGTTCAGTGGAAATTCGAACGTAGCAAACTTTAATAAATTGGAAAAATAGTAATACATTTGCAATAGAAATTTGCAATCACTTACAAAAACTTCAATTCGCAGCTGTTAAGCTTCTTACGAGTGCTAATTAAAATCCAAATCAAATACGAATGCTACAAATTCACAATTTTGGAATATAAGAAAAATTATCAAATTAAACATCGATAAAGCCTTTGCATTTACCATTCATACAGTAGCTCCTCTCAGAGATACGCAAATGAATCCGCTGCAAAATTTTGCTTTGTTTGATCAACCGCAGGGTTACATGGCGTTCACAATCGCATTGAAACAATGACTCGAGAGCGTTCACCACAAATTGCGTATTTCACGTAATGAAAATTGCACAAATGTGTCAACACACGCACACTAATATACCTCAAATGCGATTAGAATGAAAATGGAATTTTTCAGCGGCGTCGCATTGTGTCTTCCACAGGGCGATGATTTCAAAATGACCGCATCGATAGCATTTGTAGGATTCCTCAACGATTGGCGTTTGCTTGACAAAAGTTTAGTATCCGAGCGGTTAATTTTGTTTAAATATTTAAGCCACATTGCGTGATGGCTTTAAAGTAATTATTTAAGCTTACTAGTTGTAGCGTAATATCGAAGAAGTCTTGTACGTGGGCATTGTGAGTTTTAATGGTCCTTTTTGAGAGCAATTTGCATGACTCTCTCAAAGTTTCCCACCTTTAAGAAGTACAAGCGAGTATATTGACTCACTTAGCTTAAGTTTTATTAGTGCTTTAGTTTCTTCTTTTGAGGTGAGAGATCTTGGAATTGAAAAACTTCACCTATTATCTCGTTTTTATGAAATATTTCTTAGATATTTACCGAATGTTTCAAACTGCTTCTCAAAAGTCTTGAACTTGTTGGGATTAATTAAATGTCCAATTAACTTTATCTGCATGAATTTTGGTACCATTAGGACCAAAAGGTTTTCAAATTAAGCGCATAACCATTTTGAGCGTTTGAGTATCTGCAAGGTCTTCCAGATTTTGCTCCAACGTATATTAAAGTAATTAAGGCTTGCGCAGCTGAAGCCAAGTTTTAGCCTGGTTTTTACCTTTTTCGGAAGCGTCTGACTTTGGTCGCATATCAGAAGAAGAACAGCTTATTGTTCTTTAGAGCTGATTCCATCTTAATATCGACCAGTCCCACACACATGATTGGATGTGAGAACAGTAAGTTTGAGAGTTTTCGTTTTGCGGGGATTTCTTTAGTTTAAGGTACTCTCATTTGCTATATAGATATCTGTGAGATGCACTAACAAAAGAAAGAATTTTGGAAGATTCGAAGTGAGGAACAGGCCTGCCACCTTCGGACAGAAGGATATTTATTGGCAAGTCCTTCTTCAATCTCTGAACACAGCTGAAGTTTCAGCTGAAAAAAAGAATATTTGCATTTGTGATATAAACGCCAAGCCTTTTAGTGTATGAGTGCGTTGCTACTTTGTTGTTGTAAGAACGTTGTGAGCAGGCTACTGTGCTCTTTTTCTATATGAAATTTTAGTTACTACTTAAAGCAAGCAGCTACCCATGTGGTTGTTGGATGCATCTCAAAATGAAGTGGATTGCTACAAGTTTTGCGTTCAGTAAGAAGCCACTGACACCGATGTGGAACTTAAAAATTTTTTTATCAAAGCTTGTCCTTCAAGGCCTTAAGACGTCGAAAATATTAGGATGTAATACGATATGTAAGAACCTTCCAGCTGTTTTAGCTTCGAAAGTTGAGAATGTACAACACTCCAGGTGAAAAAATGTTCAGCATGCACCTATAATTTAAAAAGAAAAGGTAAATGTTGGGTCCATGTTTAAGGGATGGCCAGAGACACTAAGCCTCAGAGAATCCCTTAAAATAATCTACTGCTACGTCCATGTCGTTTTATCGCCTAATAAATCAACAGAACTTTGATTTCATATTTCAATATCAGTGCATGTTCACATCAAAGAGTGCAACACCATCTTCATGGTGGCAATACCATTAAAAACAGTCACTCACACAAATGAAATTCCCAAGCCCAACCAAAGTATATTATTTTACAAGTGATTGAGGATTTTAGGTTGATATGCGTTGTTATAATGTTGATTGTGGCAGTGGTAATGGATATAGCGTTCCCGATTTATAATGGATTTATGTTGCATGCCACTTCAAATTGTAGACGACTAACAACTGTTTCAAAAACCACATGAAAAACCGAAAATGTTGTTCATGAAAAAGCATTACTCCTTTGCACTCACACACTCACACTGCAATGCATATGTGTGACTACTTACTTCTATTTTTCAGTATTGAAAATTCAGCACATAACGAACTGACTACAAATTGGGTTACAGGCGGCGACAGCGACAGCGACGGCGACGGCGATAGCATGATGACTCACGAACTGGACACTGAGCACAAACAGGCATTGATATCAATGCCAACCAGTTGTTTTGTGGTTTGCTTTGTCATCTTGTCTGTAAAGTTTTATGGTAGGATGCATGCATTCATCCATACTAACCCAATGAACATTTAAAAGAATGTGAAATCTTTCATCTACCATGCGATGATTTTTTTATTCTTCTGGAGAAGTTTAATTGAAATTAAACTTTTTTGTTGCATATTCTTAGGCATTTATTAAATTTCACATGTTTAAGTGCATAATGATTTGAGATAATTTTTTATCTTATTCGCATTGTAACACTATGACATCAATCTTAGCCGCAAAGCATGATGTCGGCATTGCCATTGCCAGTTGGTTGTCTATTTTCAATTAGATATAAATTCAATGTGTAATCATTTGTTATTTTTAACTAAAACGTCAAAAAGAACGAAGAAAATATTGACGAAATTTAAATTTAAAAACAACGATGATTCCGATATTTATAATTATTGAAAAATAACCATTTTAAATTATGCTCTTCAGCGGGGGAATATGAAATTATCTATTAAAATCAGAAAATGATCGCCTCGGTGATTAATACACATCTGATCCTGGCATAATTATAAATGTTTGCTGGGGATACTCATATATGCGAGCACACAAGCATTCATACCGTCTTCCACAATGCTCAGCCATTTGATGATGATTTTCTGGGATTGACACTGGAATGTAATGCACACACAAAATTCAGTTCGGTTTGTTACTCTCAGATGTCCTTTGTCAGAATTTTGTGGTGCTTCATTAATTCATGTTTAAAGACATTCAATTAAAGTCTAATTTTTTGGGAAAAGCCATCAAATAATAACATCATACATATGTATATATTCGTTCAAGATAGTGGTGTATAGTAAAGATAATGAGGAAACTGACCTTATACAGGGTGTTTTTTTTAGAGGTTTGTTTTTTGAATAGAGATAAAACTGGCATTTTATGGTCAAATCTGGCAACTCTAATGTCATTTATGTTCAGTTTGGTTTGCCATTTCATCATGAACAGGTTGACGAAAGAACAACGCTTGCAAATTGTGCAAATTTATTTCGAAAATAATGGTTCAGTTCGCGAAGTTTACCGCAAGCTCCGTCCATTTTATGGTCGACATAATCGTCCATCAGAGCAATTAATTCGGTTAACCATGGATCGTTTTCGCACTACGTTTACTTTATGTGATAATACGCATCCGCAGAGACGTCGAACAGTGCGCACCGAAGAAACAATTGCCGCTGTAGAGCAAAATGTTGAAGAGGACCCGAATGAATCGATTCGCCACCGTGCACAGCAATTGGAGCTTTGTCCATCAACTTTATGGAAGATTTTGCGCAAAGATCTTGGCTTGCGACCTTACAAGATCCAGCTTGTGCAAGAATTAAAGCCGCGAGACCATGCAATGCGTCGTGATTTTGGTGTATGGGCCGAAAATGAGATTGATCTCGATGCTGATTTTCATCGCAAAATTTTGTTCAGTGATGAGGCTCATTTTTGGTTGAATGGCTACGTCAACAAGCAAAATTGCCGCATTTGGAGTGAAGAGAATCCACATGAGACCCTTGAGACGCCATTACATCCACAAAAACTGACTGTTTGGTGTGCTCTATGGGCTGGTGGAGTCATTGGGCCATACTTCTTCCGAAATAATGCTGGAGAGTCAGTTACCGTTAATGGAGACCGGTATAGAGCCATGATAACCGACTATTTTGTTCCCGAATTGGATGGCATGAATGTGGATGAGTTGTGGTTCCAACAAGACGGCGCTACATGCCACACAGCGCACGTCACAATCGATTTATTGAAGGAAACATTCGATGAGCGCATAATTTCGCGGAATGGACCTGTCAATTGGCCACCAAGATCGTGTGATTTGACACCATTGGATTATTTTCTTTGGGGATATGTGAAGTTGCTCGTCTACGCCAACAAACCAGAAACGTTAGGGGACTTGGAAGCCAACATTCGTGGCGTTATTGCCGACATACGGCCCCATATGCTCGAAAAAGTGGTTCAAAATTGAACCTGTAGAATTGGCTTTATTCGAGCCAGCCGCTACGGCCACATGCCCGAAATCATATTTAAACATTAATGGCATAAGATTATCCTTCCAATAAAGCTAAATTGATGGACATTAAAACGATTTTCTTGTGTTTTATTTCAATTCGAAGCTCTATACCTCTAAAAAAAACACCCTTTATTTATACACAACTAATTGGTAGAAAAGGATGGTCTTACCACGGATAATTACTACTAATGGGAAATTTATTTATCGAACAATAATTGAAATGTGTGGTCTTTTAAGTATCTATTTGATCTAAGAGAAAACGAATTCGACAACCAATTCATGTCTATCTGTAAATTTTAAACGAGAAACTTAGAATATATTCACAAACAATAGTACGGACTGAAATGCCATAGACTGGAAGCAATTTGCATGACAATGTTGAAAATTGGTCGAGTCGCCAAAAAAAAAGAGCGTGTTATTTGTCTCTAAGAATTTGGATTTCTCATATAATCTCCAACGTGCTTTATAAATGTGAAAAATTTTCAGCTTGTAGCAGATTCAAAATGGCATATTTTTGTGAAATTTTTTTATAAGAAATCTATCATCGCCCTGGCAGTGAGTTCAAAAACTTTTACCATATCCTTGTTTAGTGAGTTAGTTTCAGAATCTGAGAAGCTATGTCCCAGCTATTCCTTGTTGAGCTAAGTGACAAGTGGTAAAGTCAGATGCTTTCTGAAGATTACCATGCCTGATTCTTAGTGTGCCTACTCCCTTGTGTTGGGATATATCGGAAAACAAAATATTTGTTCCATCAGCTACATGATTTGGTGATTATTAGCAAGTGAATGTTTGTTACAAAGAGATATTTGTTTCATTCAAAAATGGATTTGTAATTAGTACCAAATATAGGACTTATCGATTAATATAATTCAATTCGCCGGAATGTATGCATGTTAACTTTTATGAAATATTTATTTTATCTAAATGAATTTTTTTATAAAATTTAAGTTTCGGCATAACAAATAAATCCTATAGCTCTTTGTACAAATTATTACATTTTTTAATCTTCGGTATTACATTGGCCACTCTATATTTCCTTATCAAATTTTTACACAGGCATCAAATGATCTGTCCAACCTCCTTCGTCCACTCAACTCCCTGCCAAATTCATCCATCATTCAAACGCAGCATTGCTCAGAAATTTAAAATGACCCAGCCGCTAATTACCAAACATATTTTCCTTTCAATTAAACAGCACAGTCAGTCGGTCGTCAACAAAACTCTATTAATTACAGCTAACAAAACACAAATAAAATGTTGCTAACAAAGCTTTTTGGTTTTAATGCTACAGACACTTCGACATTAAACGAGGTGAAAATTTTACTAATTAAAAGTGTGCGCGCCAGAAACAACAAAACTCAATGCAGTAACGGCAAAGCAAATAACAGTGCACATGTAGCAAATCACTAAAAGTATGCAACATTTTATGCACACAAAATAAAAAAAGCTTCAAATTATCGCAGTCATAAACAGCAACAACAAAAACACTTATTGCAAGTGGAATTCACTGCGAAAAACAAAAAAGTTACGCGCAAAACGTCCATCAAGAAAATTAAGAAAACACAACATGAACAAATCAAATAAACAAGAAATGCACAAAACACAAAAACAGACGAAACTGAAAAATGGCAGGATAAATGAGTAAAGCGCCACAAGGGTAGAGGGGACGAAACAAATGTATGAAAAACATTCTACATGCAAACGGAGAAAACTGTAGTGCTTTTATTTCGCATTTTTTTAGCATGCAACACGGGTCATGAATTCATTTATTAATCAAAATAATTTGCACTCGTTTGCTGTTGAAACTGAGTCGGCCACCCGCCCACACACGAACTCTTATGCCAGCACTCTTAAGGATTTGACGCTAACGAAGTCTCTGTTTCTAGTCGTATATTAAATCTCGTTGAACTACGAAAGTGTATGAAATCGCATGCTATGAGTGGCAACGCTGCAGCGTCAGTCTTGCGGTGTGAAGTGCATGAAATGTTGTAGTTGTTAATAAAATTTGCAATTCCCACGCAGTTTATATTTTTCGATGTATTTGTGTTTGCACATACAAATTATAGTCTGTACATATGTTGCGATTCACATGCCCCAATAGGAAAAACTTTTAGGATGACAAACATTTGGTATGAGTGTTTCCTTGTTCTTGTGGGACTTACATTTAGTGATTTTGTGTAACAGAAGTTAAAAGTCAGCCCAGCAATATGCTGAAGTTGAGCAAGATGTCAATCAACGCAGGCCTGAAATGGTAGAAATTCCTCAAAGTATAGCCATAATTAAAAAACTCTTCATTACTGCTAAGTCATTTCTGCATTACTCATATATCTATGAAATGATCGCAGGGAAAGATTTGCAGACGTCTGCTGTACAAATAACCAAAACAGAGCACACCATAATCTCTCTTGTCCAATCTCTCACCATATTTACCAGGCTTTGCTGTCGGCGTGTGTGAATTTAATCTATGTAGTTCTCGGACGCAATCGTCGTGCGGCTTAAAGATTTTAATCGGAAACAATGTTCACAATCGTCCTTGCATGGCATATAGCTTTGCCATCATCATCGTATTTGCCATTTTACTTGACCCTCGGAGATGAAAGTTCCATTTATCACACGAAACTGTGTTAAGCTACAAAACTTTGCATATCTTGGATCCTTCAACGCTTAAGATTTATTTAAAAACATAGGTTTTTCACGAGCTCCACACTTTTTTTAAGTTTGATTTGGCTTTATTTTGTCGCATAGAGATATATACGTCACGTCTTCATCGTTGGAGATGTGGTAATCGTAATTCCGTATTAAATCTTACTATACTATAAAGTACTTCAAATTGAGTATTTTGAAGTCACTTTTACCACACTCGATTACAGCAGTCCTTGCATATTTTAGTCTTATCATGCTCACAAACATGCGTCGGAGAGCATTTTATTATCTTTTCTAAATGGGGTTGTATGGTAAAATGTTTCAGTGTATGACCGCAAACATCAAACAATAAAAATTGCCAAACCAAAGCGTGATCATAACAAGACAAAAGAAAAGGGAAAATTGATAAAGTCAAGAGGGAGAGAGAGAGAAAGAGCAATGTTGAAAAATTGGTTTGCTAGAAAGCTAATACATATAGTAACAGAAGTAGAGTACATCGCCCCAATATCAAAGCAAAGCAACAACCTCGGTGCGATAAAGTGCAACGAATCGCGCGCGTTAAATTGCATCTGCAGCAACAGCAACGCAGCATTAACTTCACAATCAACAGCAAAAGTTTGCCCTTGTAGCTGCTGCCGTTTTGCATCGCTCTTAAATGTCAGTGGCTTTTGTATGACGCCACCACCAACATGGCGTCACTAATATCTACCATTTGAACTCAATAAAACCAAAATTTTAAAGTTTTTAGTGGCAAATTAAAAAGTTTTTTTTTTACTGCATCAATAAATGGATAGCAATATTAAAAAAAAAAATATTCGGCACTTATTGATTTGTACTTTTAATTTGTAATGGAATTAATTGATTTGAAATAAATAAAAGGAGATATCGTCCTTTTGCATTTCTGCAGACTTCATTGTTTTGCTAAAATATCTCGCTAGTCGCTAGCGTATTAATGTACTTTTTTTTACAACTTCATAATTTTTTTTTTTTTTGCTTTTAAATTTTATTTGTGAGAGTTTTATTCATCAATAAGTTGCTTCTTCACTGTCTACCTCTAACTTGGCGCAGCAATTCTTTGCTTCTCCCTATTTCTATTTTTTCTGTAGATAATAACAAAATTTTACCCCCTATTGTACCCCATGGGAGCGAAGAAGGAATTGTTTTGATTTTCACTAGTGTTTGCTCTTGCTGCTTCTGCTGCTCCTCTGGCATAAGAACTCTCACTACGAACTGAAGTAGCGAACAAGTGCTTCATCAATTCAACGAGGATGCGATTTACCAGCGAGCATAAGTTGTTCTTGTTTTTGCTATTGTTATTGCTTCTATTATTGTTGTTGTTATTTTTCTTACAGATGTTGTACTTGAAATTAACAATAAAAATTTTAGTTCATTAGTGCCTGGAGAGTTAGTTAGTCGGAAACAATGATTTTAAACATTGTAAAAATAAAGATAAATTGTTAAGTACCATCGTAATAGAGTGCGATAAATACAGACGGGTAGTTGGCAGTTGCAAGTTGAGAGAAATAGTCTGATAATGCAAAGATGTTAAAAAAAAATTGAATTCATTTAAGGTTAACTTTTAGTATTTGAGCTCAAGTGTTGTAGTTTTTAGCATTCAAAAGAGCATAAGTAATAACCGACAGTTGATATAAGTTTTGTAAATTTTGTGTTCAACTGTCAAGGTCATGCCTTAGATTTAACTAGTAATTGGGAAAATGAAATAAAATGTGATGAACTACAAGATGAAGATACATAGTTCCTCAAAGGAGTTCTCACTTTTGGTATTAGGAAAAGACTACACTCAAATGGTGATGAGTGATTTCGATTACTACGATTTCTAATATTGAAATTTCGCACTCAGCTCTGGGACATTACTGCCTGAGTGTCGTTTACGTTGAATTATCTGTTATGTATCACATTATTTATAGTATTATACGATGTTCCAAAATTTCACAATCGCAAATAATATAAATAAATCGAGATCGATTTCAGGAGAATTTAGCAGACCAAATTCACTTGACGTTTCTGAAAATTGTATACATAACATCTATATCTACAAGTCTTTTGGAGTTCACGACGCTTGTTATAAGCGGACTCAAGCGAAATCAGCAAGCGGATGTTATATAAACGGATTTCAGCAAAGCTTTCGACTGCGATCCTTCATCGATATTAAAGTGGATTGGATCGCATCTTATGGACAGAAAGCAACAAGTATAATTTGACAACGTGTTTTCTAAACATGTAACGATTTCATTTGGAGTTTCTCAAGGCAGCCATCTTGGCTCCACACTATTTTTACTATTTATAAAGGACTTACTCTGTGCTACAGACTTGTCCCATATTTTAATGTATGCTGATGATGTAGAGCTTTTTTATTCTTTTAATAATCATTTTAATCCTAAAAATTTACAATCAAACATAAATGAACTTGTTTAATGGTGTGATACAAACTTGATGACCCTAAAACGCAAAAAGTGCAAACAAATGACTTTAGCAATAAGGAAAGAAATTCAAACTTCATATTCTATAAACGGTGTAAAATTGTAAAAGTTTGAAATTTTTGTAGATTTAGGCGTCACTATGGATAAAAAACTTCGCTCCAACATTCATACCAGATTAGTGGCGAAGAAAGCAAAAGGTGTCCTTTAATGATTCCTACACGAGCAAGCAACAAAGTAGAAATTTTAATTAATTTGTGATCGGATATTGCTCAACCCATCATTCCGTTTAAAGAAACAGTGCAGTCCCGGTTGCCGATCCGTACTATAGACGGATGTGCCTCACACGTATGATTTCGCATAATGAGCGCAGAGCAGTTTGGGCTGTTTCTGGTCGGTCACCGATCTGTACTACAGACGGATACGCCTATCGTGCGGTCAGGCGAATAAGTGGGACCGCAGAGTCCGATCGTAAAAAAAAATTACCACAATATGTGAGTTTCATGCCTACAAAATTTATAAATAGCAACCTGACTGTCCTTTAATAAAAGACATAATTAAATAAATATATGTTGCAATGCATCAAACAAAACAAACACCATCTTACACTCTATTCGCTATAAATAGAAGAGCAAAACAGCAACTGGTGCCATTACACAGTCAGCAGCAGTAGCAACCACAATCACTGCCAGATTTACGAATCAAGGGTGGGGGCCTATCCGGACTGAAAAAACGAAACCGAAGTAACCGAATCGACCCTATCAAAGACTCGTTTATGAGCTTTAACTTTTCAAAAATTATAGAAATTTTTATTAATAAAAAATTAGGTTATTAAAAAAGCTGAAACTTAAAAGTTTAAATATATATTTAAAATTAAAAAACAGTTACATAAAAAATACTTTTCTTGCTTTCTTCTCAGCAAATTGTTTGATGATATTGTCTATATTTGATTTTTCCACAATATCAATATTTTCGCTAAAATCGTTAAATAATTCAAGCCATCTTGAGTCATTGAAGTTCTTAGAGGATTTTTTATCAACTTTAATCATGAAAATGTTTGCTCTCCGGTACAATTACTGATCATCAAAGTTAAATTAATTCGTAAAATCATTTCCATGTTGGGAAATGATTCTCCTATATTTTTATCCATGATAATGGAATACATTTTTTGCTCCTTGCTGATAGTATGCTGCTGGTTGAACTGAAATTCTGATAGCTCAGAGCAGATAGCTTGGAACTGTAAAAGTTCCATTTCTAAATTGGAATCGATGTCATCTATGGATATATTAATCAATCTTTCTGAATTTTCCGATATCTCAGTTCGTCTGGTGGGGTCCGGCACTGACCACAACACATATCATGTGCAATGGAATTCATGCAAGAGCGAAGCATCTTTGATATGTCAAATGAAAGAGCAAGATATATGACGATGTCAGCAAAATCGGTAAATCAATGGATCGTACGAGAATATTTGAGCATTTATATATCCATGTATTATATCCATGCTGAAAATTAAGTTCCACGTAGTGTTTGTCAGCGCTAAAGCCGATGCTCTCTTGCGCACTGACTTGCTCGGCTTTTCACGTAAACTGCTTTCAATACGTTCATTTTTTTTTGCAGCTCTTGAAAACAGGCTGTGCCTGCTTGCGGCTGAACGTTTTATACGGAGCTTCTGCACCCATATTCTAATTAGAGTTTCACTGGGTACGTCATGTAAACGACGAATATTAAACCGCAAATAAGATCATCATAAGGCAATTATGCAGGAATCGTTGACTTTATACAACGCTTCTACTTCGAATGTTCGATGCTCATTAGTTCTCTGCTATAACGTGACTAAGCGTTCCATTTTCCCCGGGCAATGTTATTTAGAAAGATTTCAATTTAAATTCCTACGCCTACCACAGAACACCCTGATAGTAAATTCTCAAAAATAGTTTCCTCGCCAGGCTGGAATTCTAGGTTGCCCCTTAAATGTTTGTGAACAAAAAATGTTGTCCCAGTAACAAATTTAGTAGTGAACTTGTGACCTTTCACAAAATTGATGCACAGATATTTTTGATGGTTAATGTTACCAAAAACCTTCCACAATTAGATATTATTCTAAGTTCCAAATTGATTCATTTTATACAAAAAATTAATACAAGTCGCTAGTTCGGAAAACCACATATATAGCAAAAAATATTCGAAAAATTTAGTGTCCCTTAAAACGATGCACGACACTTTCCTGTAAAAAAACAAAACCTATTTTACAGCATAAGCATGAAGTTCGTAACAGTTTCATTCAAGGAATTCAAGGAAAGGTTCAAAGGTCATTAAGTTTTTACTTCTCTTCAGTTTAAGAATTAACATATTTTTGTCATATCGAAATGGCGAGCTATCATAAGAACCCTTTTATAGTAAAACGTTTTTCATTCCACAATAATTTTTCATCGAACAAATATGCAATGAATAAATAAATATTTCAATTCGCCATAATATCACGAAAAATGCGCTCATATCTACAAACTCAAACAAATAAATGACAACAATTTGTCAAGTGATATTGATGTCGCTTGTTTTCCTCACATTTCTGCAGCTTTCAGGCGTGCATTTCGTTGTGTCCTTCTGCAATCAGTCGAACTCTACTTTCTTCTCTTCACTTTCTTGCTTCGCTGGCATTTGTACAGTCATAAATTCAGCACTTAAGAAACAATCATGCACTGTTTCCGAAATGCCAAACTTCTACGGCTGCTTGCCCTTCAAAAGAAGCAAATTACTGACCAGACCCTTAGCCTCTTCTTCATCTCAAGCAGCTGTTCAATTGTGTGTCGTTTATGTTACCAACGTTCGCCAGCTCCTGCTTCATTGATGTTGCGCTCCAACGAAATGAGATATGGCTGCCGCTGTCAGAAATGCATTTCCGGTTCAACTTTATTCACTCTCTCTCTTTTAGTGATGATAGCAATAGCGATGGAAGAACTCTTTGATTTTTGTTTTTGTTTCATTGTATTTTTTTTTTTTAATTTTTGAGCTGTTGCTGCACTTTATTTGTACAAACAACAATAAAAAATATTGAATTTTTTATGGATTTCACTGTTTCAGATGCAAACGGCAAAACGGCTTTGTACGTACGGGTGGGAAATTGCATTTTTTAACGTTGCTGTCCGGATATGCAAGACAAATGATGAAGATGGTGACGCTGTATTGAATAGGATATGCTCTGGTTACTCAGCCAACAGGCATGCGGTGCAGGCTGAGTGAGTTAAGAAAAAAATGATTATATAAATAAATCATTTTATTATGACAGAGTATTGAGGGCAAGATAAAGTATTGCTTTATTTATTGGTTTTGAAAATTTGTATAAATTATTTGAAAAATGAATAAATCGAAGCGAAATCTTTTCAAATTTTAAAAGTGATTCTGCTTTATTTATGGTGTATTGGAATAGATAATAATTTAAAATTATGTATGTCAACAATAACAAAATTACACAAAAGATCGATTTATTTAACAAAAAAGTGGCTAAAAACTAATCATACAAGTTTCATCCATTGCTAAGTGTGGATGCTTTGTTGTTCATGACTCTATGGCTGCATATGAAAATAGGAGCCTAGTAACGCCAAGAGCCAATCTGTCCCTTCACCTGATGCTGAGTACTAGATTCTCCGCCCAAACCGAAAAGCAATTTTCCAAAACGCACCACGTACTTATACATAAACTCAAGATCAAGCGAGGTCATAAAAATGTTTGCTTTCAACGCGATGTACCTTATTGTTATGTAAAAAGTTGAATGGTTTTCATGGAAGGAGAAAAGACGAATAAGTGCACGAGAAGATTTTTCTTGAATCCACTGATTTCATAGAATTTGAAAAAAAACATTTAATATGCGGAAAAATGATGACAACACGTTAGTTAAGTGATGACCACTATGTACTGTGGGAAAATACGCTCTTCCGGTTGACTAATGAGCAAAACATCACAGATCGCTTAACGAACGGCATGCATCCCAAAAAATGTGGACAGAGTCAGACAAGCTCTATTACATACTTTGGTACCATTAATTTTCCGCCTCGGTCCGCTAACGTGTCTTTGTGTGGCTTTATTTCCAATGTTTCCTCAAATGTACATATGACGCATTTCTTGTCAAGTATCCTAAACCAAAAATCGAACATAACCGATTGATCTCAATCTAAGGCAAAGTTTTGTGCTATTGAATGGTAATTATATCCGAAAATATTTTTCTGTTTCTTCAAAACCTGATAATTTGAGATTTTTGATTGACATCCTCTGTTTCGTGTAGATAAATTGTTTTGTGAACAAATTGCAAAAAACCCTAATTCTTATAAATAAGGATCGTAATTTTTTTTCGAAACTTTTAAAATTTGACGATAACTTTCGAAAAGCAAAAAATCAATTCAACTTTTTTTGAAGATGGATACTTTTTATTAATGTTTTTTGTTTTTTTTTTTATGCTCTAAATGGAAAGCTGAGCATACTTTTTTACTTTTTGCAAAGGTAGTTCCGTGCTGTTTAAAATGTAGTCTCTCAAAAACTAAATAAGCTATATTTCCTGCTTCCGACGGGTATACCTCCGAAACTATTACGTTTCCTAATTTTGGTTACATTTGCGTTGTCACCCGACCATCTTCTACTCCCTCCGTTACTTTACATTCCATTCAAATTTCTCAACATGTTTCGTTGACATAACAAGATATCATTTGAATTCCTCCTTTTTTCACAAAAAAATTAATGATTTTGTGACTCTTAAGGACACGCCCGTCCTCACTGCCCCACTTAAATCCTCATTATTATTAATTCTAGAATTACAAACAAAATTATTCTGATTTTACTAAAATTCGTTAAGCAGCTTAGTAGCAAAAGATATAAATATCGTGGACAAATTTGACTGACATGTGTTATTAATTTCTATCAGTCAGTAATGATATTCAGACATCTAAAATATGTCGCTGAAATTAAAAACAAATATAAAATATACCTACTTGAGTATAACCGCGTGCTAATAGTATGAGAGTAATTAAAAATAGTACACAGTAGCTCCTGTAGTAAATGCGCTATAAAAAACCCAACTTCTAGCATGACAGCCAAACAACATAAAATACTTAAGTCCTGCAACTGCACAGAAGAATTAGCATCTCCTGTAGCTGTGACGCTGTAGTGTAAGAACTTACACGCTATGCAGAAACCCAAGTAGTCAACATAACTCAGAACTCACCATAAAACTCAATGGAAGCATAAAAAAGTCGCTGAAGTAACACACAAAAAGGGTGTAGCACATATTTCCTTCAACATGGCTCTGAAGTTACCTACTGCTCGTGGCTGCACCACTGCCATTGTACTGTAGTCCTGTAACTGTAGCTGCCATGTTTTGCTTTTAATTTATTTTATTTGCAGAATATTTCAGTTTTTATTTCAGTTCACGATCCACGAAGTCTTTGTTTGTATTTGTTTTGTTTTAAATCACAGGAAAGTGTTGCTACACTGTAACTTACGCTATTGCGTTCCTTTTCACTCTCTCTCTATGCTTAACCCTTTGCTAACTTATGAGGCTTACAAAAACACCTTCATCTCCGTCGTTCACTTGAGTTTTGTAAATAAATTTTGTAGTCTGGGAAAGAATGTACTATGCTCATTCTTACTCTTTTCGTGTTTTAGTTTCATTTTTCTCTTTTCTTCGCTGTTCTCGATTGTTACGGTGCTTTATTCGCCCTTTAAGTTTGCTCAGGTCGAAACATTTGCCATTGCAAACATTTACTTAAACGTACTTTGTAAAAACAATTGCACAGAAACGCCTAAGGAGAAACCAAGTCATCAGCAACTTAACTGGTATTTAGGTGCAGTAGTGTTGCGTAGTATATTTGTATGCCAATATATATGTGTAATTTCGCTTAATGTTATGTACGTCCCGCATACTGGCTAGAGGATCATCATACCACAAAACGAAGTGGATTGGAGACAACTTTTTTGCCGATATTCCCACGAAAAATGAATATCCGACTAAATCGAATTACGAGTTAAAACTGTGGATTAGGCAACGAAAATTTACTTATATAAGGGTTAGAAATAATATTGCATACAATGGAAATAAAGTAAAAGTTCCACTAAGCCCAGTTTTATCAAGGATATAACTATAATTTAGCCGAGTTTTGTTAGAATAATCTACTTATCAGAAGAAAAAAGTTTTTTCTTGAAAAACGTATTAAGTGTTTTCGAATTATTCGCAAATTTAAAATACAGGAAAATAAATTAAATTTGAATTTGTGTCAAAAATCAAGTTGACTCAAATTTTGTATTTCATTTAACCACACCGCTACGGTTAAAGTCGGCATTGGCTTGCTAAAAAAGCGTTTAATCTGTACCTTAATTAGCTTACTATCCAAAAGTTTTCCATCTTTTCTTGAATTCTGCACAATTTTTTCACAAAATCGTTAGAAAACTTCTATTGCTCACTATACTTTTGTATCTGATTCTCGGTAGAGATCAATACTTCAAAGATTGAACTCGTTTCAAGTACAACTCGGTAAACCAGGGTCTATCAAACTTTTTAACCTGAAGAGGAATTTCTATTTTAGAGTTTCTTAATTTTGACGATAAATTTTATTCATCCTGGGGCAAAAATACTTAAGAATTCATGTCTTTTAGAGAGTTATTGACGCGAAAAGCTGTCACGTATTGCTATGAGGTCTTATGCACCACTTGATAATGAAATAGGTGCTTGCAAGTTCGGTAAAAGCAAAAGCTTCTCTTTTCTCCTGCAGCTCATGTTTTTTTTTAAATGTTCTACTCCTCTGGATAAAGAGAGACCCCCTAAGTCATTTGTTTATTTTGGAAAAGCCAAAAATGTGTAGAAAAGAGTCCTTTTTTCTGCAAAAGTTTTTCCGAGTTTGACTTCTTAGGTCTTTGCTTATTGGGCCAAAACTGGGCTTCGTCGCTGAAGAAAATTTTTCGATAAAATCACATTTCTCATAGAGCACAAATTTTGATAATTTAATTCTATGATTAGAAAGCGCTGTTCGGATGTTAATCTATTTATAGGGAAATGGCATATTTTATGGAGCATTTTTGACGTTGACATATGTTACAAGTTATGTGAAATTTCAACAAAAATTTTACACTGAAAAAACAAATAGCAAAAAAATCACTCGTTTTAAGACAATGAAACACTTTGGTTAAAATCATTATTCTGATGTCTTGTCATGTTAATTTTAGAGAAATTAGTGATTATCTTGTAAACTTACAAGAATATCGGTCTGCTCAATTTCGTTAGTTTTAATTTTTTTACTTATTTTGAGACATTTTCTGAATTTGCCAACTTTTTCTATGTTAACCTTACAAAACATTATGCAAGTGCTTTTTTCCTTGCGGGCTCGCACACACTGACAAACGCTTAAATACCCACACAAATAAATTTGCCATTGTTTGTGTATTCAATGCAAATAAAACGGTAAAACTTAATCTGTGACAGCTCGTAGAATTTTGTTTGCTTCAGTATGAAATTCATACCGCTGCAAATGTCATTTGATTCATTGGGAGCTGTTACTGCGTCCAATAATGATCCATTCCACAACATCACCTATTTTTTTGATGTTTATGTTTTTGTTGTCATTGTTGTAAATCACATTATCAGCTTTAGTTTTCACCTGCTGCTGCTGCTGTGGCTTGTTTCGGATGCTTTCGTTTTTCGAAATCCGCATTTTATTGCATTATCATTCTGCTTAAGTTCACTGATCAGGATTAAATGGCAGCAATTTATGTTTGTGCGGGCGCGATGTTGAAAAAAACACAGCGAATAAAGTCACAATTGTCAGTGGACAATTTATTAGGTGATGCATGTGCTGAACAGCTTTGGCTTGCTGTCTGTAAATATTTACGTCGGGATGATATGCTGTGATAAGCACAAATTTACTGGAATTTTAAAATGTTACTGGGAAGAAATAAACTTCTGAATGGGTTATTTATTTTTTCTTTGAAGTTGCAATATATCCGGAAATTATTGTAGAAAGTAAATTTCACATTTCGTTGCCCACCGACAGCTATTAAATTTTCAAACACATTTACACAAAGCTTTTCCACCTAAAAATTCAAAACTCATTAGGCAAACCGCTTGCAAATACACAGAAAATGTTGGTCTTTTTGGCTTGTTGGCGGCACAGTGACATCAATTTACATTTTGTTTTTGGCTTTTGCATCCTTTGTGTCCTGCGGGTTACGCCCTATGTTTACTGCGTAATGAAAATGCAAAATTTTACGTAAATCATTCGTGTTTTGCAATTAATAAAAGGGTTTTCATTTAATAATGAGGTTTAACGTTTATTTTATGGGCCACAATAGCAGCAGCAGCAGCAATACAGCTGCCGCACTGTCACGCACTGATCCCGCGTGACCAATGAATGCGTAATAAACAGCAAGGCTTGCGTTATGTGCGCGAAACGGAAACCGAACAGCGGCAGACCAGAGGGACTTGCACTGAAAATTATGTAAAATCTTTATATGCGCTGATTATCAACGTAGCTATCTACGTTGGTCATCGCTGGCAGCGATTGTTGTGTTTTATTGCTGACGGCGTTTTATTGCTGATGCTTTTATCCATGTTAAGCAGTTTATCAATTTTTTGTTGCAGCGTTTATTTTAAAACTGTCTGCTTGTACGCAACATATGGCGGCGGCATACAGAGGTCAATTAAATAACATTGCCACTACGAACCACTATGAAAAATTGATTTTCGTTTGGGGAACCCAGACGTCACTATATAGTGCCTATTATCTATTGATGCGTCACAGTTTTCCTTGATAGCGCGTTCAGTTGAATTATTTATTTCGTGCCAACTTAGCAATGTACACATAAATGTTCAGTGCTTTTACAATTATTCTATTAGAGTTCTCTTGAACTACGTACTCTAAACGTTTTCTACAATCTTAGCTAGATCATTCAATCGAATGGTTAAAACGTATGGTCAAAGTAGCCATAAATTTCAAAAATTCTACCAAAATTTAAAAAAGGTACTCAACACAAAGCTCTCTCTATTATCATAACCTACAAAAATCGTACACCCGCGCTTGCTGAGTATGGATTTCATCGTCCTCAGAAAACGTAATATGAACTACAGTATGCTAGTTTTCCATAAAAATATTTTAAGAAGATACTCGTATATCGAAAACTTTGAGAATATCAGCATTAAAATCAGCCTGACACTTTGGATCACTTACTTAGCTGGCGCTTCAACTGGCAATCGACCTTGGCCGCCTCCAAAATGCTGCGCCATTTGCCTCTGCTCTGCGCACGCTGACGACAGTTGGAAATACCAAGCGCATTCAGGTTCTCGTCAACTTGGTTCTTCCAACAGAGGTTAGGACCTATTTTTCTGCGAGTTCCACCAATACATTCCAAATATAGTAACTTTTTAGCCGTACGTACGTTGTTGTACATTCATTCGACTTGACCTAGCCAGCGTACCCGCTGCATTTTTAAGCGCTTTACTAAATCAATGTCGGCGTATAGCTCGTAGTTCCATCTTATACGGTATGCGTCGTTCACGCAAATTGGACCATAGATCTTGCGAAGAATTTTTCTCTCGAAAGCTCCCAATATCTTCTCATCGTTGATCGTAATCGTCCATGCTTCAGCGCCATACAACAGGATGGGGAAAATGAGTGATTTGTAAAACTTGGTTTTTGTTCTTCGAGAGAGAGAGTTGTACTTTTCAATTGCCTACTGAGGCCAAAGTAACACCTGTTGGTAAGTGATATTCTTCGCTGGATCTCCAGACTAATATTGTTATTGTTGTTAATGCTGGTTCCAAGATAGACACAATGCTTGAGCACATGTGTAGTCGTCAACAGCTACGTGTTGTCCAAAAAGCCGGCACTCTTTGTTTCTTAACACAAGATATAGATCAGTCTAGAACAAATACATGCTTGCTTAACTGATTACACCTCTGACAAACTAAAATAGCTCTACATTGATAATGTAGTTAAAGAGGTTGAAAACAGTTTGGAACATACACATGATTGTTTTATTGCTCTTGAAATGAAAGTATTAAGTGCAATATTACAGTCCAAAAAGCATACACAAGAGATTGAGCACAATTTTTGAATAAATTTACGAAGAGTTCATCGACGTTAGGTTAGCTAATACCTGTAATACAGCATCAGGAAATAAAACCATATAGGATCATAGCAACCAGATGTGTAAGTGTGAAATATGTGTGTAGAAGTGAAAGTAAAAGCCTATGTATGGTGCATTCTTTGTCAAAACAGAACTAGTAGAACTTTAAGGTTGCCATTTTTCTTTGTTTTACTGTGATGACATTTTGAAAAGGAACTATAAACTTTTCATTACTTATAGTGGAACGGATATTTTGAGTAAAAGTTGAAATTCAGCCAAATTATTAATGACTTTTTTTTCGAAAATTTCAGAAAAAAACAATATCAAAATCATATTGAGATTTCAATATTTTCTATTCATCAGGAACTTTCGACGGATTTTTAAGTAGAATTGAGATGTTTGAAAGCCTCAGAAGACCAACTTAAAAATGCTGCCCAAACTGTTGATTACCATTTTTAAAATATAAAGCCCGACTTTTTTCAAACTTGATATTTACAGAGATATACATAAAATAAAAAGAAATAATTTATGCCAAATCATCAACTACTCAAATAGTGCCCACAAAAAAAAAATCAGCAAAATCGAAAACCTCAAGGTTCAACACCTTTCGTTTTGGCAAAGAATGCCCCATATGTGTACATATGTATGTAAATATGTATAAGTGATGCTACTACATCAGCCGGAAGTTTATTGTGCGCACAACCGAACGATTGACTGTTGATACGGAAATCAATGTATGTATCTATCAGTGATGCGTTCATTGTATGCTAATGTGTTATGGCATACTAGCGCTTTAGCATAAGGACCATATGGAATGAGAGAGTGTTGCAATTTGTTGGCTGCACGAACAACAATGCTACATAACGGCTACGAGTAAATTCAGCAAGTGCAACATTTGTTGCACTTAATTGCATCTAAGCTTATCAGTGTGTTAGGATTCAAGAGCATCAGAAAGCAACAGCATCGTTAATTAAATCCAATTTATGCCATATTAAACTCATATTATTAACGCAAGCTGATTCCAGCAATAAACCATAAACATGAATTTTTATTAAAAAATTAGACACAAAATGAATATTCATTAATAGATAAAAGACAGAATAGGTCAGTTCAATTATGCAATTATTTTTTAATTTTCATAACAATAATATTATGAATATTTATCGACATTTCACTGCTTAATTTTATAAAACTTAAAAAATTAAATATTCAAAATTTTAAAATTTGATAAATTATAATTTTCATACATGCAAACGCATAGCAACAACCGTGACACAAATACCTGCACATTTGAAATACAAAAGAGTTACAGTGAAAATAGTTTTTCAACTGTGTTCAACTATTTAAATTGGTAAAACAAAAATTGGATTTAAATGAAAAACGAAAGCAAATCCCAGCAAACTGACACAGAAACAACAACAAATGGAGCAAACAAATGCACACAGATCAACAGAAAAGTGCAGCATAAATAATGCTTAAACATTATGAGGTGACATTGGTGTTTTTTTTTTTTTTTTTTGGTTTTCCTAGTGCAAAAGTCGAAAACCTATGCGCTGTTGGGAAGGTGTGAGGAGAAACAAACGTAGATAACAATTCAACGTGGACATTGCGCTCGCTGAAAAATGATAACATTTTCAATGACCAGTGATGCAACATAACAAAAAACTAAACTGGATCAGATTCGGTGATGCCATTTGTACTTTTTACAAATGTAAAGAATTTAGAATCAAAATGTTCTGATTTCAATTTCTTTAGTTACAGTGTACTGATTTTTCAATGCCGTAAATTACCAAAATAAAAATCTTACTTTTATGTCCCAAAAATACTGAAAAATATTGTCATATACAAAGAAATCTTAAGAGGTAAATTTCTTGCTCAGATAAGATTTCGTAAAAAATTAAACAAAATTATTGAATATGACTCATTTGTACCTGACTCACAAATATCTTTATAATTTCAGTGAAGGAAGTTCGATTACATCAAATAACTCAAGAGAAATGGACATAGCTCAGCATTTTTGTTTTTTTTTTAAGTTGAAATTCTTTCAAAAACGTTGTGTAGAAAGTTGTTGTCCCTAGTTTTTTAGCATCTTGAAAAAAACACTCCATGAGACCGATTATATCCTATGATTTTTAGGCATTGGTCAATAAATGTATCATTTTAAGTACATTGGCATATTATGTTAACGAGAAAAATATCGTATTGATGTACTAATTTTTTTGACTTCTTACATACGTTAGGACTGTTTCAGTGTTTTCAGTGTGTAAGTAAAACGAGACTATTACGGACCAATAACTCAAAGTCCTATGATAGGATTTTGTCGTTCCCATTGAAGTTTTCTTCAAGATTTTTGTAAAAAATGGGAGCATTTGATTGAAACCACTTTTGCACTTAAATAGTGCGGGGGCCTTTCCCACACAACATTTTGTAATGATACACAGATGTATCGTTCTATCTTTCCTCTATCAATACAAATGGAAGGATTATATCTAAGTGTATGGTGCGGCATATTTTTGTCCTGAACATTAAATGCTTTGAAAATAAAGGAATAAAGTTTGGAAAGAAAATTGTTGGAATTTTTCGTCCAGATAAGAGAAATAACATTTGTTTGAATATTTTTAAAAATTTTTTCTCATTCATATGATGACCACATTGAAAACGTTAAATGATTTGAAATTTTTTTAACACATATTTTAATTGAAAGTGTTGCTGCACATGCGGAGTACATAAGAAGTGTAATATCAGAAAATATATTTTAAGATTTTTATCACCAAAGTGCATTAAAAATGTTTAGAAACTTACGTAATTAACAAGAAACAAATGCTCTGAAAAATTACAGTTGTATCGAAAGTGCCATCACTGGCCAGAGTCTAAGCCGAGATCCATACGGCATCTGTTCCATTAAACGACAGACAAACTAACCAACCATGTGACCGACAAACATACGAACAAACAAATAGACGCGCTTCGTAGATGTGGTCCAATGCATACTATATATGGACATGTTTCTGTAAGTATGTGTGGCGGCGCATAGTGGAACAACTGGATTTAAAGCCGTAAATTCTAGCACAAAAAGAGTTACAGTACTGTTACCATATTACCCATAAAAAAAAAACATTCAGAAAATATGAGCTTTACAACTTAAGGGGAGTAGTACTACACATTTCTCTAAGTAACAAAGACACAGAAAAAGTTTTCTTTTGGATATATGCGCACTTAATTCAAGTCTGTCTGGATATTTACTTCATCTCAAGATCTTAAGCTGTTTACCATTAGTAGAATGACTTTAGAACATAATTTTAAACAGCTCAACTAAAAAGTAAGTTTTTCCGTAAAGTTTGACATTAAAGCCCGATATTTCATTCATTTTTATTGCTGAAAGTACTTTGACTAACAGAAACTTTTAAAGGATTTTATAAATTAAAACTAAAGTAAATTTCTATAGTAGGCCTATCCGCCCGCTTTAATATAGGTATCCACTTATTTTAATAAAACGAAATATTATCCCACTGTATGGCATTGCAAAGGATTAAAAATGTAAGGCAATGACAACAATGGTGCATGAAATATGGTAACCATGTTGTGGCGCAATACATTGTCACAGCACACGGGAATTTTATTTAAAATTGTGTCAAATTTTAAATTAATTCCGAAAAATCCGAACGTGTTATGAAATATGGAAACAGATGAAAACTGAATGATAAATTCAGATATGTAAACAAATATCCGATAAATTTGTGTATACCAAGGTTAACACATTTTTTTTTTTGTTTCTGTTTTGGTTAAAGTAAAGTGAAAACAGAATTTAAATGGAAAATGAGAATACCAAATAGAAATAAGTATTATTTTTTTAAAAATTCGATGTACCACTATTTGTATGAAGGCGTAATACTTAAAACTGGGTCTTGAGATTGAATAAAATCAAACTATATGCTATATAGATGACACACATACATATAAGTTTTTTACATGAAATTTCAAAAACATTTACTTTGAAGACACGATGATATACAGAGTTTGAGAGAGCTTTATCCCTTATCCCTTATGGTAAAAATGTCTTTAATTTCGTCGCTCAAGTCCCAAATCTTTATATATATATATATTTTTTTTTCAAAATCATATGTGCAAGACTGTAAATAATTTATCGAAATCAAATTAGATTCCCAATGTGCTCTATTTTAATCTGAGTTTTTGAAATATGATATTTCTACTATAAATTTTTTAAAAATTTCAGAAATATATAAGACAATAAAGTAGCATTTTGGTTTTGATAAATGTTTGTTTTAGTGTCTATTTAAAAAAATCACAGTTGAGCTCGGATTGACATCGAATTTGGCAACGTTTACTTAAATGGCTTAATGTATAGCGTTTTGAAACCATTGCTAAGTATAGTAGGATCCACACACATTTTTAGTCTGATTATGGTCCGAAGTAATTCTTATATTTGTAAGAAATTTGTTTTATAACATCTGGGTATAGCCACTTGAATTGTTTGCTTATAAGAGTGGTGCCGCACCCTCTTGTCGAAATTTATCGAATTTTTGTTCAGAACTTGACTGAACTATTCCTACTACTATTGTAGAATTGGGTAGATTTACCATAAATAACTCCTTTAGTACAACACTTTACATATATCTCGGTTCCACGCCCTTTATTCAAAATGTGTCCATTTTTTTGGCGCTAGATCAAAGCATTTTTAGTATATTTTCTAAATTTTGTTGTATCATTTCAAATATTCCTTTCTAAACAGCGTTTTAAAATGCTTAAGTTTTTGAGAGGTGTCACGCCTACTTGCTTAACATTGCTTAGTTCTTGCTCAGAACATTTCCATGGCGCTCTTACTGTTCGTGTGAAATTTTGCTTCATTATCTTATAAAACTCTATCATAGCGCTTTTAATTTTTCTCTCGTATGGGAAAAGCCACACCCTCTTGTCGACATTCAAAAACTTTTTGTCTAGAATTATCCTGGTAATTTCTACGGATATAAAGAGCACAGATACCTTGTTAAATCAACTTTGGTGGTGACGCTGATCAAAACCATATATACTTTTCTATATCTTTAACACCCACTTTTAAGCGTTGCAAACGGAATGACAAAGTGCCTTTACCCTGAGTTTAGGGTATAATAATGACGTATTAACTTTTAAGTAGTTTTTTCTTAACAAAGTATTTCAATTGCAGCAAATAAATTAAAACTTAAAAAATATCGCAGTAGGTTAAAGCTTATACAGATAGAAATGGACTACTACCGAAAACTTAAATAAACTGTGGGCTGTATTGTATCAGGACTGGGATACCTTATATTTTAATGACTTAGTCTTGCTATGTTTTTTTTTTTTTTTGTTTCTGAATAAGTGTATTTGATACAGGTGTTTCTTTTGATTTTTATCTTCAATATATTTATAACAAGAAACTAACCCAAGTTATATTCTAAGATTTTTAAGTATCAAAATCAGAAAACGAAAAAGATCCAAGCGTTTTATTGTGTTGTTCTACTTAATTTACTTCATCAAATCCGATGACATTAAAAGTTTTTACACGAGCTAAGATAATTTTTTTTCGCACAAAATTTTTTTTTTTCAAATGCAATATGAGATTCTTGTCCTTTAGTCAGCAGTAAACAAAACTTCAAACTCTTTGAACACACAGAGTCAGACGAACCAAGAACAAGCATGATCAACAATAAGAAATTTCATGTATTATGTTTTTTTTTTGTTTTAAATTGCAATAAAATAAAAAGAAAGAAGTAGCTTCTTGTAAAAAAATTCATAATAAAAAAACAAAACTTTTTGAACAATATATTCAACCATACGCGTATATAAAAAATATAAGAAAATAAGTATGTTTGTATATCTTAATGTATATATGTACCTAACATGATCCAAAGTGAAGTCATTAAAAGTTTTTAAAAGTTAAACAGAGAACACAAAGCACCAAGCGTCGAGTGCCAACCGTGTGGTGGCAGTGGCAACTGTATGATGTGCATCCATGGGAGCAGCGCGAACAAAAAACTAATGCTTTTTTTAGTGCCGTACAAAAAAAAAATCCTCTTGTTGAAGGCTGATTGTTTTTTATCTTTACTTACTATTTACTTATGGCTTATATGATACCTTTGAAAGCGTGCTTTTCTCTTGGGAACTAAGAACATTATTAATAAATTTATTCGCACCTTCTAAGGAACTCAAAACCACTTAGCAATATTTTTTCGAAAGTTTAACCCATTACAGTTTTGTACAGCTGTGGAGTTATTTTTATGAAATTTCTATTTTATCACTTCACAAAACTATGAAAAAAATTTAGAGAAAACTTTAAGTTCTCTTGGTATATCTAGCTTTTCCATTAACAATTGAGCATGATAACATGTCTAGAAAAAATACAGCTGCTGGAAAAGGCTGCACTTAAAAAAAAAATAATTATTATAACAGACATATCATTTAATCTGTTAATGTATTTATGGGTGAATAAAGAAATTATTGAAGGGCGAAAAAATGCTTACTTCTAAATGAAAAATAGCTTAAGACTATGTATTTCACTAGCAGAAGAATACCTTTGTGTCCAACTGACCATATTGTCACTGTAACTAATTCTATCTACTTACTATATTAATTTTCGAGCACGTTTTAGGGAAATCGAATAAAAAACAACAAAGACAAGTTGCGTTTAAATATTTGTCCAATTCAACCCTTTGTGGAGAATTTTGTCATTACCTCAGTGTGGGATTTAGTAAAGCCCCATCGAGAAATTTATGATAAATTATTTAAATGACAAACAAATTGATAAGTAAACGAACGAAAAAAAAGAGAATTTAATGAGAAAAGAATGCAGAAGTGAATGCAGAAGTGAAGAAGATCTTAACGAATTATTAACTTAACGAAGATGAGAACAATAAGTCCAATGTTTTACAATAGCTCAAAAAGTGACTTTTACTTTGGTCACCAAAGTCAGGATATGGCTTGCGCGTCCAAATAGTACTATATATCGTTTGATAGGTATTAAAATAAACTATAACTGGGAATTGTTTCCGTACCATTTTTTTCAAATCTAAAATTACTGAATTGCACATTATGTTGTTCTTTGATCCATGGAAGCCAATATAAGAAATATTACTCAAACTATAATCGCATCCGGGTCGATTTTCTCTTTAACGTAAAATGGGTGATGTACACTGCATCTATGAATATACCATTTTCTAGCTGCAAAACTCATATTTTTAAAATTGTGATTATAAGTAAGCTTAAGTGCATTGTACTTCAATAGGAATAAACACTTCCTATAACCTCCTAGAGACTTCATATTGCTCAGGGTTGCCAAGTAATCGGGATTGACCAGGACTAGCACGGAATTTCATGTCAAAGTCAGGATCCTGGTAGAAATTCAAACATATCTAAAATAGCAGGAAATGACACGACTGTTGGTGATATATGGGCTTCAAAATTTTATGGAACGAGCAAAAATAAATCATCATGTTTTTCCAACACCAAAAAGCGTAAGTTTTTACCACTTTATGAATTAATTTTTTATATTGCTGACAAAAACTTATTTTTAGCTTGGCAACCCTGATAGCGCTTAAAACATTTAATCGCCGCTAAGATGAAAGATCTCAACTTATAGCATTATAATATTTTATCGAAAAGAAAATCAATTCAAATTGTTTGCTTTTATGTTAAATTATATTTATTTGAGGATAAAAATTATTACTAATCTAAAAATATCATTTTTAGGCCTAGTTCATTCATACACTGACGACGCACTAAGATTTCAACCGTTTTTTTTATCAGTGTAACTTATTTTGGAACATTTAATAAAATTTTTATTTCATAACTTTTTTAAAACTTTGCTTTTAAAAACAAAACAACAGACATTATTATTTAGTCATAAATTAAATGCTTCCATACAGTATTTTGATGGACATCTCAGTCCTTTGTGGTTTTTATACCAAATTTTGAACTCTGTCTCAAGAGATTTACCGTGTCGAAGCAAAAGGAATAGCCTTTACCGAACTTATGGCATATGTTGGTATGTACGTATTCAGTTTAATGCCCAATTGCATAACAAAAGTATGTCTGATAAAGAAAACAAACCAAGAAAAACAAATTGATGAGGGTTACTTATGCTCAACGGAGTGTAGCATATACAATTTTGATAATTTCATAAATATTTCATTTTATTTTATTTACCATGATAATTCTTATAAAAGCTGGTAAAAATAAATTCGTGCAATTTGTTTCCCTCACTTTGTTTGGGTGCACTTAACGTAAAGGGTGTTTTTTTAGAGGTTTGTTTTTCGAATAGAGATAAAACTAGCATTTTATGGTCAAATCTGGCAACTCTAATGTCATTTATGTTCAGTTTGGTTTGCCATTTCATCATGAACAGGTTGACAAAAGAACAACGCTTGCAAATCGTGCAAATTTATTTCGAAAATAATGGTTCAGTTCGCAAAGTTTACCGCAAGCTCCGTCCATTTTATGGTCGACATAATCGTCCATCAGAGCAATTAATTCTGTTAACCATGGATCGTTTTCGCACTACGTTTACTCTATGTGATAATACGCATCCGCAGAGACGTCGAACAGTGCGCACCGAAGAAACAATTGCCGCTGTAGAGCAAAATGTTGAAGAGGACCCGAATGAATCGATTCGCCACCGTGCACAGCAATTGGAGCTTTGTCCATCAACTTTATGGAAGATTTTGCGCAAAGATCTTGGCTTGCGACCTTACAAGATCCAGCTTGTGCAAGAATTAAAGCCGCGAGACCATGCAATGCGTCGTGATTTTGGTGTATGGGCCGAAAATGAGATTGATCTCGATGCTGATTTTCATCGCAAAATTTTGTTCAGTGATGAGGCTCATTTTTGGTTGAATGGCTACGTCAACAAGCAAAATTGCCGCATTTAGAGTGAAGAGAATCCACATGAGACCCTTGAGACGCCATTACGTCCACAAAAACTGACTGTTTGGTGTGCTCTATGGGCTGGTGGAGTCATTGGGCCATACTTCTTCCGAAATAATGCTGGAGAGTCAGTTATCGTTAATGGAGACCGGTATAGAGCCATGATAACCGACTATTTTGTTCCCGAATTGGATGGCATGAATGTGGATGAGTTGTGGTTCCAACAAGACGGCGCTACATGCCACACAGCGCACGTCACAATCGATTTATTGAAGGAAACATTCGATGAGCGCATAATTTCGCGGAATGGACCTGTCAATTGGCCACCAAGATCGTGTGATTTGACACCATTGGATTATTTTCTTTGGGGATATGTGAAGTCGCTCGTCTACGCCAACAAACCAGAAACGTTAGGGGACTTGGAAGCCAACATTCGTGGCGTTATTGCCGACATACGGCCCCATATGCTCGAAAAAGTGTTTCAAAATTGGACCTGTAGAATTGGCTTTATTCGAGCCAGCCGCGGCGGCCACATGCCCGAAATCATATTTAAACATTAATGGCATAAAATTATCCTTCCAATAAAGCCAAATTGATGGACATTAAAACGATTTTCTTGTGTTTTATTTCAATTCGAAGCTCTATACTTTTAAAAAAACCCCCTTTATATAATTATTATTCACAGCGGGCTGGGGAAGCAAGTTTGGATGCCGCAAAAGTGTCAATTGGAACAAAGCACGCCCTAAAAATTTTTGGACGTAATGAAGGTATTAATTCTGGAGTGTTAAATGATATTCAATAGTTTGAAAAAAACCCAATTAAAAAATTTGTTGAACAAATGAAAATTTGATAAATTGGGTCAAGCGCGAAAGCGTCGAAAGTTCTCAAACCACAGTGATATTTTACGTTGAAAAGTACCCAAAAGTCGAAATCATAGGAGTGCATCATTTAATAAAAAGTATGAGAAATATTTTTGTTGAACCAAGAAGTTAGGCGCTACTATCCAGAAATCTCTTGGATCTTATTAAGAAGTAGCCTTATCGCTATCGATTCTTCAAAAAGCTCCGATTTAATTCTCGCACTAACTTTTAGTTTTATTTTTTAATTTACAACCCAATTTCGATAACTATTTAAGCCAATGTTTTCTTGTATTAAAGTGCAACGCCTACTTATTCATTTCGCCTATTTTTGCGTGCAAGCCAATATCAATGGTGCTTATAACTTTTTCACCATTAGTTAGTTAGCTTTAGATATATGTTTATGTCAACAAAACTCAAATCTTAAAAACTTAACTCAAAGAGGGCCGTGCCACGCCCTTAAAATATATTTCATCTAGTGTAATTTATCTTTCAAACCATTATCTACTGAAGTTTCATCGAAGTCAATAAAGTTAATTTGGAAATACGTATGGGTCAATCCATGGGCCAATAATGGGCCTATCATTACCCTCAAGATTTTTAAATAGGCTGAAACTTTTTTCAGTGATTGGTCTATCATGTAGAAGATATAAAAAAATTTAATAAAACTTTTTTGACCAATATTATTTCTTAAAAAAAAGTTTTAAATCGTGTTCAAAAAAGCTCGTAAGTAAAACGAAAAAAATTATTGATGAATATAAACAAACCAACACAATTCATATTAGCTGTTAATTATTTTTAGGTAGCTGTGTACAAGTAGATGACAAAAAAACTACAAATCAGAATAAATGAAGGCCTGAACGGTTTCTATGTGGAAAAGATAAAAAAATTGACTTTCCAAGAAAACATCAATTTCCCAAATACTCCATCATCGATTTCAGCCTTTTTAGGCACAAAATTTTCAAAACATATAGGAGTACCATCTCTGAAAATTTGATCCATGTTTTTTCACTCTATTTCATTAAAAGTTTCGAGACCCTTGAATATCAAAATGACAATTTTTCCCATGATCAGTCAATATTTAGTACTTCGACAATCTATATATAATTTATTATTTCTTGTAGACTTTTTAATGATGAATCCGAATCTAACAAATTTTCTATAACGTCAATATTTTGAGCATTTTTTTTTACTAGCAACTTTTATACAGAGTACCTCAAAATGTTGCCGGTCAAGAAAAATTCCACGGCCAGATTTATGTTCAGTATTAAAAATGCTGTTGGATATTATAAATTACATACAGATTTTCTAAAAACTGATGTTTAACTGGTCGTTAAAAAGTGACATTACTGCCACTTAAGGGTTAAGTGTATCAAAATCCCAAAGGATTTTTTTTTTTTTTTTGCATTTTGTATTCAGCGGATATAATTTTATAACGATAGGTGGGTTCAATTACAAGATCTGAATTTATTTTCAATCAGAAGTTCAAACTTTTTCAGACCTATTAGGCTAAAATAAACACGATAGCGTATTACAATTTTTTTAATAGCCCAACAATAGAATTTTTATAAAAATGTTCCTAGCTATTTAGCTTAAAGCTTTAACCCACTACGGACTGCTGATACGATTTTGATTAAATTTCGTGAGGAGCTTATATTAAGCCATGGAAGTTGTCAGGTAAAATTATTTGTTTGTACGAGTATCTTGCCGATCATCTGAGGTATGGTATGGGTATTTACTTAAATACCCAACAGCCAGAAATAGGTTCTAAAAAGTCTTGTTTTTGGGGAAAACGAAAAATATTCTAACTACATTGAATTCAATTTTAATTGAGATTTATTTAATTGGACTTTAAATATTTTATTTTTATTGGAAGAAACTTCATTATGGCAGTCTTCGAAGGAAATGACATGTAATTGCATGTTTTATTTGAAGCACCCAAATTCTATTTTCCCGCAAACAACACTGCTTCCTCACGTTCACTAGAAAATCGAATTGGGAAGCTTTTCAACGAAAAGCATCGTCGTTTTCATGCGTTAACCATAGCAGCATCAATTGTATTGGTGAAAAATGGCCAATACCATTTTTTAATCTGCCTGAAATTCTAGTTTCTGATCCGTAATATCTACATAGATTCTAGACGATGTGCATTGTCGTTCTCGTGCAAATATTCGGTTTCGAATCAGCCAGCAATTGCACGAGGCATCTCGTTATCATCATCTATTATTTGTACATTGTCGTTCAAGTCTTCACTGTCTGGTGGACTAATAATGAAGCCGACACGAACTGCATTTCGTCCGTCATCATCTCCATCCGATCCATCATCATCAATCCAAAGTTAGTCTTTTTTGTCTCCAAATCGTACTGGAAAACACTTATGAAAAATTATGAATATGCAAAAATTAAGGCTCATTTCACTATAGTTTAGTTTCACGTATCTTCACATGTGTCATTATTGGACTCTTTAAAAAAGTTGCAGTACATAAAGATATCTTTCAAATAAAATATATGATTAGCTTAATTTTCATCTACCTCAGTTTAAAAAACAACCTCTTAACTATTTTTAAGAGAAAAAACCACGCATTGCATTTTTGTTTGGAAATATTCATATTCACATATGTACATTTTTGACGTTGCCTGTGTCCTTAGACAATTTCGTATAAATAAGAAAAATTTTCAAATCTAATATAAAACATTTTCTGTGGAAAGAATGTATTTGAAAAAAGTTACTGAAAAGAGCAACCCAACTGCATTGTCTCAAGGACACACAACAACCCCAAGAACCCAAGTGATAAACTGTATAAAAAATTCTTGGCATGCCAAAATTTCGCATACGGTTGAGTGAATTTCCATTGTAATTTATGAATTATATGAATGTCATAACGAATGGAACGGAACGAAATGGTAAAAAAAATAAAGAAAAACTATATTTTTGCTAAGGACATTGCAAATGGGCCGTGGGACAAAAATCCAAACACAATAAAAGAAACTTTGAAATTTAAAACCAAAAAAAATACATACTTGCAATTTCCTACAAATTACAGTTACAACTTGCAAGAAATACATAACAACAACAACAACTTAGCAACAGCAACAACAATGGCAAATGCATTTGAGTGCAAAACATATCCTTGTTGCAAAAGAATCCCGCAATTATTATTATAACGCGTTGCTGCAACGATGGGTTTTGGGACAGGACCATTTTTTTCTTTACTCTTTGTCATATGTTTGTTGGTTCCTTCTTTGGTACTTTCGTTATAGAATAATTTTTAGTTTTTTTTTTTAAATTCTTTTGCAACAACATTTATTATTTATATGAAATCCTCTTTTTGGAGTAACATATGATATGTGTGTGTGTGTGTGATTTTCATATGTATTTCTTGCTTTATTTGTGTTATGATACATTTACACTGTAAAAGACCATGGAAGCATTTTCAAATTATGAAAGGTTTTGAAATATTTGACTGTTTTAGAATTAAAATTTCGAAAAAGTTGACAGCAAGCAGAACACAATTCCTGGCTTTTCTTATATGCAAAATACTTTTCAGAATATAACTTGTGTGTGAAATTAGTTGATTATAAGAATAATTTTATCTTTTGCTCATCGGATGCATTTTTTTTTTCAGTGTTCTTTACAGAAATTGATAATACACTAAAATTGTCCTTTATTTATTTTTTGTTTTTTATTTTTTCCAAGAAAAGTGCAAATTGCATTGGTTTATTTTTGGTAAGTAATTTTTTGCAACATTTTATTTTTATTTTTTTTCTCTGTCGGACAATGAATTTCAAACTTGAAAGAATTGTTGTATCTCGATAGATAAATCTTTTACAGATGAATAAATTGAACGCAATCTTTTTCTATACAGCGCTTGCACATATCACCGTAAATAAGTGAAACAAAATATATTTTTATACATTTGTGTAAATGTGATTTGTAATGAAGTACCAGGAATTCATTTCTATTAATAAAGTTGTCCTAAAAGCTACATATGCATATACCAAGATTGAAACCGGCTTAAACATCAGATTTTTTTATAGCAACCTCACTCGAAAGCTTATGTTTTGTCAAGTATCTTTGCTAGAACTTCAAAGCCTCCAGATAGCAAGCAATCACTAAGCTGCGTCGACCATTTTCTGCTGAACAGTTGCCAACCTCAATCCAACGACGGCGAAACCATTAACACGTTTTTTGCTCATGCCATACTTTGGCACGAAATAGATAAAAATACTTCACAGAACTAACTGAAACTGTAACAGAAGTGTACCCATCTTTTCAACGTTTCCTACGCTTGTAATGTATTTCCATCGTATTAGGTTACTTATGTACAGCCAGTTCCGTAAAAGTCACCCATTTTAACATTTACCGTCCCAGCGCCCCAGTGTAACCAGTGCTCTTCAGAACTAAAGAAAGCGCAACGAATTACTTGGTGATTGCCAATTATATTTACAGGGATCCGTTCCATATTCCACATCAATAGGTGGAAGCTACTCGACAAAAACTTATTTGTCGCTCTAAATATTTTTAAGGAGTTTGATCGAATGTCTCCTGGCGTCCTTGTATCAAAACTTATTGCGTATGGATATGGTTATTGTTCATTATATAATGAGCTGCTGCAGTTTCCGTTCCATGTGTGTTGTCGTAGATCGAATACACCAAATTAAAATTACTATGTCAATGCTGGAGATCTCAAGGGTTCTGTCATATCCCCGACCGATCACTTTTACTTATTTTTATCGCTGATATTCTGTTATCGTCCACAATTTCAATACATTTCTTTGGGTACGAAAGCAACATCTGCCACACAAATTGCTTTAAATGCACCGAATGTATTGATTGACCTCAACCTCAAATTATCCAAAAACCATATCTGCGTGCGGTCGTATTGGGTCAATTTCATCCATCTTTCCCGATCTGCAGCTAGATATTTCATCTGTGGCCACGTTTTACACTCGTTCGCTATTTCTGCTATATCTGTCGATTTTCACGTTGTTCTTGTTCTTTCGACTTGGCGTGCACTCTGAGGATATTGGGGTTTGACTTCATCGGTGTGAACAATACAGTGCAGTTTCGTTTTATGCCACAGTGCTTGGTTGGATAAAATTAGCGATCACCGACAACAAACAGCGATTATCAAAACCTTCAAATTTTCAAGTGATTTTTCCTGAAACTTTTAGGTTTCACAGGCATACTATAGCAAAGATTTCACGTTGTATTCGAAGAGTCTCAACTTGGTGCGTAAGAAGATTTAACTTGATTTCGAAACTAAAGACATGATCTCAAAAGCAACGTGGGCTTTAAATAATCTACTTTGAATATCTGGGTTCATTCTATCATCAGTTGATACAAAAAATGTCTGGTATTTAAACTGTTCAAGCTCTTCAATTATAAATAATACGCTGATATGTGACGTGGCCTATGGGCATTATTTTTATCATTTTCCGTTAATCCTTAGATAGACCGTCTCTCCTTTCATCTGCAGTGATTGACACATCTCGTTAAGGTACTTGTAAGAAAACAGATATCATCGTCAAAGTCCAAATGACTTTGGCGTTCAAAGGGTCTCCACTGAAGTCCATGTCTCTACGGTGGCAGTCAGTACATCATATATTACCAGTAGAAAGAAGATTGGCGACTGAATATCTTATTGTCTCAGTTCCTGTTGCACCTCGGATCAGTCAGAGAATTGTCCATTCTGCGAACGGCATCACTTAGCTTAGCGTACTCTACTCAGCAAATCCTTTAGTATTTTGAAAAAAGTGGTAAGTTGTGGCGCGCACGTTGTGCTTTATCATCACAATCAAAGTTGTGCGCAAAATTTCAGTTCTAGTGAAAAAGAGGGTACAATTTCAATCAATAAATTTGATCCACTTTTTCAAAGCACAAGATATCAAGTGTATATCCATTCCAAGAATTGTAAAATGCATTACCTTTTACATATTTCCGCCAACTCACTTGATTCCAGATTTCAGCAGAAATGTTACACATCACTACCTTATTTCGGAATATTATAAATACAAACAATAATTTATTATATTCTGGAAAAAAAAACCTTCTACTTTTATTAAAATAGCAACCTTAAGCCTGTAAACATAAAACTTTTTGTAAGAAGTAAAAATATCAATAACCATTTGCTAATGATGAACAAAACACATTTTAAATAATTTTAAATAATTCAATAATTTGCGCACGTTTCAGAATCCACGTTTCTCAATCCATAGGTAGCACAATTATTTTCAGCTGTTATTATCGCCTAGTCTTTGTAGGTAGTTTTACAAAATTTATACAAACAATTTCAATAAAAATGTTAATTACGCGAGCGCTTTCAGGTTTAATGAAACCATTTAAATTTTAATAGAAACGACTGTTTCAAATTTGCGAGAATATTTAAAATTAAACTTCGAATTACGTTACAGCGAGCGAGTAAAATTGAAACTGAAAGTAAACAAAAATGGTTTCATTCATTTTTGTTGTGATTTAACTAATTGTAAATAAAATATAATTAAATTACATTCGCACAAATAGCGTTGGCAATAGCGCTGGTAACCCTTACCATTTGAGCGAAATACTTCATTGGTATGAGATGTTGCTGATATTTGATATGGATGTATCAATTACATTATTTCATTCTAAGGTATTCGAGCAATAGCAATGCATACTCACTTTTACTTTTACATTTACAAAATATCAAATAAATCGATATAAATCGAAAAGTATCGCGCAACATCGATTAAACTGATTAAGGTTAGAGAAAGATTGAAAAAGTCACCATTGGTATCAAAAAAGTCCCAAAAAGTTGTGAATGGTAATGAAAGAGTCAAAAACTATCGACCACACAGTGTTCAAATAGATGAGTTAAATAAAAGAAGCAGCAACATTTTCTTCTAATACTAAGATTGAGGATCTATTAAATTTAAAATTCTTCCATTGGCTTTCTTTAAAAAAACTTTTTTTCCTATAAATACGAATTTGCGTGAAATGTTATGTCATTGATCATTTTCTGTTTAATTTTGATGTTTTCATTCAAGTGGTTGTAGACGTCTTGAAGACGATCAACGTGAAGGATACTGCAATGGCCTTGGAAGATCATCGATAGACTGAGAGAAATTTAGTGAGGACTCCCGTCATTTTCAAAATTACATTTAACTATAGTTTTAGTAAAGTCTTGAGATTCAAAAAAAAATGTTACCACAATGGGTGCCGCATTCGCTAACAGCGCAACTTTATCAGCAACTCAAAAAACCATCGCTCAAATCAGTTGATTAAATTACGAATTGTGACAGCATCCATCTTATTTGACAGAGTTATCTTCTCGCACCTTCCAAAACTCATTCCTAGAAAACGATTTTCAACAAGCAATTACGCAAGTAATGCTGCCGTAGAGGAGTGTTTTGCAGATATTGCGGAAAACCACAACAGTGATGGGATCCATAAATTAGAGGATTGGTGGAATAAGTGTACTGTAGTTCGGGGAAATTATACTGAAAAATAAAGTCAATTGTAAAAGTGTAATTTTTTTTATCATTTCCGTTTCGAGAACTTTTTTGACAACCTAATACTTAAGATTTGTAAGCTCAGATATGCGCCATACCAGCTGATGATCCTGGTAGAACTTCACCAATGTCAAAAAGGAATAAGAAATTATGTTTCAAGCAAATATTTACAAAAAAAAAATCCTGTTTCTTTAATTTAAGTACTACACATGCGTTTCGCGAAGAACATCGAAAAAGCTGATACTCAAGTAATTGAACATGCCCTCCAGTAAACGTTGCTGTAAGGATGTGAATGAATCTAAACCGCATAACAAATCCATTGCACTTGCAAGAGTATAACTAAAGTTTTTAGGCGCATGTTTCAAACATCTTAGCGAACTAAAGTTCTATGAAAAATTTTTACCGAACAAAATGTATCTTAGTGAACTTTTTTAATAAGATTGCATTTGAACATGCTGAACATCTAACTTTCTTCTTTCCCACTGAACTAGCATTTGCAATCTAAGGCAGCCGATTTTTCTCTACAAATACACTCTTTTAGCATCTCTAATACGACAGCGTTGCTTACTATGTGTTTTTCCTCAACTCTTTTACGACCATTTTTGAAAGCATTCTACACCAGCTATGCGCAACGTTTGAGTGTTTTTAATAACTTGGCTTTCATGTTCCATTAAAGTGGCTGCGCTCTAATAAAGCTGATTCAATAAAGCACACAGATGTGGTGTTAGTTGTATTTTGACCCAATTCCAGAGATTATCATAACATTTGCCTTTTGCAGGTTTCAGTCGGAGTCAACAGATTTTATAAATAGAAAAAACAAAATGGAAAATATGTTTATTTTAAATAAGAAATTTTTTATTCTCTCTTTACCCATGTTGTCGTGGTAACAACGTTTTGTTGCTCAGTTGCTTTTATCCTTTTGGTATGTGTAAGCATACCAACTGTAATTATATTTTTCTTTGCTTATAGAAAAATATGATTAGAGACTTTTCACTGATTTTCAGATGGCGCATATTTCTTCAACTTTTGCAGCTAGTTCCGATCTACCAAACACCGTTTATAGCTTACGAGTTATAATGCATTAGAATTAGAACTTATGAAAGATGGCACCCATCATTTCATAAACAATTTCGCTGAGTTTCATTGAAGACGTAAGAGCAAGGAGCATTTGCACATGAAAGCTCACTTAAATAAAGGAACAAAATTTTCCTGCTTCACTTTAACTTGACAGTTTATTTTAACGCTTTTGACTTTAAGAAACAAAATGGCGTTTCCCATTTTCGTTGATATTTAAATCAAATCAAACTTGCCTCCAGCTCTGATGGCAAAACATTACTAAAAATGATAGTGCCAAATATGTCATTACTAAGTTTGCTATTTTTGATAGCTTAATTAATGTTTTAAGCTTATCTTCGTAGTGGAAAATGTACAGATTTTTCATTAGAAATTTCAAAAATTTGTATAAATTTTGACCGACCATAAGAGTTGGTATGCTTTTGTATAAAAATGATAGTATAAGATTTCATAGATAAGATGGTTTTACAAAATCTCATATTACTGCTTCATTCAATGAGCGTTTTAGATATTGTTCTAAAGAATTTTAAAGTTTGTATGTACCGTAGAGCAAAAATCTCAAAAATGTACTAAGTAGAGAAGGAAAAAAATAACATCCATTACGCTTACTCAATATATGTATATATAAGAAATTATTTACCTTCACAGAAGTACAGTCCCAACCAGGCCAAACCTCTCATTATAGTTACAAAAAATTGGAAAAAGTACTAGTTCCTTTTATGCCATGAAGATCCTTGAAGTTGCAATATTTCTAACAGAAACTATTGCGATTTCATTATTCCAAATTTTTTTTTTTTTTTTTAATCAAACAAAAAATGGGCAGAATTGGAAAAGAAGGCGTGCCACCACACAAAAAACGAAAAAAACTATGTTTTCATGTCAAGATTAATCGTAATTACTATATACAATGATAAAATATGACAAAGGCATCATCCTAATGGAAAGTGGGCGGCATTTGTCAAGTGTGCAGAAAGATTTCCGCTACAAATCAAGAGTTTTCCCACGCAATAAAATCTAAACTCCATATATGCAAGCATATTTATTACATAAATACTTACGTAGATTTGGTCAATCGCGAAAAGAGTTGGTTGAAACCAAATAACGGAACTTCCGAGTCATATGAGAGTTTCCCAGCCAAAGCAGCACTACGGAGCGAATGCATCGCTAACTAGACAAAGTAGAAAACTAAAAATAGATCACCCAGAAAGCTAATTTTTTGAACAAAATGTACTGCTCCAATTGATGAGTAGAGGTCAAAATAATAGTTGGAAAACATAGAAGTTGAGGGGTAGGCAAGTATGATCGCAAGAAAGGCGGACACTAGCGAAGCTGGAAAACTAAGGTTTTGGATGGCCTAAATGGTGTGCGACAAAAAATTTGGGCAATAAATAAGTTGAATAACTTATAAATTGTGCGATAAATATTTTGAGCACTAAAAAAGTTGAACGACAAATTTTTTACAAACATTTTAGACTTTCTCCTTTCTCTCTTCCTTACGCACCAACATGAAAGCAAAGACATGGCTGCAATCGCAAGGATACCTTACTTTACAACAAAACTTATTGAAAAGATCTTGGAATATTATGATTTGAAAATTTATTTCGAAGAGGATCAAAATGTAAGATATAGCTTGATGTATGCACCAAAAAACTTTCGAGACTTAAGAGAAAAAGACCTATTCGCTTCAAGGTTTTTTTTTTATTTTTTTGGTAAAAACTTAACTTTCGTTTATAGTAAAAAAATTACAAAAATTTTGGCAGAAGCAAACCAAAGCGCATTGCATTAATAATTGATTGCTGACACTCAAATTTAAATGCGTATTGTGTACCTGCCCCACTATGCTTTAAATACCTTAGAAAAACAAGAACACAATTAGTAGTTGCATTATTTTAAGTTCGTCCTACTGTACATGCCGAGGTATTCGCAGTACCGCTACAAGTATGTTATTAAAAATAAATCCTCCAATTAGAAAAGGTCGTTATAGCGTGATATGCATATCAAGCGTGCTCTTTTTTAATTATTCCATAAAAAAAGGCTCGTAACTACATATAAACGCAGTCTCATCGGCACTAGAAATTCATGTGTGTGTGTGAGTGAGCAAAATTAGTGTGTATGTGTTATGGCCCATTAAGACCCGTATTTACATACCTATGCGCTCAGTATGCATAATATGGATTTAAGTTTCATGCAAAACCTACTGGGCGTAGATTATTTGAAATGTTGCTAACGTTGTCATTATAAAGCAAACGGTTTCGCGACACTAAAAATAAATACATATGCACACGCACGCACACATGTTTATATGTATAAATATTAAGCATTATGAGTTTGCATTGAAATGTTCCATGCTAAATGCAGCCTTTTTTTGTAATGAGACTGCACTAATAACAATTAAGGTAACTAAAAATAATTAAAAATAACAGTTTTTTCGAAGATTCGCTTTCAGCTGAATATTCTTTGCTTTATTTCATGAACATAACTAAATATATAAACTCATATATACATATAATATTTTTACAAAATTATAAACATAAATACTAAATTCAAAATTTAATTTCATTCGAAATTTATTGAATATTTTTTGGAAATATTTCATGTTTTGAAGTGATGAAATTATTACTGTTCTTACAGTTAAAATCATAAGAATGAAGAAAATTGCAATTTGATTAACCATCACCTCATAGTTAAAAACAACCGCCAACACTAAATATGGTCTAAGGATATAAAGCATGAGTTAGTTATTTAACATGCTAAAATAAGTATTTATAATCCGAAAAAGAAAGTCCTGAATATTTGCAGTGCTGCTACGAAGAAAAAAATGTTGGTTCAAGAAAATCGACTTTGTTGACGACGTTTCAGGCTATATAATGAGAGTTCTTTACCTAAATTGATTTTGAAACGCTCATTCAATTGACCTCTCGATAACTTTGTTACCACTCTTTTATAGTTTAGTTTTAGTAAGTTTTATAAAACTTTGTTATTTCGCCTGTGTCCCAGCGGTCACCGACTTATTCTGAAACCTCAATGGTACGCAACATTGCCATAAAAATCCTAATAGTCAAAGAAATTGGCACGGTTTCCTTATGAATGCAATACCAGTAAAAGACATTTGCACTCGGCATATAACGTTTCATAAGCTTTTTAGAGATCTCTCACATGAAATCCTACAAAGTTCAAGCTTCAGAAATCTTTCATTTCTATTTCAGAAAGCTTTCTGCAATGTTTCGGTGTTCGCCTTTTGATTTTTTTTATATAAAGGGTGTTTTTTTTAGAGGTTTGTTTTTCGAATAGAGATAAAACTGGCATTTTATGGTCAAATCTGGCAACTCTAATGTCATTTATGTTCAGTTTAGTTAGCCATTTCATCATGAACAGGTTGACAAAAGAACAACGCTTGCAAATCGTGCAAATTTATTTCGAAAATAATGGTTCAGTTCGCGAAGTTTACCGCAAGCTCCGTCCATTTTATGGTCGACATAATCGTCCATCAGAGCAATTAATTCGGTTAACCATGGATCGTTTTCGCTCTACGTTTACTCTATGTGATAATACGCATCCGCAGAGACGTCGAACAGTGCGCACCGAAGAAACAATTGCCGCTGTAGAGCAAAATGTTGAAGAGGACCCGAATGAATCGATTCGCCACCGTGCACAGCAATTGGAGCTTTGTCCATCAACTTTATGGAAGATTTTGCGCAAAGATCTTGGCTTGCGACCTTACAATCGATTTATTGAAGGAAACATTCGATGAGCGCATAATTTCGCGGAATGGACCTGTCAATTGGCCACCAAGATCGTGTGATTTGACACCATTGGATTATTTTCTTTGGGGATATGTGAAGTCGCTCGTCTACGCCAACAAACCAGAAACGTTAGGGGACTTGGAAGCCAACATTCGTGGCGTTATTGCCGACATACGGCCCCATATGCTCGAAAAAGTGTTTCAAAATTAGACCTGTAGAATTGGCTTTATTCGAGCCAGCCGCGGCGGCCACATGCCCGAAATCATATTTAAACATTAATGGTATAAAATTATCCTTCCAATAAAGCCAAATTGATGGACATTAAAACGATTTTCTTCTGTTTTATTTCAATTCGAAGCTCTATACTTCTAAAAAAAACACCCTTTATATATATTTTTGAAACGTTGCAGAATTCTTGAAAAACTATGGAAGAATAGCAAACATTTTTTATTACGTCATTGGGCTTTGGAATATTTTGAATTATTAATATGCAATTACAATTATTTTTTGGAGCGCTTCTTACTTTATAATTGACAAACATTATACGAAACTATGCTTACATGGCATCAAACAAAGAACCAGCCTGGCCACATTCACATAGTTCCTTACTAACCATATACCTACTTTTGATGTCATATGTATACAGAAGAATCATAAATCATTTAAAATCAGTTAACATTAAATCTGGAACCTATCAGAAACACTCCGAATGATTACATGAGACTTCCTTTATAACGTGCAAGAAGGATTTTATTAAAAGGGTTCAGGACACATTGAATCTGGAACCTTTATAGTGATTTTGTGTGAAACATACATTTGAAATATGTAAGAAAGATTTCTGTAACGTTACGTTTGCAATATATCAAATGATACATTTCTGGTACGTTTCGCACTATTTCTGAAACTTTCTGAAATGCTACTTGCCGAGTGGGCAAAAACATTGATCACTGGGATCGAAGTTGATGTTTTTGAAGTGTTGGGTATCTCTGATTCTGCTACTTCTTCGATTTCGCAACGTTAGCAGATGTCGCTGTGATGTATCTTCAATATATCATATATGATACAGTTAATCGTAAGAATAGTAAACGGTCAGTTTTCCAGTTTTAATTTTGAATAGTTTATATATTCTTGGAATAACACAGAGGCTATAATGCTCGAGACCTATAAGACAAAAAAGTAAATTTATAATCTTCTTATTTTCCAAATTTTTTTTTTTTTTCAGCTTCTCAGTACTTCAGTAGCTTAAGGACACATATTTAATCCATCACTGTTGATTTCAAATATGAATAGCGCACTAAAATTTTTAAATTTTAAATGGATATCGCCGGAGGAAAAAGCCCTGACTAATTTATTTGGAGGAACCTTAAGGAAAAAGATTACATGAACAATCAAATATACATTAATTCAGAAGTGTAAGGTTCGAATTCCGAACTGCATTATAGCCACGAATTCGTAAGGGCTCAACAGGAAACAATTTTTGAATAGTTTACGTTTTTAGGTGGTCATTTTAGAGACATAATTTTCCAAAGAAGATTTGTAATTAAATGTTTCATTTCTCAATATAGAGATGTTTGATCAGAAATTGATTATGAGGCCTCTTATGATTCCGTTTCGGATTTGTTTCGGAATTGGATTTCGATATTCATTTTAGTACCATTTTAGAACATCATGCACAGAATTCTATGAATTTCAGAACTTTCTAACTTCATCCTAATGTCTTTTTATAAAAATTATGTCCTGTATATTATAATCTAAAAATACTTTTGATATAATTTCTAAGAAAACTAATATACCCTTACTGATATGGTGTAGGGTGCCACCACGTTGTGAGCTGGCAAAGCACTTTAAAATAATTTTTTAAGTCATAAAAACTGTTTTGCTTTAGTACGAAATTTACTTAACTCATATTGAATTGCTAAAACGGTGCTCGGCCACTTCAGTCGTAACACTTACCTATGCGCACACTCTTTTTATGAGTCAAAATATCGTGGTGAAAATGGCACCGCGGTAAAAAAAATTAAGCACATTATTTTTGGTTCTCTTCGTAGTCGTAAATTCAATTTTTACAGAGAACAGGAAGTGGTGATATAAAAAAACTTGTAGGAAGTAAATTGGCATAACGCGATTTTGATGTAAGTCACAAACAGTAAAAAAATAAAAAAGTATTTTCGATATTTAATCAAATGATGTTTGATTTAAAATTTTAAAATATCCAACTAGCTTATTTTTGACAGCAAGACTCATTGGCCTTAACATTCTCATTTTCTTACTCAGATTCTTTCACTGAATTTTCGCAAGAAATAAATAAAATGCTTTTAAGATTTCTTTCATTTACTTTTAAATTTCAAATTCGAGATGTTAACTTAAAATAGCGAATTCCATTCAAGGAAAAAAGCCCAAGCCTAAATTATGCAGAAAGCTAATTCATGCAATAAATTGTTTAACAACTTTAGTAACTACACACACGTGCGCAAACAGCAACGGCAACAACAACACTAACACAAACACATATACAATTGCAAATAAACTTACACAAATCGTTAAATTGAAAAGCGGAAAAAAACCTTCTAAAATTCAATTTATATCGATGCTACAAAACCACAAAAATCGAGCTAAAGTGCCTGCGAAAAAATCCCATTTAACTTAAGTACCGATTTTGGTAGTACGTTCCAAGACGGGTATGGTATATAGTTTGGTATGTGGCTGCCAACGACTAATGCTGGTGATGGTGGCACTGTTAGATGGTGGTGGTAAAGAGCAGGCTTCATCGTGAATGCGGTAGCAGCCAAAGCAAAAGAAGAAGACTCTGTAAAATACATAAAAAAGGTAACAAGTGGCTGGATAACCAAATGGTAGCAGCAAACAGCAACAACAAGGGCACCAAAAAAAAAATGGCAAAGAACAAAACAGGCCACAATTTTAAAAATTGATAAAAATAAAATCGCATAAGCAAAAAAAAATAGCACGGTGTTTGGATGTAGATTTTAAATGAAATGAAAATTTTATAATACGCGTGAAGATCGGGAATTAATAAAATTTAAAATTCTATCACTGCCAGTTTTAATGAAATAAACCAATTTGTTTTTTTCCTAAAGATAAAATTTTGCTTGAAATATCAACTTTTATATTTTATTTTATTATATTATTTCACATTATTTTTCTACATAATTTTTAACGCCATATTTCAATCTGGTTTTCATTTTTTCTATTGCGTCCAGTTTTATCACACATGTGTTAAAAATCATAAATTTTATATATTTTCATATGCATTTTTCAAGGATAACAATAGCCTTGAAGAACAATTTCTTTTAAAATATCATTTTTACTTTTCACTCGCAGACTTTGTTGTTCTATGAAGTATGGCTACACTTAAGTCAGAATCAGTGCTGTATTTTTTTCTGATCACACAGAATCATGTCCTTGATGTAAGTGCACGAAATGGTCAAAATTTGCGTTAATTAAAAATTTAAATTACCCATGAAAATGGTTTCCTTAAAAAATCACCAAGAAATGTATGTAAGAGATATCCTGAATCTTCTGAGATGGTTGGTTAACTAGACCTCCTGAAGATTTCGTCATTTTCCTCGCGTTACATAACGCTGAAAACAGCCGAATTTCTCGTGAGCGAAAAATGTAGATGTAGAATATGGCATTAATTAAATCGGCATTTCCCCAGATTATTAATATTCGTTACTCCATGCGTGCATCACCACAATCGGCCGTTGTTGCCATAAAATAAATTCTCATGATTTAAATACAAAAAAACACATCTAAGCCAGGACGATCAAATGGGTAAAAAAAAGTACGAAATAAATATCTCAGTAGTCTACAGAGATATAAAGCTTGTGTGATCATTTTTGATCAATCACAGGTAGTATAAGAAAATTCATTAAAATCGTATCGGCAGAGCAAGTCCCGGGCATTAGTGGGTTAAAGAAGAGAGCAATTGATGGAGAAATTAAGTTTTAAAATAAATTTCATTAACTTATGTTTCAAGTATATTTGTACTCTTAAGAGATAAGTGTTTTTTTTTATTTGAAAGTGCTACTAATCAATTTTTAAGTAAAGCTTAAGGCCTTAGATGGCATAGAGTTTTAAGATATTCTGGACTTTATTTTGCAAAAATTAAAAACATGTTCATGGGTCTTTCAATAAGTCTTCCATTTGAACACCGTGATAAGCAAGCAGCAAGGAGTTGACATACAGTGGTTAAGTTGCTAAAGCTTCATTCTAAAGAAAAAGTTCCATTTCAGACATTGTAGAAAAACAAAAATTTATAGATTCATTATATACAAAGAAAACGAGCCTAACAAGCCACTATGTCGCTATTTCCCTAAAGCAAACTTTTTTGTCTGGATTGACAAAATCATTGTCCAGAAAAATCTGAAATCCTTGAAATATGAAACATTAAATCTTTTTATATAATGTTAGTGCATTGTAGGAAATAAATTTGAGATAGCCGAATTTTAAAATATTGCGACGGATTCCGAATATGACATCTCTATATAATGTCAATACCCAATTAAAAACAATTTTACATATCGAGTTATATAGCACCACACATAAAAACAAAAGCTAACAGTAAACGTTTAGATCAGCGATGGGCACTTATTGGCTTTTTCTGCCCTCATTGCCCGCACCCGTTATTCGACACACAAACAAACAAAAATCAATTCGCAGAATTTCAACGCACAGCGTAAACTTGAGTTCAAATGAAAACAAAAACAACACACAAAGTCATTAGCCGCATTGTGCAGTATTTTTTGTTTGTAGTGTACTTAGTTTGCTTTTCTTTTGTGCTGTTGGCGAATTCGGAAATAAAAGCAAAATATCTTTAAAATTTCGTTTGTATTTGTTATTTCACCCTTCCTCTAGATTTTCATGCCCACTGCTGGTTTAGATGATGGAACTCTCTATCGGAAAGGGTCGAAGAAAGTCGGATGACAACGTATATGGAATCAAAAGTTGCGAGACGTACCTAGTTTCGGAGATAAAACCATCGGAAGTTGCGGGTATAGCTTTTATAAAAATCGGTATAAGTTGGAAACGTCGAAATTGATATTCAAAATATGAATGTCGTATGAAAGATAATTTAATTAGCTATAATATTTGAATTTGAAGCAATAGTTTATTGCATAGATGGGCATCATTTTGGAAACAGGAGCTACTTACAACAAAAGCAACAATTACAGCAACAGGAAAAAAACCCCACACTAATCTTTCGATAGTAAAAACGAAGTTCAGCAATAAACAAAGAGCCCATTCCAAGAAATGAGGTGTAGAAATAAAAGTACACCGATCAAACGAGGCGAGAGAAGCTCTCCTCAATGTGCGATTTGTTGTTTCCTTGCTCGCGTGTTTCAGATTTTTTTTTAATTTTTTTTTTTCGTGAATGATGCAACAACAACAATAACACAAACCCCATGAATAGCGCATATAAGAATAAAAGACACAACGATAAAAATAAGCGTCGGAGGACTTGGCTACTTCACTACATTATTTCTACTAAAATTTTTTTGAAAGTGAAATTGGATACGTGGCTGCTATGTGACGTTTACATACGCTGAACAGGAATCATGTTAAACTGGTCAACTAGACGTAGTACCTCTAATAGAAGTTGAAACTCAAACTCAACTCAGCTTAAACTGAGAAAACCCCACTCCTTTTAGATAAAGGACATACATATTCTCAGGGTCTCTCTAAGAAATACTCAGCTTCTTAGGTATATCGATATATTCATGATGTTACTAAGTGATATATGATTTTTGTTATCAAAAGTTATTTGAAGCGACAAGTTTTAATCACTCATATCCTTCTGAAAGGAGTCGATTTTAGTCTGACGATTGTATTTCAAATCAGAAACTTTTTTAGAACATTTGCTATGGTGTTAAGTGAGCATCAGTTTTCGTGACTATCTGCTGTTGAATTTTCGCAATTTTCATCAATTGCTCCACAGTAAAACAAAAACCACAAATTGAAAACTTCAATTGAAGGCAAAGTGGTACACGTTCGAAGCGCTGATTTTTTTTGTTGTTTCTGCTGTATTTTTTTTTTTTTTGATTGAGTTCTGGTTTAGTGATTTTTTTTTGGTATTCCTTTTTCAAGGTTTTTCACCTTTTTCCATATTTTAACCTGCAACAAATTTGGTTCGTTTTTTCGTTCTTTCACTGATGTTGTTGCAGTGGTTGTTTTACCGGTGTCTGCCTGTGGTAATGAAATTACGATTTTTATAGGCTGAATCATGAAAAATAAATGAGGCTTAAAACACCGTCAAGTCGTTTAACGGCTGGTGCAGAAAGTTCCTTCCAAATGTTTTGGTGATGGTAAATCGCTGGATAGAGCGGTCAATGGGGAGGTGTTAAATGGAAAAACGCCATTTGTTGGACGACGCCTACATGTGTCCAAATTAGTAGCGGAAGTTTATAGTCCTGCTTACAGTTGGTAAGTATTTTAGGATATGTTCCTACTTGAGGATTCTTGTAGTTGCCAACACTTAAAGCAATAAAATGGAATTGGTTTCATTTTCGGATTTGAAGCATTTTCAACTAATTTTGAAATTTATGTTATTTGGATACCGTTTCAAATGAAATTGGTCAGTGTAAATGTTGCACGGCATCAGAATTGAATTAAATGTAATTGAATTTTTATGGATACTGCAAGTAAGTTACGAGTATATTGGATTTAATTTTTAAATTTTCAGCAAATCTTTGAAATCAAATACAGCGTTTGCATCAAATCATTGCGCGAATCGATTTGATCCAATGGGATGCCATGGACTTGATTAGTGCCACACTATTAGGCCACCTTAATAGCATAAGTCTCTGCTTTAAATGCACTGCATTGGCTGGGTGCGTTAATGAAATCAATTAATTTTTGAACATCGATGAAGAACATTATTTCATTCCAATATGTTCAATATTATTTTCGATTCGAGCAGAATTTTTGAGTAAGCGCATTAAAAAAAAAACTTTCGGACTAAGAAAGTTTTCAATAGATAGGTAACCTCATCGAGTTCAACTTTTTTGCATTAAATCAAACATTTTCACCTAATTTCATCTTTGGACTAGTTTTATCATATGCGAATCCTTTAATATATTGGAAGTAAGCCTGCTCCAAATCACATGAAGCATTTGATATTCATAAAATCTTTCGGTTTCTTACTTCTTCTGTTTTTGAGTTTCTTTTACAAGAAGGTTAAAAGCCCAGGATGACGCCATTAGATCATTCAATAGACTAGTAACCGTTTCAAATGAACGAAAAAAGAATTTTCACTTGAAGAAATTCCCTTCAAGAGTCTTAAAACCCATAACTCGACTGAATAAATGAATAAGACATTGATTTATTCAGAAAACCATATCTAAACGAATAGCGCCGTTTTCATAAGGAAAGCACTATTTAAAACTTAAAAATAGAAACATATTGGCCAAATATTATTTATATGTAAAATTTCTCGTGGATTCATCGAAACCGGTTATATTTCATACAGCGAGTTTTCAGCGCAATTAAGCAGTTTTCAAAATTCCAGTTCAAAAATGTGTTAATCATAGGCGTGACCTCTCATAAGCTTCATCTTTCATTATCAACTTGTGAATGCATTTATTTTATTAAGTGGTTCTCTCTCTAGATTCCTTTGAAGTGAACTTCAAGGCATCCTGATCTAGGCAATGCTGATAATATTTTTGCCTGTTCGAACTGAAACAAAAATGTTAAGGTTGCCTTCCCCTACTATTTTGGGCATATGTCGATTCATGTACCCTATGTATGATTTCTAGTAACGATTTGATAATGAAACTTATAAGTAGTACTTAAAACTAACTTTTAAACAAGATACATTTCATTGAAACTTAAAATATGTTTTGCATTTGACTTAAAAAATTTTCGAAAAATGTTATTGGGGTGTATTTTGACCCGGAAAACCGATTTGGTACATTTTCTTCTGACTCCTTATGCTGGAAAAAGAAAACTCTTTTAAATACTTTTCAAATGCGATGCAACTGAAATAAATTATACAAAATTCAAATCACACCTTAATCGCCTGAAACATAGTCATATTTTAACATAAGTTTTAAGACCTCTAGAACCATAAGCAAACACTTAGTTGCCTCAGCCTCAGAAGAAAAATGTGGTAAAAATTTATTATCAAATAAAATACATAATCTATACATTAGCCCTTACAGCAATACTTTTTTACTTTTTTGTATGAAAAAATGTGCATTATTGGAATTTACGCAATTTAGATTTTTGCAGAAAATTGTACTGAAATGCTTCACAAGCGGGGTGTGTAAATTTAGAAAAATATTGTGTCTTGATAAGAAACAACTTTACATCAGACACAAACCCTCTCAGAGCCTTTTATATAGAGCTTGTGAACTTTATTTTTGCTTTGCTTAAGGTGTATCATATCCGCAGTATCTCTGGCTTCCACTTATTTTCTGAAGCGCAGATGTAGCTATATATATAAAGCTCAATTTGGCATGTATGTTTGGTTGTTGCTTATGGGCTCCCAAATCGTTCAGCCGATCGCCGAAATATTTGGCACATAAGTTTCTTATAGCCTGGAGAAGGTTTGTTTCGATAAAATGAGCAATGACACGACACCCCATATAAATGAAAAATTAGGCATATCTTATAAACTATTTAATGCAGATAAATGAAACTTGGAACATGTATAAAAAGTAGAGACGGAAATAGGATTTAAGAAAAAAGTGGGCAGTGCCACGCCTTCATATGAGAAAAAATCAACTTTTTTCCATCTCTGCAACCATTTTACGCAGATGAATAAGCTTTGCTACATATGTTTATTATTTCTTGAAAAATGTCCTCAGCATAGTATGGTTTGAAAAACGTGGGCAATGCCACGCCCTCCCATATAAGAGAAGAATTAAATTCATCATGTCTCTTAAGCTACGTGACGCAGATAAATGGAACTTGGTGTGTATATATAGAAGAGAGGCAAACGTATGATTAAATGATAAAATGGGTAGTGCCAGGCCTCCAAAATGTGAAAAGACCAATATTTTTATATCAAGAAAACTATTTGACGCAGATGAATGAGATACATAAATATATATAGAAGACAAGAACTATAACCAAATTAAACTTATTCAAAGGTGCTGACCAACAAAATTGTTGATTTATGCACCAAATGGAAAAACCAAAAACACCGATTATTCACTCTCACTAAGATTAAGTTTCAATAAAAATAAAATTAAAATTATTTAATCAAACTTAAATATAATCTAATGATTTTCATATCTCATTTGTTGAGGCGTATTCTCAAAAGTTTGACACTATCAGGACACTTTCATGCACATTTACAAAACTCTTGTTCTTTTTTAACTTGTGCTTCCAAATATCAGATTTTATTCCATCATTAAATCCACAAATAATTAACTCTACAAATATAAAAATTTAAGCAATCCTCTATAGATTTTCAAGACATTGACCCATAAAAACTTAACAAAGTTATAGCTCATTTCGAAAAATGAGTTGAGATTCTATCGCTTGGTTTCCACAATACTCTTAATAGCATTGCGCATAGTGAAACATTTTACATTTCACTTAAACTTCAAGTCATCTTTTACAATTGAAATTGGAAACAAAATTTCATTGCATTATTGAAAATGCTACCCTAAAAATTGTCAACCTTTCATTTTGCTAAATGAAATCCAAATCTTTTGTTTTTTATTTTTTAACATTTTATTGCTGCCTGACTTATTCCATAACGCAGGCAGGATTATTTCAGTTTTGAACAATGAATCCTATTTACTTAAGAAAATCGCATTAAAGTCAACGAGTCATAAAATGCTGCAGCAATAAATTCAAATTTGGCATTTTCTTTGTTTTCTGATGAAAACTCGTTACATTTCGTAGGAGTTTCAGTTGCTGTTGCCAATGTTGATAATGATGAAAGCGCTGAAAATGATGATAGTCAAGCGTTGAATCAACGTATATCTGAAAACTACAAAAGCAAATATTTAATTGAATTAACTTCACTTCCTTACGACAGCAGCAACAGCCCAGAAAGTCAAGATGAAAATGTTGCTGTGAAACGCCCACTGTAATTATCTTCGTGTATATGGGGCATTTTATGTGAAGCGAACAAGTAAAATAAATTTTTGAATTTTTAAATTCGTTTCTATTTCAATTAAGTTCAATATAAAATTGCAAAGTTTTGCCAATAATTTGCTAAGTCAAAATTATTTGGATGAAGTATAGTGAACAAACATAAACAGTACAATACTTATTGTACTGAACGCTTTGCTTCATAACACGATACTCAGTTTTCCAGCATTAAGCTTGCCATCCAGTGCGCAAACAAAAAGAAAACAAACTACTTAAGGAATCTACTAATCTTTTGCCAGGACGATCAGTGTCACACACTAAACTGCCACGCCTACTTATAGAAATTCACCTACCTCTTGCCTAGAACTTTTCTGAATAATTCCAGCTGTTCGGTTTTATTACTTTAAATATTACACTCACACTAGCGTTTTGAAGTTTTATCCTGTATGGGAGGCACCACGCCCTCTTGTTAAAATTCATCAAATCTTAATCAAGCGCTTGTTCTAGTTATTCCTAGTATTTATAAGAAATTCGGTTAAGCTACTCGTACAACAAACAATAGCTCAATATTGCTTTTTAAATGATTTATTCGCATGGGCGGTAAGCCAATTCTCAGTCCCTCAAGCTATGTTTGAAGATGACGCCTATGTACAAAATATTTCAGAGGGGGGCCACTTTAGGTGTGTGCTTTTAATACACAGCTTGCAATACTGTTTCCACATCTCCATTACGAGGCCTGCTTATCAGTAACTGCCGTGTGCTGCTTCAATGTCTTTAAACTCAAATTTCAAATGAATTAAACATTTAAATTTATAACGACGACACTGAAGATGATGACTAAGGTAGCTACCAATGCCGATACCAATGCTTTGGCTCCACTGGCTGTGGCTGTTGCTCATTAGTGTGGAATGTCAGTGCGTTTGATAAGCGTTTCTTATGACTTGTTCTTCATGGAAAATAAATAGAGTGGAAGTTTAGTTGAGTTGAGGTGGCTCACCAAGGGATACTGCTAATGAATGCCGTTGACAGGTGTTTCAACTAACAGCTGCTGAGGCTTCCCGTGAAGATTGTTCTTTAAAATTTGTGGCATCATTGTGTGTTTCGAAAGTCCTTATGTTAATTTGTCAATTGCAGGTGGATGAATAGATGTCTTTTTTGTTTAACGATTGACTTGCCAATTAGCTGATTGTTAAACTGTCTTATAAATCCTTTGAATTTTTGTTGCTTATATATATATTTAAATTTCCTTTTTATATCCTTTTTATTATTTATACTTAAACCATTCTTTCAAAAAAGACATATTTAAAATGTGCATGCCTTCAATGAAATTGACAATAAAATCAAACGTTTGTCAAACGTAATTTGTCTGAATATGCAAAAGTGAAAGAAATTTTCCAACAAAAAGGTCCTTAAAAAATTTACTTTTTTTTATCTTTCAAATATTTCTTTAACGTGTTGTGAAAAAGTAAAAAAAAAATTCTTTCGTTGCATTTTTCTTTCGATTGTTCACTCTCTAACCATACCAAGTTTGAATCAATCACTTCCCTCATATTTGCCCAAAATATGAGTTTAGAACTGTCATGAATTTTATTAATCTAATATTATATTTGCACGAAATCAAAACGCAAAAAAATCATTCAAAGATTACGAGTGCATATTTGTCTATTTATTTATGAGTGAAAAAGACAGAAACAGCAACTAAAAAGGAACAAGAACTGAAGTGCGCCATTTTTACATGAGTGCGCTTGAATGGCGCAATAACTCAATTGACTTAAGGAATCAGCATACTCAGCAATGAGCTTTGTACTTGGCAATATTTGTGCACTACATATGTATGTGTGCAGAAATACACACATGCTCACACATAACAATACATGCAAACCCTATATTAGAAAATCCTTTTCAATTGAATTTACTCAAATGAGATTCAACATTGTTACTGCACGCTCTGTGTCAAACGGAGAGAACTTCCTTCGCGTTTGCTGTCTGTCGTCGTCGTTATCCTAGTAAACGATATAAGCGATGGTCTTCATTGCTAAGGATCTGAAATCGTTAAGCGATGCTATGGAGAATCGATACTTCCTATCTATTCAAAAAAGTTAAAATTGAATATAAATAATTTCTTTTATAGATTTTTTTCTTTCAGTGACTTAAAATAAATTTAACAAAACTAACATCTAATAAGGCTTTCATACTGACAAAGGCATAAGCCACCCGTTTTTCATTTACTGTCAATTTGTATGGTATTTTTAATAGTAGCCAATGTAACTGGCATTATTGTGTTTTCGCTGGCTCATTTTTATTTGACGACAGCTGTTTTGTTGAGATGTGAAAAATGAATATAAAAGCATATTTATTAGACATTTAAGGCAGCTATTTTTTAAGTGCATGGCCTTTTCCTTAGATATAATTAATATCATTGATTAGCACAAAAGTACATTTTGATCCTGAATGAAGCAAAACACCTCACATAATACAAACACTTTTAATTGTGTACGCTTGGTATTTAAAGCAGCTATCCAGAACTTTTCTTAAATTTAATGTGAAAGTTTAGCTAAAAGTGATCAAGATCGAACCAGTAGGCATGGCATCTCCTATATAAATAATATATATATATAACATTTAGTGATGTGAGCAATCAGCGTATAGAATTTAACATTAGGATGCTAAAACAGTTTTGCATTAGTGGGCCTAATAACTGTTATAACACGCACAAATTTATGAACATTGGTTTCAGTTTTTGTTATCAGTAGCTTTCACAGAAAATGACTAGGTGGATTTATATGAGTGGGCGTGATACTTCTCATATTAAATGATATATTGGATAAAATAACTAAGCAATCTAACAGTATGATATAAAAAGACTTCTGAAACCATTCAAAGACCATTCTTTGGAGCAAAACTGCGACAGTTTCCGTTAGGTGCATATTCCATCAATTGATGTATATTATGTGAGCAATTGTAGTGCTTATGTACCAATAAAGGATATATTAAAATATCACTGTAGCAATAGTTTTTGCGATGATACAAATAAAATTAAAATCAATTTTAATTATGCGATCATAATGAAAACTATATATAATGGTCAAGATTTCTCGGTACTTTTGCATGAATATATATCGTAAGAAATAAACAGGGAGCGTGAATAATTGATACTTTCAAAAATGTATTCCAAAAAATCAAAATGAGTTAAAAAACGTAAATTTCACTCTGAAGAGTATATATCAAATTGTAATATTTTAGTTCAAATATTTTTTTTATTTTAAATCTTACATTCCTAATCTTCAGTGCCAGAATATGCGATATCGCATCTCTAAGCAAACGCAAATTCTATGTATTGAAAGTTGTTACTAACAAATTGTAAGCCAGGAAAAGACGCATCTTTGTTGAATTCAAGGACTTGGCTTGTGTACTCAGTACTCGTCTAGTGACTAAAGGCAATTCCAGTCTTCATTGAAGGAGACAAATGGTAACTTGGTATTCCCTCCTATGCAAGGAAACGAGATAGTTTTCCTGTAAGATGAAACTATCAATCGAAAAAAATAAGGAAATCATGTATTTCTTTGTACGTGTGCAATATTATTTTCAGGCAATAATAATAAGTTTGCGAAATGCAAAAATTCACAACGATAATTCGAAAAAGTTCACAAAGCCTTAGAGGTAGCATTCCAATACATATTTATTTATTTACCTGCTAAAGGGTGTTTTTTTTAGAGGTATAGAGCTTCGAATTGAAATAAAACACAAGAAAATCGTTTTAATGTCCATCAATTTGGCTTTATTGGAAGGATAATTTTATGCCATTAATGTTTAAATATGATTTCGGGCATGTGGCCGCCGCGGCTGGCTCGAATAAAGCCAATTCTACAGGTCTAATTTTGAACCACTTTTTCGAGCATATGGGGCCGTATGTCGGCAATAACGCCACGAATGTTGGCTTCCAAGTCCCCTAACGTTTCTGGTTTGTTGGCGTAGACGAGCGACTTCACATATCCCCAAAGAAAATAATCCAATGGTGTCAAATCACACGATCTTGGTGGCCAATTGACAGGTCCATTCCGCGAAATTATGCGCTCATCGAATGTTTCCTTCAATAAATCGATTGTGACGTGCGCTGTGTGGCATATAGCGCCGTCTTGTTGGAACCACAACTCATCCACATTCATGCCATCCAATTCGGGAACAAAATAGTCGGTTATCATGGCTCTATACCGGTCTCCATTAACGGTAACTGACTCTCCAGCATTATTTCGGAAGAAGTATGGCCCAATGACTCCACCAGCCCATAGAGCACACCAAACAGTCAGTTTTTGTGGATGTAATGGCGTCTCAAGGGTCTCATGTGGATTCTCTTCACTCCAAATGCGGCAATTTTGCTTGTTGACGTAGCCATTCAACCAAAAATGAGCCTCATCACTGAACAAAATTTTGCGATGAAAATCAGCATCGAGATCAATCTCATTTTCGGCCCATACACCAAAATCACGACGCATTGCATGGTCTCGCGGCTTTAATTCTTGCACAAGCTGGATCTTGTAAGGTCGCAAGCCAAGATCTTTGCGCAAAATCTTCCATAAAGTTGATGGACAAAGCTCCAATTGCTGTGCACGGTGGCGAATCGATTCATTCGGGTCCTCTTCAACATTTTGCTCTACAGCGGCAATTGTTTCTGCGGTGCGCACTGTTCGACGTCTCTGCGGATGCGTATTATCACATAGAGTAAACGTAGTGCGAAAATGATCCATGGTTAACCGAATTAATTGCTCTGATGGACGATTATGTCGACCATAAAATGGACGGAGCTTGCGGTAAACTTCGCGAACTGAACCATTATTTTCGAAATAAATTTGCACGATTTGCAAGCGTTGTTCTTTCGTCAACCTGTTCATGATGAAATGGCAAACCAAACTGAACATAAATGACATTAGAATTGCCAGAAAATGCCAGTTTTATCTCTATTCGAAAAACAAACCTCTAAAACAAACACCCTTTATATAGTCGTCAATTGTTAAAACGTGCAAAGAATGTAGACGAAAAACCAATCGCATTTGTCAAGTCTTTTAAAGAGCAATATAAGTACTTGACAAAAACCGTAGGCTATAGCAGAAAAGTACTCCTCAGAATTAAGAATTTTCTTATGAGCTTTCTTATTCCAGACAGATAAGTTTAAGCATTGATCGTTGCATTTGCCAGCGCAGCTTGAATTTCTAAAAGCAAGTCTGGTATCAAGGAGCGGAAAATGTATTGCAGTCGTTATATATAATGAGCGATTAGACAGGCCAACAGAAGACCATTTTTGATCAGACTAGAAGAATATTACTCATTTGCAGATTTTTAACTATATCCTGTAGTCTTCGACATGCAATTAACGGCCTGGCCACGTCAAAAGCGGATACTTGGCAAGCCTTTTCATGGAGTAGGTTGTAGCCCTAAATGCACCTCATGCATGTTGCCGCAAGCACGCGCTCGGACGCTATTTGTTCTCTTTAGCTACAAACGCTAACAGGTGTGCAATTTATGTCTCAACCGGACGATATATAACAGACAGAAATTAATATAACGCGCACTCCCGATCAAACGCTTTCTGAATTCACTTAGGTCCGCGGACATTTTAATCTCTCCGAAGAAATGCCTTACGGGTCATGTCTATCATATGAAAAATTTAAAATTATTCACAAAAAAGTCATTAATCATTAGTTTCTTTCCCTGATTGACTTAATATGATTAATCGTTCAGGCCAAATTGATTACTTCACCGAAACTTTGACAAAAAAAAATTTATGATACTCGACTTAAAGAAACAAAGTGTTACAACCTGTAGAAATCAAAGTCTTTGAGTCACAACAGGACAGTTTTTCAAGGCAATGTAATCAACAAAGGCATAAGGTGACACTGGAGTGGGTTTGCAAAGTCGAATCGTAAATCTTACAATCGAAAAACTCAATTTTTATATTTATGGGTCGTTAATAGATTTGGGATTTCAACTAAATATTGACAAACTCTTGGGAGCAAAGTTAAAAAAAATATTTACTTTGGAAACTGTCTCAAAACTTTCAGCTGATTAAAATTGTAAAATTAAACTTACGCTGTTTT